>CM053625.1:188978928-188993719 GCA_028646595.1 Phalanger gymnotis
GTGTGAGATTCTGTAGTGCTACCTGCTTGATCTCCAGAAGGCCTCTGAAAAAAAAATGTAACTAAATTTTGTTGTCATTGTTCAGTCATGTCTAATTCTTTGTGACCCCATTTGGGGTTTTCTTGGCAAAGATACTGGAGTAGTTTGCCATTTTCTTTTCCAGCTCATTAGGAAAGTGAAGCAAACAGGGTTAAGTGACTTACCTAAGGTCAAACAGCTAGTAAGTGTCTGAGGCTACAACTGAACTCATAAAGATGAGTCTTCCTGATTCCAAGCCCAGTGTTCTATGCACTGTGCATCTAGCTGCCCCTATGGAAGGAAGGAAAGGATAAAAAGGAGGGAGGAAGAAAAGGGAAAGAGGAAAAAGCTGGAGCAAAGGAAATCTCACCAGAAACAAACTTCTCCCACTTAACAATTCTGCCCAAATCGGTTGTTGGAAGCTAGAGCTAAGAGACAATGAAATCTTACAGAGGCACACTTGAGAAAGTAGGTATTGTCAGGGATCCAATTGTTGCTGACCTTTTAACACAGAATCGCCACCACCAAATTGTTTTGTGTTCCTTGTGTCTCAGACTTCAGACAACCTGGCATCAGTGATCCTTGCACACTAGAGTATCCCCTAAGGCATACACACTTCACTTGGGGGCAAAACTCTCAAGAGACTCAAAGAAAAATACCCCTGGGATACTTGAATCTCTTACTTGTGCTGCTTTGAATACTGAATCATTAGAGCTAATTTCAACCATTAGAGATGAAAATGCTATATTTCGGCATGTGATGAGAGGGAGTTTGCTGCCCTCCCTCTTCAGGCTTATTGACCATAACTACTCCTTTATTACACCCACAACTCAGTTACCTTCCTTACTACCATGGTAATATTTCCTCCTCTCCTTCTCCCTTCAGACCAATTCAATCCTTTTTAATTTTTTTTTTGACAGCAGGCTTGGAGATGGGACAAATAATGCTTACTCAACTTTGTGAGCATCCCAGTAGTTTTATCAATGACCCCTGCCCCCACCCATCACTATTGGAAGGGAAGGGAAGATGAGATGAAATGGTTAGAGAGGGCTCTTGAGCCAGGTTTTTATTCATCCAAAAGTTAGGAGGCAGAATTTAAAAAAAAAAAACAATGAGAGTAAGGCTTTCTCTCTTTTTTGCCATTATCTTACAACACTTTTAAGAGGATGACTGATGTCTCCTTCACAGTAGAATAAGTATAACCAATGTTTACAATTATCCCTTCCACACTGTGGGGGGAAAAGGGTGGAGGTTAGGGACTTAGTGCCCCCACAATCCAGAAAATACACATAAACATTTTTGACTCTCTCTTTGTACCAGAGATGTCTGATTTTTTTCTTTTTCTTTTATGGTGTGTTTAGAGTATCTTATTGTAAAATTTGAGTTAAGTATTTGGCCATAGGCTATATGTAAGTTGATGTTAAGTAAAAATACTGTATGAAAAAGAACTTTTTCTGTCTGTCTGCTGACCTTCACATGTCGTCTGTGGCTTCTGCAAAACTCCCCAAAAAATTCCTATTTAATTTCTTATACTGACCGGACAAACATCAAAACCATGATGGGGAAAGTTGTGATGTAGAAGGGATAATTGTATATAATGCTTTAAAGTTTACCAAGTGCTTTCCTCCCAATAACTCTATAAGGTAGGTGATATCAAGCAGCAGGGCAGAACCGCAAGAGCACTGGATTTAGAGTGAGAACAGGGTTTAAATCCTATCATGTACCTACCTGGTGACCTTGGTCAAAGTCACCTTGTTTCTCTGAGCCTCAGATTCCTCAACTGTAAAGTGAGGAATTTGGACTAGTTGGCCTCCATTATAAAGTCCTTTCGAGCTCTAAATCTATAACCTATGACCTCCATTTTGCAGATAAGAACACCGAATTTCCAAGAGGTGAACATATTTGTCAGTCTCTGAATCCAGGTCCTCTACCACCACATCCACAGAGGACCCAGAAGGAATATGAAGCATGAGACTGGATTTGAGGAAGGAGATGCAAAAGTTTGGAGCATAAATTTCCCTCCAGAGACATCATGTTTAGATTAAGGGACACTTCTTTGGGGAACCTTGGCATTGAGATAAGAGCTGGTGGGTTGAGGTTTGGGGGAGGGAAGTTGGAGAAACTACTAGCCAGGTCTCCCAACTCCAAGGTCAACATGATCAGAATGAGGTCTGTCCCTCAGAAGAGCTGGGAATCCTCCAGGAGAGCAGTTCTTAAACTCTGTGGTGTTTTATAACATCCTTAATGGTCTCCTGAAACCCACAGACCCCTTCCCCAAATTTTTTGCCCACATTCATAATTGAAGGAAATTCTCAATTTCAATTGGAGATTGATGAAAATAAAGATGTAATACTTTTCCCATCCAACTTCACAGACTCTTAAAATTTATCCATGAACCCTATGTTTATTTGTGGAACCCAGATTGAAAAGTCCTTCTCTACAGGAGGGTTCAAAAGAGGTCCAAGTTTCTGGACTAGGCTGGATATTCAGCTATGTGGTACCCATCCCCTTAAGTCCTGCATTCCACATTATAAAGGCACCTTTTACTGCAAAGAGGGGAAAAGGAATTTACAGCTTGGAACCAACATTTTTAATGCTTCCCCAAATGCTGAATCAGCTTGTCAAAGGGTAGCCAGGTAGAGAAAACCATCAGTAAGAACATGCTGCTGGGAGAGATTTATAGGGGCCTTCTGGCTATCCTGGCAAGTACAGAGTACAAAGCCAATCCTCTCCTGAAGTCATAGATCAACGAGAGGGAAGAAGTGGAGAATTTCAACCCTAGATTTTCAAAGATTTGGGGATATATTTTGTAAACAAAGCCAGGCTGACCATATATGCAAGGATTACCCCATATTTCAGGGCCTAGCCCCATTTTCCACTTCACTAAGTACTCATAATGATCTTATATTCTACACTGTCAGTTTGATGCCCTTTGTTTTTTATATCACAGCCATTTCCTAATATACTCCCCCCACTGACCTCCTCTTCCTCCTCCCCTCTAACAAAAAACATGCTTAAATCGAACCAACTGACAAAGAGACTACATCTAATATTGTAGACAGCCTTTCACACCTCTAGTGGCCCACCTTTCTGCTAAGAGAAAGCATTTTTCATGTGAAGGAGAAATATTTTCTCTGCCTCTAGCCTGAAACTATGAAAACCCCAAAAGGTCCATCTGCTTCCCTGAACAACCTTTAATCTATGACTAGCACTTTCCCCAATAAAGAGGAATAAGACCACAGTAAAATTGATAAACTTTGTCTCATTAAGTCAACTACTGGGTTTTAAGTTATGTTTAAATTCCTATCACGATGTATTTTGTTATGTTTGGAGGATGTGTTAATATCACTTTATGTGGTATGCTTCAGTTGTTCATCTGGGTATTCTATTTAATGGTGCATAGAATTGAATAAAAGGAGAGCGTATGAGAGAGCATTTTGGGGGATAAATAATGAATGATTTCAACAATCCCAAATTTCTTGATGTGAGATCCCATCTTTGTAACATAAATATTCATCCAGTAATGTTACAGAATATGGCTGGAAGCTATGAAAGGCTACAAGTTTCAAAAAATTAATATTCTAACTGTCAAAGACCAATTTTAGAAAGGCATAGTCATGCACTCATGCAATAAACACACTATGGACAAGCTATGTCACGTGATGAGCATGCCGGTCATGTGGTGAATGTGCTATATGAACCACCACTCCACATGATGACCATGCTGTCATGTGACAAACATGCTACATCATGCAAAAAACATAAAATACTATGTTGTGTGGCAAACATATTATATCATGTAACCAAGACCAGTGACTGATAGGTTACATAGCATACTACATCATGTGACAAGCATGCCATTTCATGGGATGAACATGTCATGTGACAGCAGTGACATCATGTGATGGACATGTCACCCCATGTGTCGAATATACTTTGTATGACAAACACATTGCAATGCTGTGTCATGTTATGTACACACTACATAACTAAACATATCATATCATGTAACAAGTACACCATGTAATACATTGTGTAACATGTGTCATGTGATGAACATGCTACATTGTGGCAGACATGTCATATCATTGCTAGGGCGTGCTACATCATTATATAATCATGCTATGTAATACACTGTCATATGATGAACACACCATGCCATGCAATGTACACATTATATCGTGCCCGGCTACCACTTCATTTTGTGATCATGCTGTGTACATGTAATGTCATGTGACAGACATGCTGCAAGAAGTGACAAACATTCCACTCTTGTGGTTGATGCACTGTCATATGATAGGCACTGCATCATGTGACAAACATGGCACCTCATATGATGGCATGATTTTGTGACAAGCATACCACATCATGTGATAGACATGCCATATCATGTGACAGACACACTTTTGATCTTATGTTCACACACACATCTTTTTAAAAAATTTATGGAATAAAACAAGCTTTCCATAATATAGTATAATTAAAAAAAATGATTGCACATGAAACTGCAGTTCTATTATGTACAATTTGCTATTCCTTTTAAATATATAATAAAGTTATCATGTAAGTTTCTTTTTTTATTCCCTCCCTCCTCCACCCTAGAGATGGCTACCATTAGACAAAAATAGGTGTATGTATATGTGTGTACATATATAGATATACACACATGTATATATACGTATATATGTGTGTGTGTATATATATATAAAACATACTCATTCTATACATACTTCTATTTATCAATTCTTTCTCTGGATACAGAGAGCATCTTTCTTCATATGTCCTTTATAGTTAATTTGAGTATAATAGGCAAACTGACTTATTCACTCAAAATCGTTCTTAAAACAATATTGTTGTTACCATATATAATGTTCTCTTGGTTCTGCTCATTTTACACATGCTTCTGATCACACACTCACACTTCTTATCCTACCACCACCCACACTTCTAATCTCACACACACACACCTGATCCCACAGTCATACACACACATTTCTGATCCATCAGTCATACACACACTTCTGATCTCACACTTTTGATCCCACAATCATGTGACAGACATCACATTATATGCTACATGTCATATCATGTGGCAGACATTCTATGCACTGATATGACCATACTACATAACACATCATGTGACAAACACAGTGTGTCATTGTTAAATTGTCAGTCATTTGATGAATATGCTATGCCTTGTAATAAACATGCTGACATATCATGAAATGAGCATGTCCTGTCATATTATGAGCACATTGAATAACATGCTATATAGCATGTTGTCATTGGTTATTGTATAGTATGTGATATACAACATATGATGGACATGCTATGTCATGATATAATCCTGCTACATTGCATATTATGTCATGTTTTTACACTCTGTGCCATGTGGTGACATGCTATTTCATATGACGGACTGCTACTTGACATGTTGACATGCAGGATCATGTGACAGACATATCACACAGTTCTGATATTACATTCACAGACTTCTGATCCCATAATCATAAACAGAATAACGATCTCATAATCTCTCTCTCATGCACACACAGACACACACACACACACTTCTGATCCCACAAACATGCTTCTGATCACACAGTCATGTGATGAACATGTCACATCATGTGACAAGCACAATACAGCAAGTAAGAGAGATACTATGTCATGTGACAGACACCGTGTTGTGTGGCTGACTTGCTGCATCATGTGATGGACATACTATGTCCTGTAATGACACTGTGTAACATGCTATATCATGTGATAAGCATGCTATGTCACACTTTTATGTCTTAAGTTTTGTTGATGTGGTTTTTTACATTTCTAACATTTCTAGAATACTCCTACACTATGTGAGCTCTCTGGTCACAAAGTAGCAGAAATCTACTTTCTCTCCTTCCTATTCCTTCCCACTATTGTGTTAGTCCATACAAGTGTGCCCATGTTCCTATTGTTAAGGGCTGTTAAGGGGTCCCATGAATTCATCTTTTTGATTTGCCATATTTTCCAGAGACGCGGGACCCAGAGCATGCGGGAGGCCCTTCCACCCCACACAGAGCTGACATAATTTGTTGCTTGCGCCCCAACCTGGATTCTCTGTGTATCCTTAGAGGAAGCAAGACAGGTGCTAGCCAGTCTGTGCCAGGCTGGGAAAATGGCTTGTGCTGCTGGCGTCCTTTGCAGATAAGTGGACCTTCCCATCTCCGTAGCCTATCAGTTCCCAAGGGAAAAGAATGTGGCTTTTGCCATCACCTTGCTCCTTCCCTTCAGAATGGGTTTTGTCCTTTTCCCAGCTTACTGTACCTTTCACCTCAGATGTCACACCCCTTCCTTTCTTTGTCTTGCTGTTATTAACATGCAAACTTTTGTATGAGCTGTGAATTCTTTGAGTTCCACATATATGTTCATTTCTCTTGTAATAAGACTGTTTTCACATGTTTCATGACGTTGTAATTGCCCGTTGATATGCCCACAGCAATTTATGTGTAAAAGGTACCACAAAAACAAAAGCAAGAGATTAATCTTCTAGGCAGAATTTGTGGAAAGACATGTACAAAAACTGCACAGGATTAGGAGTAAATGCACCACCATGGAGAGCCGCCATGCCAAAAAAGAACAGCGAGTGGTTAAAATAAGAGTCTCTTCAACATTTCCCGGGTACAAATACCGTCTGCTCAAAGTAGAAGGCAGTTACCAGGCTTTGTGTTTCTTGGGATGCCCAGCAGGTGGGGAGCACTCTACACTCAGCCTCATGGAGGCGGACTCCTAGAAAATGAACTCTGACTCATCTATTAGATTGGCTGTCTCACTTGGGGGCTCGTGGAAAACAATTTTAATTCACCAGTTCCTGGGCATGTTATCAAGGGGACCAGCCAGGATCTCTAGGCCTAAATAAATCTTTACAGATGAAAAGCTGGAGGCTATTGAACTGTAGGAAGCCTCTGGAGTTCAAATGAGACTTTTCTCATTAAAAGGAATGTGAAAAGCCAGCAATAAGCCAAGGCCCCAAGGGTGTTTACCTAAAGTCTTCCTCTACCCACCCATCCTAGTCCTCAATTAAATGAAATGTGATTGCAAATGTATTAAACTACAATATTTTACAAATCATGTCTATGGGCTTCATTAAGTGTATAAAATGGCTTTCTAATTAATTGTAAGTGAAGTTCTATACTCAGTCGAGGTCTCTGGGGCTTTGTCTTCAATTTTTCCACTAATACATTTTTACACAAACAGAAAGTCAATGAAACTGAATGATTCACATTTCTATGTTTCCTGAAGTACATGGAAACTCCTCCTTCAACAAACCCCTTGAATGTTAATTGTTTCATTTCAGCAAAACGTTGATGGACCACAGTGTTTAGATCATCTAACTTTCTTCCATTTAAATTCAAATTGGAAAACACTCACTGGTTACTAAAATGCAAATGTCTGGAAGGCAGGGACTTACGCTTTAGTCTCTAGGGATCCCTATAGCACCTAGGACAGAGGCTCAAATCTTAATAAATGATTTATCAGCTGAGTGAGTAGTGGCAGCTTGGTGGCCCAGTGGATAGAGGACTAGGCCTATTGTCTGGAAGACCCAAGTTCAAATCCAGCCTCAGATATTTTCTAGCTGTGTGATCTTGGGCAAGTCACCTAGTTTCAGTTTCTTTAACTGTAAAATGGAGATGATAACAGCACCTACCTCCCAGAGGTGTCATGAGAACCAAATGAGATAATATTTCTAAACACTTAGCCCAGTGCCTGGCACATAATAATTATCATGAAATCACAGTGAAATGGAAAGACTACTGCACATGTAATCAGACCACCTCTGACCCTAACTACTGGACAGAGTCATCTTATCTCTCTGAGACTCAATTTCCCAAACTATAAAATGAGGACAATAATACACTATTTACCTCATGAGGTTTTTGCAAGGATAACAGTTTAGAAATATGAAGCCTGCATAATGCCCATTATTGGAATCCAGACCAAGAAACCAAATCATCAATGAGTTCTTTCAGGTATTTGTAGTAACTAAACATATAGGGTTTAAGGTAGTCTTCTGTTTTCTGTTTCTTTCCCTGAAATTGCCCTGCAATGTTTGCAATGAAGGTCTAGTGTATAACCTTCCCTCTGGCATTTACTACTTATGTGACCTTGGACTAGTCATTTAACTTCCTTAGGCTTTGGTTTTCTGTAAAATGAGGAGGCTAGATAAAATGGCTTCTGAAGTCACTTAGATCTATGATCCTATGGTTAAGAATCATTAAATTCCTTTTAACATTAAAATCAAGCACACAGATTCAGGGTCCTTCAACACATCTTAGCACAGTGTCTGGCACATAGTAGGACTTTATGAATGCTTATTCCCTTCCCTTCCCCACGTCCCACCCAGAGGATTCCTCTATACTAGTCCGAACAGCTTGTAACAAGCTTACATTCCCATCCAAAACCTCCAGGAGAGTCCCCATTCCCCTAGAAATGCGGATCCATCCATAGAAATGTGCTTCTCCTATGAAAGTCTAAGATTGTATAAAGTCATAAAGCTATAATTTTAAAGGAGCATGAAGGTGTTGCTCTTAGATCATCACAAAGAGAGACATCTTTTAAGTGCCCACCTGTCACTAACACTGAGAAATGTATTGGGAGTAAAGGGCAGGAAGTGAATTATTGTGTCAGATCCATAGAATCACAGAATCTCACAATCACATCAGATATCAACTAGTTCAACCTAGACCTCCATGGGAATCTCCTCTATGACATCCTTGGCAACTGATTATGCTGACTCTGGCTTCTAAGGTCTCTTCCAGCTCTGACAGTCAATGTTCTAAGGTCCTTCCAATTCTAACATTCTATATTCTGTTCTTTCATCCCTAATATCCCTTTCAAATGGACATAATAATATGCATGTGTTAAGCAATCAAGGAGTGACTTTGAAAAGTGCTGTGTAGCAGGAATTGAATTAGAACATATCCCATGGAGAATTTATGGAGCTGATTTGAGCCCCCCACCCCCAACCATTTTCAGCAGCATGTGCTCAGTGCTGTGGACTTCATGCTTTGGAATTATGTAGCAATCCCTTGGTCCCCATGACCTCTGCAGAGGAAAGGGAACATGTTAAAAGAGGGTGGGCCACTGAATCAGAAAGAGCCAGCCACTTATCAAAAGCCTTTAAGAAATAACTTCCTCTCTTGCTGTATTCTTCCTTTCCCTAGAACTTGAGGAATGAAACTTTAACTCCTACTCTTCCTTCTCTGTCTCTCTGTGTGTATCTCTCTCTCTCTCGCTCTCGCTCTCGCTCTCGCTCTCTGTCATATACTAAGTTTGAGTCAGTACCTCAAGGTCCTAGCTGAGCCTTCTATTTTCCATTTCTTTCCCTGAACATAGGTGACTTAATAGAGACATTTCCAGAGAAAGACATTTCCAGCTAAGGAGGTCACAAGTTTGAGAGGTAAGAAGCTCCTGGCTCTCTCAGTCAGGGCCAGCTACACTGTAGGAAGTGCCTCCATAACTACCACAACACTTCTCAGAGGAAAAGATGACTACCAATAGGAAGATGAACCCAAGCCCTGGCACACTAAATGCGATGAACTTTGAGTAAGGGATTTGTTTGAATGCTGCAGAGCTAAGGCAAAGGTAAAAGCTCTGTGAACAGTCTCACTAAATGTTCCATGTTTTAAGTGTCAGCATTCCAGGAGAATAAAAGAGTCATGAGCTACTGAAGCATATTCTAAGTCTTTATCAATGTGGACTTATAAGTCTTTTGTGTTTTAAACATTTCTTTTGCATTAAGGAAATAAATAATCTTCATTACATATTGAACAATATATCATATACTGAGGAGAACTTAATTTAACCATGATGCAAAATTGAGCTCTAAGTGATTTTTTTTCCTGGAGGTGACCTCAGGCAAGTTTCCCCTGTAAAAAGGATTAGATGATCTCTAGGATCCTTTTAAATCTAAATCTTTGGGTTACTACGATTCAGAATTAGTCACCTTATTCACCAGTTTAACTTAATTTTTCCTGACATCCATCCTTCTGGATCTTAAACATCAAATTTTAAAAATTAAGTTTTTATAAATACTGGTCTAAAGTATCTGGCAGAAGGAGTTTTAGTAACTATGGGAAGGCAGGGGTTTTTATTAATTCTCATTATCACTGTTACTTTGAAAAATATGACAAAATTACACAGCTAATTATGATCTTGAATGTCAAATTTGTGCATGCATTGCCTATGAAACACCGTCAATGCTTCTAAAATACTTGATTTTAAAGGCTCTTGATTCTGTGTTTAAACTTCTATGATAGTCTAATTCCACAGTTACTAGGTAGCAGTATACACTTACTTCCTTGACTTTTTTCATCTTTGTAGGTTTCCGAGGAGCTATGTGGAAGTAACTGCAAATAGAAACAAGTATAATTAGGAAATACTGTTTTAGTAAATGGACATAAACATGAATTATAGACTAAGCACCCTTCCTAACACGAAAACAATTGGATTTCTGTTGGGTTGGGGGTGGGGCAGCATTGAGACTGAGTCTCTTTATCTTGCCTGAGTTGGAAGTGCAGCTTTCACTCATAGGCCCAGTCCAAATGGGTACAGAAACTTTAATCTCTATTCCCAGAGAATTCACCTCATTGGTGCTGGCCTTAGTGCAGACATCTCACCAACATTACCCCCAGAATTCCCCAGCCCAAGCAATCCACCAGCCTCAGCCTCCCCCAGTTGTAGAGATTACAGATAACTGCTACCATACCTGGCTTGGTGAGATAGTTTTAATAATGAAATAAGCAGCATTTTAAATTCCATTAACTCATGTCTCTAAGGTTTAGGCATTGTTTAGACTATAATTGCAAGTTTTATATGTTTTCCTAAGAACAACCCTGTGAAATAAACAGTACAAGCATTCCAATTTTATAGAGGAGGAAAGTGGAATTCCAAAAAGTTAAGAGATTTTCCCCAAGTTAAATAGAAATTAAGGACAGAACAGAAACACAAACCCAAGCCTCCTGATTTTTAGCTCACTAGTCTTTTCACTACCAGGCCATTCCACATCCCATTTTCAAAACTACTCCAGGTCTCCTTCTGAGTTTCCTCCTTATCCCCTTCTTCCAACAAAACCTTGGACCTGCCCCTGGGATTCTGGGCACTGAGAGGTGAGTTTCCACCATATCATGTCCAGAAGCAAGTCTCCAAGTCATTTCCCAAACACATTCAAACCAAGCTATCAGGTGAGTGTACCACACACACCCCTTTCTAGTTCCCCTTTATGTATAGTCTTTCCTCATTTGCCAGTAAACTCCTTGAGGGCAGGGACTGCCTAAATTCCCTAAATATTCCTATCACTTAGCACTGTACCTGGCACAAAGGAAGGGCTGGATAAGGGCTTTATTACCGTGCATTCATATATTCACTTGTTTGGGGCTTTTTTAAGTGTTTAAATCACTTCAAACTCTGATCTGGGTTTTAAGAGTATAGCTTCCTTGCTTAAACAAAAAAGCCTAGGATTCTAGGGAAATGAAACTGCTACTGAAAAAAACCAGTCGTAATTATGAGCCTACAAATTTTTTGGAAGGATGAAAAAGCTTTTTTCCCCATTATTTACCAATGATTTTCAAAGAAGTCCTCTATAATTAATTTAGTCTAGAGGATTTGGACAATGATTGGGTATTGGATAGATTTTTGTAGTTTTTGTCTTTCAATTTAGTCTTTTTAAACAATTATTAGGAGATGTAGCCCTGGGGTGGCTAATATTATTACAGAGCTTCGCTTCTAAGTCCATTTGCTGGTCTTGCCATTATGATGAAATTTTCTGAGAAGTGAGAAGTTATTTAAGCTGCTTAGTGGCTCAGTAATTAGAAAATATACATTTCCAACCAATTGTGCCTCACTGATATAAATGAAAATCAAGCAAAAGTGTATGCAGGGTCTTCTTCACAAAAATGGAATTTTGAATATTATTTACATAAGAAAAAAGTTAAGGAAATATTGAAAAACAAATTATTATAAATGCTGGAGTTCCTCTTCAAGGTCAGTATTGTTTGCTTACAAAGAATAGAAGCAAAGTATGGTGTAAAGAGCTCTGGACCAGGAATCAGGAGACCTGGGTTCAAATTCCAGCTCTGCCAAGCATACAAACATTATAATTCTATGAGCCTATGAAAAGAGGTCAAAGGTCATACATCTCATCCAGAGACAAGATTTTGTTTCCTTTTCCATGGAATCACAGAATGTCAGACCTAGAAGACGCTTTTGAAATCACTTGGTCCAACATACAGATGACGAAAACTGAGGCACAGAGAGGTCAATTTCACTTGCCTGCTATCCTCAGTTCTCTTAGCTTTCCATTACAACATGTACCTCCATTGACATCTCGAGTAGCCCCTTTGTTCTAAGTTCATGGCATCCATCTTGCTGTATGACTAATAGCATCTTTGTTCCCTTTCACAGCTTCTCTTGGCTGAATTTTGCAATCCATCACCACTCCTGGGCAGCTCATCTTCTGTGCCTGGAACGCGCTCTTCCTCACTACCTCTTCAAATCTAGTTTCCCTCAAGGCTCAATAAGGAACTTTTCCCTATTCCCCTAATGGTTTGTGACCACTCACACCTCCTCAGATTATCATGCCTATATCAAGTTATACTTTTATATTATCCTAGTCGAATATAAGCTCCTTGCGGGCAGAAACTGGTCTTCATTTTGTCTTTTTTACCCCCAGCACCTAGCACAGTGCCTTGCACATAGCAGGCACTTAGGATCCTGGATACAGAGCTGGAAGAGTTCTTAGAGGTCATCTAAATCCAACCCCCCTGCTCCTTTTACAGATAAGGAAACTGAGGCCCAGAGAATTAACATGTCCAGATAAAAAGTGGTAGAACCAGGATTTGAACCTAGGTCCTCTGACTTCAAATCCACCATGTCATGTTGCATCTCACAATAAATACATATTGAATTGGGTTGGATTAAATGGGACAAAGGGATGTTAATATAATTTCACTTACAACTGAATAAATGACTGGGATGGCCGTTAGATCCCATTTTCTCCTTACCTGGAAAACATTTTTGGAAGGATAAGAAAATAAATTCCCTACAGTCTTTTCATATCAAGTATAATAGACCAAGGGCGGAGCCAAGATGATGACTGGAAAACAGGGGCTTGTGTGAGCTCCCCACCAAGTCCCTCCAAAAACCTATAAAAAATGGCTCTGAACAAATTCTAGAACTGCAGAACCCACAAAATAGCAGATGGATGCAGGGCTCCAGCCCAGGACAGCCTGGATGGTGGTTAGGTGAGGTCTATCATGAATGGAGCTGGGAGCAGAGGGGAGTAGAGTCCAGCATGGGCCACACAGACCAACCAGACCAGGAGCCGGGAGGAATAGGCCCTAGCACCCTGAATCAGTGAGCTGTGGCAGTTACCAGACTTCTCAACCCACAAACACCAAAGATAATAGAGAAGAACTGCAGAACCCACGAAATAGTGGAGGGAAGCAGGGCTCCAGCCCAGGACAGCCTGGATGGTCACTGGGTGAGGTCTATCGCGCATGGAGCTGGGAGTGGAGGGGAGCAGAGCCCAGCGCGGGCAGGGGCAGGACCAACCAAACCAGGAGCCAGGAGGAACAGGCCCTAGCACCCTGAATCAGTGAGCTGTAGCAGTTACCAGACTTCTCAACCCACAAACACTAAAGACAACACAGAAGGTTAGTGGGAAAAGCTGCAGGGACAGAGTGGAAGGAGTTCATGTTTGGCCACCGCCCCAGGGGCAAAGGAGGTAGTGCAGCTACAGAACTACAGCTGCAGTTGCTTCCACCCCAGGCCCACCTGGTGGGAGGAATTAAGTGGTGGATCAGAGCAGGAGTGCAGAGCCTGCTTAAAGTCTGAGTCCGGTCCGGGTAGGCGGTTCTTGGGGAAGGAGGAGTGCTGGCATGGCAGAGCTTACTGTGTAGAAATAGCTCTGAAAACAACAGTGCAACCCCTCAAGCTTGGGACAAAGTACTCTCTACTCTACAAGCAGTCATACCCCGAAGAAAAACTCAAGGGTCAAGTAAGTTGGCTGGGAATATGGCCAGGCAGCGAAAACAGACTCAGATTCAGATTTTGGAATCTTTTTTGGTGACAAAGAAGATCAAAACATACAGCCTGAAAAAGTCAATAAAGTCAAAGAACCTACATCAAAAGCCTCCAAGAAAATCATGAACTGGTCTCAGGCCGTGGAAGAGCTCAAAAAGGATTTGGAAAAGCAAGTTAAAGAAGTAGAGGAAAAATTGGGAAGAGAAATGAGAGTGATGCAAGAAAACCATGAAAAACATGTCAGCGACTTACTAAAGGAGACCCAAAAAAATACTGAATAAAATAACATCTTAAAAAAAGTAGACTAACTCAAATGGCAAAAGAGCTCCAAAAAGCCAATGAGGAGAAGAATACCTTGAAAGGCAGAATTACCCAAATGGAAAAGGAGGTCCAAAAGACTACTGAAGAAAATACTACCTTAAAAATTAGATTGGAGCAAGTGGAAGCTAGTGACTTGATGAGAAATCAGGGTATTATCAAACGGAATGAAAAAGTGGAAGACAATGTGAAATATCTCATTGGAAAAACCACTGACCTGGAAAATAGATCCAGGAGAGATAATTGAAAAATTATTGGACTACCTGAAAGCCATGATCAAAAAAAGAGCCTAGATATCATCTTTCAAGAAATTATCAAGGAGAACTGCCCTGATATTCTAGAGCCACAGGGCAAAATAGAAATTGAAAGAATCCACTGATCGCCTCCTCAAATA
>CM053625.1:188994219-189017529 GCA_028646595.1 Phalanger gymnotis
GGGAGGGTGGGTGGGAAGGGAAGAGAATTTGGAACTCAAAGTTTTAAAAACAGATGTTCCAAAACAAAAAAAAAAAGTTTTTGCATGCAACTAGGAAATAAGATACACAGGCAATGGGGCACAGAAATTTATTTTGCCCTACAAAAAAGGAAGGGAAAAGGGGATGGGAGGGGAATGGGGTGGCAGAAGGGAGGGCTGACTGGGGAACGGGTCAACGCCATCTTGGAGTGGGGGGGAGGGTAGAAATGGGGAGAAAATTCGTAATGCAAACTCTTGTGAAAATCGATGCTGAAAACTAAATATATTAAATAAATTAAATAAATAAATAAGTATAATGGACCCAAAAAAAAAGGTGAGCTATAAAAAAATTGTCAGGAAGTAAGGCAGAAATAAAACCAGCTGAAACAACACAGGATGAAGTGGGAAGCATTGTATTAATATAGTAAAACATAATTTATTAAGTGCTTATTTAATAAATTCTTGCTGATAGATGACTTATGTTTTACACTTTACATTTTTTCTAAGCAGCATACATATACACACACACACACACACACACACACACACACACCAACCCCATGAAGTAGACAGAAGCAAGAATTATATCCAATTTATAGATGAGGAAAGGGAGGCTCAGAATGGGAAATAATTTGCCCAAGATTACCTGAATTATAAGCAGCAGAACCAAGCCTCCAACTCAGGTCTGATTCAAGTCCAACCCACTTTCCTTAGGCTATGCTACGCACTGGTTAGACTCATAAAATGTTAAAAGCAAATGGGATCTAGAACATTCAATGTCAAAGGTGTAAGTGAAAATAGGATGTAGAAGGGACCCTAGGGTTCATCTAGTCCAACCTCATATTTTACAGAATTACAGGATTCTTGATGATCAGAAAAGGTCAGAACCTGTAGAACACTATAGAAGAAAGTGAAATGATTCCTGGCTTTATATAGTCCATTGGAAGAGATAAAACATGGCACCATTACACTGCAGTCTATTTGTCAATATGTGGTGAGAGTAGTCATTAGAGAGGAGTCAGGTTAATCAGAAGGTTCTAGATGAGTTTTGAGCAGTATTTTGAAGGACTGAGGTGAGGAAAGCACTTTGTGAAGCACTATAGAAATGAGAACTATTATTATTGTGAGAAAGGAGACATAAAGAGAATAGAAAGGAAAAGATTTGGGGGAGCCTGGAGTCAAGAAGACTGATCTTTATGTGTTCAAATCCAGCCTCAGACACTTACTAGCCATGTGAGTCCCTTAACCCTGTTTGCCTCAGTTTTCTTGTCTGTAAAATGAGCTGGAGAAGGAAATGGCAAAACAGTCCAGTAGCTTTGCCAAGGAAATCCCAAATGGGATCAAGACTGAACAAGAACAAAATAAATTGACAGTGAGACTACAATCCTCACTAGTATTAGGGAACTGAATATGAGCTATCATAGAATATTAAAAGATCATCAAATCTAGCATCGGAAAACCTGGGCTCAAAACCCAATCTGACTTCCTAGTCACATGTCCTTTCCCAGCCTCACTTTTCTCATCTGTTAAATAGGCTCAAATCCCAGCCCGGCTTCTTTACTCACACGTTGTCACTTTCCCTCTCTCGAGTCTCATTTTTCTAATGTGTTCCATGAGAGGGTTGGACCAGATGACCTCTAAAATCTTTTCCAGTTCTTAGTGCTCCCTCAGTACCGTGTATTAGACACATAATCCAGGTGGTTAAATATTTTCCCTAAGGAGTTCCCTTACTGAGGAACAAAGATGAAGCCAGTAATGATGTCTAGACTCTCCTTTAATTCCCAGAACCGTACCAATCCATTTGATCCAATTACTCTCTCCTCTCTACTTACCTCCCCCCTCTCCCCACCCCCACCACGGCCCCCGGCCCACTTACTCCAGTTTCCTGAACCTTTCTCTCCCAGCTGCCACATATTTGCCCCCTTGCTGCAGCTCTTTCAGGTCCTGGACCAGGTGTCCATTACAGGGCGTGTAGAGCCGCCTCACTCCGAAGGGCACTGCTACCTTCTCATTCAACTGAGTCATCAAGGCTTCAAAGCTGGGGACCCGCTTGCGGTTGATCACAAACTTCTTGCCCACGTAGAACTTGTTTCCGTTACGGTACACCAGGATGGTCCTGGCTGGGGTGGTGTCCAACAGGTTGCGAGAGCAGCAGGGTCCTTGGGTGCCCATGGTGGGTGGGGAAGGGGAGGCCAACTATCCGATCAACTAAGAGACATGTACCTTCGAGAGGGCCACTTCTGCCCTTCAGCCCCGTGGGCTGAAGAGCTGGGAGGGGTACGGTTCTGAGCGAGGGGCAGCAGTGGAGACAGCTCTCCCAGAGAAGCGTTTTGGAGAGGTTGGTTTGGGCCTTGACTTTTCCTTGCCTTCCCTTCCCTTCTCTCTCTAGGTGGACTGGGGGTCAGAGAGGAGGAGACTAAGCTGTCTAGCAGCAAGAGCAGGAGCAGGAGCAGCGCCTGAGACTCTGGTCCCTGGAGCATCACTTCATGACTGCTGCCGCGGGGGGAGCCCCCAGGGCTGGGGAGGTCTCTCTCTTGCCTGCAGATCCGCCCGCCGGCCGCAGCAGCTGCGCAGGATGCCGCCGCCAGCTGGGATCTCGGATGGTAACAGGTCTGGCGATCCGGCGAGGATAGGGGCCGCTCTACCTAGACTCCCACCTGTCTCCGCCCATGGGGGGCCGGGCGTTGACGCGGGCTAGAAGCGATTGTGACCGCTCGCTCCGGTGGGACAGGCTAGGTAGAGAAAGAGAAAGGAGAGGCACCCTGCGAGGGCGTAGAGAGAGGTGAGGAGGAAAAGAGGGTGGGCGAGATGGAAGGCGCAAGTGGTGGGATTTAGCACATGGAAGGAGCTCTTGTATGTGGTCTGATCGAATTGCTTACCGTCCCACTAGGAGGGGATACTGAGGCCCGAAATAGAGATGTGGCTTGCACCTGATCACACTGCCAAATGGTAACGGAGCCCATTCAAACTGGAGGGAGACAGAGAGGTGCCCCGTAAAGAGCACCGAACTTGGAAACCCTAGACCTTCGTCCAAAGCTTGACTGCCTAATACCAACATGACCCTGAGCAAATCAGTTCTTCTCTCTAGGCCTGTTTCCTCATATGTCAAAGGAAGAGCAGCTAAGTGGCAGTGGGATAGAGTGTCTAGCCTGGAGTCTGGAAGACCGAAGTTCAAATTTGACCTCAGACACTTTACTAGTACTAGCTGTGTGATCCTAGGCAAGTCACTTACCCCTGTTTGCCTCAGTTTCCTCATCTGTAAAATGAGCTGGAGAAGGAAATGGCAACTCACTCCAATATCTTTGCAAAAAAAAAAAAAAACCTCAATGGCGTCGGAAAGAGTCACATACAACTAAAACAACCAAACAACAACCAAAAAAAAAAAAAAGGAGAGGGTTGACTTCTAAGGTCCCTTCCGGTTCTACATCATTCTCTGAGCCAGGGCAGGGATGTGAGCTCAATTTGGAACCAAAGAACCCTTTCTTTGGCAACCTTGGGTACTCTGAGACTTTGGGCAAGTCTGTCCTCCCTCTGGAAGAAATTTTGAAAATCAGATGTTTCATCCAATTTCTCTATCGCTCATTTTTCAAAAGAGGGAAGTGAGGCACAAAGAAATTAAATGACTTGCCAAGGTCACATCACTATTAAGTGCCCAGATTTTCTGCCCACTAAGACTAGTGCTTCTACTCTTGTACTGCCCCAGGAAGAACAAAGCTGCAAAGAGAGGAAATCTGGGGCTACTGGGACATCAGCAGAATGACTATCAAGAGCTGGAATGAGTCTGGTTTAAGAGAGAAGAGGTCCTGAGTTTTGGTCACAGTGATGACCAAAGACAGAGCACTTCATCTGTTTGAAATTTCCCTTTCATTCAGACTTGAGCTAGGATCACCCCTGTACCAGAAAATCAGGGCAGGTGGTGACTTTTCTGACGCAAAAAAAAAAAAATGGCCTGATGCTTCTAAACTGGCTTCTTGAAGTCTCTTCCTGTTCTGCCTCTCATATGTTTCATCTGAAGCCGAAAAAGAGAAAATCACTTTCCTAAGGCCCCCACATATGTTAAGGAATGTTAAGGGGTGGCCTGAACTTGTCTTTTTGAGGTACCATATTTTCCAGAAACACTGGACCTAGAGTATGCAGGAGACCCTGAATGTATCCAGAACAAAGTCCCCCCCCTCACAGCTGACATAATGAGTTGTTTGCACCCCAAGCTGGATTCTTTTGTGTCCTTGGGAATCAAGATAGGTACCAGTCAGTCTGCCCTAGGTTGAGAAACTGCTTGTGCAGCTGGGATCCTTGTAGATAAGCATACCATCCTCTCTCCATAGTCCAGCAGTCCCCAAAGGAAAAGAATTTGGCTTTTGCCATCATCTTGCTCTTCCGCTTCGAGAGTGGTTTTGTCAGTTTCCCACCTTTACTACACAATTTCCATGTCCCATATCATGCCCCTTTAGGTGGAGATGTATGTTTTCTCCTTCTTTTGTGCTACTGTCATAAATATGCAAACTCCTGTATGGATTGGGAACTCTTTGGGTCCCACATGTATGTTCATTTCTCTTGTAATAAACCTAATTTTCACATTGTTTCGTGAAGTTATGATTGCCCATTGACACATAGTAAGTACCAAAGCTAGAATTCAAATCCTTTTCACCTCTGCCCAAAGATAGCCTATCTTTAGGAGTAAGTGGACAATGGTCATTCTAATTTTACTTTTTAAAGTAGGATGCAAACTTCTTGTGGCAGGGAATGTTTGGATGTGTTTGTTGTCTTGTATCTCTCTAGCACCTAGTACAATTATATGTATGTAGGTATGCATGAGGTTTGTTGTTTTAAACAAATATATCATTTCCATAGGCTAAATTGAATTCAAAGAACAGATTTCTTCAGAATTGAGTTCTAAAGAAACAGAAATTATGCAGGAAGCAGAGGACAATGGAGAAAGTGTGATGGGATTGAGTAAATTTCAGGATATTGTCAATTATGACTTACCCACAAGGAATAGAATGAGAAAAAGCATCTAGGAAATGGGTTGTCAGAACAGGTGATAGGCTGATCCTATATTGAGAAATAGGGGTTACAGATAAATAGTTCAAATGCGGCACTGAAAGGTCAACACCATGTAGAAAGACTTTGATGGGAAGGAAACCTTCAGTTAGGGATGTTACTGGAGCCAGATCCAACCAAATCAATTGTTAGATTTTCCCTGTAAGTATTTATACCAGCACCAGATTTTCCCTGTAAGTATTTATACCAGCACCCCCCTGCTTTCAGCACATTGGGTAAATGCTTTGTGGAGGCTCCAGGGGAAAATGTGTCCAGGAAACATCCAAGATGAAAAGGTGTGAGTGGGTTGTGTTCTGTTCCAAGGGAGGAAATAAATACCAACATCAAAGACATTCTGGGTTCCACTGAAGTAGTTCAGGCTCATAAGCAGCAGTTGTCCAAGACTCATCTGAGTAGATTTCAGTCACCTGAGACATCACAAAACTTAACAGATACCTTATTCAAATTTTATGGCATATTAAGGTTTCAGAAACACTTTCCTCATCAGTTGAATGGAAGCTCCCCCAATAAAATGTAAGTATCTCCATGGCAGAGACTGTTTAATGTTGTCATCTTTATATCATAGTGCCTAGAACAGTGCCTGACACATAGTATAGTTTCTTAATAAACGGTGAGTGAAGAAGTGAATGAATGATAACCCTGTGAGGCACAAAGAATAAAAATTATTGCCCCCATTTTACAGATTAGTAAACTAAGGCTCAAAGAGCACCTTATCCAGGATTACATAGCTACTGCATAACAAGGCTGAGATTTTTGTTTTCTGCTGCTGAGGTGTGGAGTTCTCAACCGGCTTTGTTGCTTCAACTATAATAACCTCCATAGAACTATTTTCTTCACCAAGCTGCTTGAAGGAAAGGCCTATCTAACCTTCTAGGCAACTAGGTGGATCAGTGGATAGAGTACAGGATGTGAAGTGAGGAAAGTCTGAGTTTGAATCCTGCCTCAGACACCTCAGTAGCTCGCTTACTTACCTACCCTGGACAAGTCATTTAAACCCTCTGTGCCTTTGTTAATTGATCTGTAAAATGGATATAATAAACACCACCTATCTCATGGCGTTTTGTGAGAAATGAATGAGTTAGGTCATGTAAAGCACTTTGCAAACCCTAAAGCACTCTATAAATGCTAGTTATTATCATCATCATAAATTTCTTCTCTAAACAGAAGTGCCAGAAGAGTGTTATACAGACAATTGGTTTCATAGTTTCATAGGCTTAGAATTGGAAGGTTCCCTAAGAGTCCTTCTATTCCAACTACCTCATTTTAAAGATGAGGAAGCTGAGATCCATAGATGTCAAATGACTTATACACATGTCATACAGGTAGCAAGTGACAAGTTCAGGATTTGAACCCAGGCTTTCTTATTCCAAATCCATTACCTTCTCATTGGCTTTGTTGAATAAAACATAAACTCCTCTAAACTAGTTTTGACCATAAGCTCCATGAAGATCTATGCCAACAGAATGTCAGAACCAACACCTGAATCCGGGTCCTTTATCTCCAGACCATACTTAATGTTTGTTGGATGAATGAATTATGTACATACAAATACATATTTACATACATGTGTATAATTATGGAATGGAAGTATTCTATAATTACATATTTCCTATAAGTGAAAAAAAAAGTCAGCTAGGTGACCCAGAGTCAGAAAGACCTGAATTCAAATCTGACCTTACATAATTACTAGCTGTGTGACCCTGGGAAACTCACTTAACCACTCTTTGCCTCAATCCACTGGAGAACAAAATAACCAATCCAGTGTCGTTGCCAAGAAAAACCCATGGACAATATTGCCATGCTATGGTCTATAGCAGGGGAGAGGAATCTGCAGCCTCAAGGCCACCTGTGGCCTTCTAGGTTCTTGGGTGTGGTCTTTTGACAGTGTCCAAGTTTTAGAGAACAAATTCTTTTATTAAGGGGATTTGCTCTGTGAAGTTTAGATTCAGTCACAGGGCCTCACTTGAGGACCTAGAGGGCCACATGTGGTCTCGAGGCTGCAGGTTCCCCACCCTAGATCTATGGAGTCACAAAGAGGCAAATACAACTGAAAAACAGCAGAATAACTACAATAAGTGAAAAAGAAAATTCCCTTACAAAGCCTCACATTACATTTCCAGTTGCATGAAAACAGCTTCATTCCAAGATAGCCCAAGTTTACACATCCATCCAGAATACATGAATCTCTTGGAGATGGGGAAATGTTTTATTATGTCTCCAGGAGTCAGCTCGATCTCAAAGAGATAAAAGTACAAATGTTTCTAAAGGTCCAGGTGTTCAAATTGTTCCGAGAAAGCATGTTACCGCGATGCTTAACATTTAACTACTATCCCAATTTCAGGTGATTTTGAAGGTAGAATTCATTGCTTTCAAAGGCACAATCACAGGGAATCGTCTGGAGGACATCACTCTTTCACTGGGCCGTAGGAGGCAGATAGAGCTGGGGAAGCCCCGCAAACGAAGACGGCTCACTCCCCCATCTGGAGCAATGGTAATTTTCACGTGGGTTATGACATTTTGCAGCTGGAGAGCAACACTATCAAATAAATGCTTCTTGTTGGACGACAGCTGAGGAAGAGAATCAAGGACAACAGAAACCCAGATGAGAACATTGCTGGTGGTTTTGAAAGAAATGATTATTTCTCTCTTATATTAATATCAGAGGAGGAAGGCACAATCCAGGGAGTTTTTTCCCTATCTCCTCATTCAAAGCCCAGTCTCAAGGATATTCCAGACCTTACCCAAAAATTCACCTTACCTAGACCATCTTATCTAGGTGGAATTCTTACCCCACCATGATTCATTGTTCACTGTCTAGATGGAAAATTCATCCTTTTGTATAGTTTGCCTGAGGTGGGAGCAGTCTGGCTTGTGATGAGTCTCTCTCTGTCCATGATTGACATGATCAGAGATATATACCCAGCCCCTCATTGGAACAGGATTATAAATTTAGAGCTACTTAGAATGTGGAGATTATCGAATTCATTTTTACCACAAAGCATCCAAAGGTATATTTTTCAAATGCCTTCCAGATCTAAGGTCTGGTTAAATTCCACTTTAGCTCAGAGGAAAACTACTGACCCTCCCTCCTGGCTTCCTCTCAAGTAGTAGTGAGAGGACCTATGCACTGTGGTGGGAATGGGATGAGGAGAGGAAGGGCAGAGTCCATTTTAGTTGCAGAGCTATGGAGAGAGGGAAGGAGAAAAAAGAGGAGGAGGAGAAAGGGGGAAAAAAACATTTATTAAGAGCTAAACACCTGGCAAATATTAATTCATTGGATCCTCACAACCCTGGTAGGTAGATGCTATTTGTTCTCCCCATTTTACAATTGAGGAACTGAAGCAGACAGACATTATTTGATTTGCCCAAGGTGACACAGCAAGTATCTGCAGCCAGATTTGGACTCAGGTCTTTCTAACTCCAGGACCAGCATTCTGTCCACTTCACTACCTGGCTGCCTTCTAGAGGGAAGAGTCCCCACTTACGAGATCACAAATCCATTGAGGATGAACCTACGAATTGTTTATACATACTAGCTTTCAAAATAAAAGCAATTATTAGGAAACATGAAAGTAAAGAAATCCAGGACCCACTGTATGCTCATCAATCACATAAATTTCCAAATGGACATTGCTATTCAAATTTAATCTAAGAAACTCTCTACCTATTTAATTCTCTTTAAGAGGCAACAGCTAAGTGGCACAGTAGATAGATCACCAGACTTGCACTCAGGAAGACCTGAGCTCAAATCTGGACTTAGACACCTACTAGCTGTAGAACCTTGAGCAAGTGATTGACTCAGTTTCCTCTACTGTAAAATGGGGAGAATGATAGCATCTGCCTGCCAGGGTTATTGTGAGGATACAAATGAGATAATATTTGTAAATTGCTTAACACAGTGACTGGCACATGGTAGATGCTTAATAAATGCTTGTTCTATTCCTTCTTTATATTTATTCTGTATATTTTTATAGCTGAGTTTGTTGTCTCCCATTAGAATGTAAACTTCTTAAAATTAGGGATCGCTTCATTCTTTGTATATGATTCCTCTATAGTAGAGTATTTGGGTCCTTAATAAGTGCTTGTTGATTGATTGATTGAAGTATGACTTCACTCTTCAGGAGAGATCTGTGGTCAAGTCATAATTTCTCTCAAAACAGGCATTTTAGCCAACTACTCATCTGTGCTATCCTATCCATAAAATAACAGTATCTAGAGCAGTCACTCACCTTTGTGACAGAAAGTAGCGGCTTCCACTTGACACTTGGTAAATGCCACTTTTGCGAAATACCTTCTTCTTCCTCTGGAGTCGTTAGAACACAACCATCAAGTTTGCAGGTATCTGGGTAATTACCTAATAGAAGGGAATGGAGACATAGGCAGTATCCTACTTAGCCGTAAATGCAGGGTTCTTGCTGATGGCAGACACAAAACTTTTTGCTGCAAGGCAAGGTAGGGGTAATCTATCTTTCCAGGCTTGAATTTGAGATAGAGAATGGGGCGGGGGAGGGGGAGAGGAAGAGATACAGACAGACAGACAAAGACAGACAGAGAAAGAGAGAGAGAGAGAGAGCACACAGATAATTGTCAAAATGGGTCGCCCAGTATATGCCTAGGCTGCCATTGCCTCAAAGAATAAATGAGGATACATTTTTCTAAGGCATGAAGAATGGCCTGACATATGCTAATTGTCGGGCACATTAAGTTTAAATGAATAATATTCTATCCTTGAAGGTGGAATGTGTTTGATAAACTTCCTAGCCTACAAATTTAAGCACTCTCTTGCTGCTGTTTGGCACATCTGGAATTATCATGAAGCTGGGAAAATATTTTCATGGTGGCATCATATTTTCTAATGTGACAATAACATAAGATATATAGGGCTATGACAACAAATATTCTACATAAACAAAGCACACTGTAGTCAAGGGTTTCACACTGTTCTGCCATGGTCCACACATTTGTCAAGAATATCTCTCTATTATCAGGCCTTTAGTGAGAGCTGTGTATGTAGAAAAAGAGGAGCTAGGAAAGGGGACCCCAATACTTTTATGGGAAGCACCACCTTTTTCCAAGGCCTTGGGGGAAAGAAGAAGTGAAGATAGGGACGGTTGTGATGATGGTGTGGTCCTACAGGTATTGGGGGAAGAGAGATACATCAGGGGGTACATTTCTACCATCCCAATGTACCTATCAGGTATGGAAATAGAAATCAAGGGACTTGAGGAAAGATAGTACAATGTAGGCAATTGGTGACGTGGTAAGACTGGAGCTAAGGAGAGGGACTTGGGCTGGATACATATATGTCTGTGTGTGTATGTGTGTATGTATGTACATATGTATATATAGATGTATATATACATATGAATATATGAATATACATATATGTGAGTCATTTGCATAGAGATTATAAACCCACAGAAGCTGATAACGTCACCAAACATAGAAAGAAAAATTAAAAAGGGCCCAGGATAGAGAATCCAGTATTTTATCTTTGATATTTCAAATTGGTTGTTTCAGAGACATCTCAAACTCAGTGTGGCCACATCAGAACTCATCTTTCCACAAAAATAAACAAACAAAACCCTCTCCTCTACTAAACTTGCCTATTTTGTCGAGGGTACTACCATTCCTCCAGTTACCCAGGCTCACAAGCAGTGTCATCCTCAATTCCTCACCCGCACTCATCCCACATAACCAAGCTATTGCCAGATCTTGTCATTTCTCCCTTCATCACATCTCTTGTAAATGTCCCCGTCTCTCCACTCACATAGCTACCACCCTAATGCAAATCCTTATTACATCTTACTTGGAAGATTGCAGTAGCCTCTGAATTGGTCTCCAGCCTCTAGTCTCTCCCTAGGCCAACCCATCCTCTACTTAGGTGCCAAAACGATTCCTTAAGCACAGGTCTGACATCACTCCCCTGCTCAATAAACTCTAGGGGCTGCCTACTCTTTCTTAGATGACTAGTGGGAACTCTCAGGACCACAGATTTAGAGCTCAAAAGAACTTTAGAGGTTATCTAGTGCAACCCTCTCATTTTCACAGATGAGGAAACAAGCCCAGAAAGGTTACTTGACTTGCCCAAGGCCACACAGGTCTTAAGTGGCAAAGCTGGGATTTGTGCCCAGGGCCTCTGATTCCATGTGCAGCAATTTTTCCATTGTACCGTGACAAGGATTCATGGTACCTCCAGCCTGGGCTTATTGTTGTTCAGAAAAAAACAATCAGGATGGTGAAAGCGCTGAAGAACATGCCATATGCCACCCTTTTTGAAGAAATTGTAATGTTTATACTGGAGAGAGAAGGACTCAGGAAAGGCGTGATAATTGTTTTCAACTATTTTCAGGGTTGTCAAGTGGTAGTGAGATTAGACTCATCCTGCTTTTTTATTCCCAGGGCTATAACCAAGACATAAGCAGTCTGTATGAACCCTGTGGTCCCTCCCAGTTCTGAGATTCTAATTTTCTTGTGCATTGCGCATTCAGTCCATCTCAGAAGGAGGACTTGAAGTAAAGCTTGTGGTCTTCCCCTTCTTCACAGAGCCCTTCAGAGGATTTGGAACCTTGAAGATCATAGAGTCTGTTCCTTTCATTTTACATAAGGGAAAACTAAGGCCCAGAGAGAAGTGGCTTATACAAGCTACACAATTAAAAAGTAACAAAGCTGGGATACAAAACCAAGTCCATAGGAGGCAGTAAGAAATTATAGGATTTAGACCTGGAAGAATCCTTAAAAATCATCCAATCCAATTCCCCCACTTTATGAATGAGGAAACTGAGGCTCAGAAAAGTTAAGGAACATGCCCAAAGTCAGCCATGCAATAAATAATAGATTCAGAATTCAGACCCAAGTCTAATGATACCAGATCCAATGCTCTTTTCATTACTGCCTATCTGAGTCTGGGAAATCGAGCTCCTTATTAAAGCAAGGCCCTAGTAAGTTCTCAGAGAAACTTAAAGAAAAGTAATAGCAAGTTCTGCCAGCCCTTAACCTGCCTCCAGGTTCTCCAGCCTCAGGAAGCCCAAATGATAATGCTGGGGTTGAGAACCTGGGAAACTAGAAGAATGGTGCTACTCTCAGACGAAGAAAAGTTTGGAAGGGGTGGAGGGAAGTTGGGCAGGAAGATCAAGGGGAGTTGGGTCAAGAGATGATGAGTTCTGCTTCAGACATGTCGAATTTGAAATGTCTGTAGGAAATCCAGTCTGAAATAGTGGAGGAGCTTTCCTGCCTGCTACCAAAATACCTTCTTTTCCCCAACCCCCACTGATACCTGAGATTCCTTTACCAAGGAAGATAAATCCTTTTATTCTACAACTGGAGACAAGACTTAAAATGTAGATATCCTTTGGAGGGAGAACACATTGACTTATATTTGCATGAAGATATAAATGGCTGATATGAGGTCCTTTGTGAATTCCCACTTTTATAGGGAAAGAGTCCTATGTGGTTGGAGGGGGTTGTCCCAGAGAAAAAAAGAATCTGTAACAACCTGACACATTTAATACCTAGGATCTGATGCAGGAAGGAGGCAGGGAGGCGGATCAGACTATGGTTCTTTCCATAGTACTAGAGATCATGAAAAGTGACAGTGGAGCAAGAAGCATTACAGAAATGTCAGATTTAAGCTTTTTCTCCCCCATCAGTCATGAAATTCCATAAGTACTAGAAGCACACAGTGACTAAACTCCTCATGCAGAAACTTCACCAAAGCACATCAATACCTTTTCTGGAATGTATAATCTTGGGGAGTTAGTTGACTGAGACACTGAAAGATTAAGTGATTTTCCCGTTCCCTGGGTCCACAGTCAGGATGACAGAGATGGGCCCTGAACCCAACTCTCTAACCACTTCTCTATAGGTATACATACTATTAATACCAGAAATACTATTAATACCCTTCAGGGCACACAGGAATTCATTTTGAGATGTCAGCCTCCATGTCTTAATTACAATGAATGCCATGAACTTTCCTGTGAATAGTCACAAGAAAATTGCAGTTTTTGTACTTTGCCTGGAATACACAAATGGCTCATCCAAAGTTTCTGTCCAGACCATCATTGGTAATGCTTATATGCTGTGGCAGGTGAAATATGAAATGACTGAGGAAACAAAGGTCCGAGCTTCTGAGTATTTTGATTTCTTAAGCAATGCATGCCAATTGCCTAACAAATGGGGACCAGGCCTCTTCCTCAGTTTAGGGCTGGAACCCAAATACAGTAAAAGACAGATTTTTATACATTAAAAATAATTTAATAAGATCAATTAATTAAAAGGAAACAATACAACATGGGTAATCTGATTTCTAATTGAAGGAAAGATTAAGGACTTTCCAAATTGGGAGAAAGAGAGCAAACAGGTACAATTCCCTGACTTCAGAAAAAGATGTGTCCCGCTCCCCCCGCCACCCAGTAAGTATCTGTAAACAATCAAGGGAATATGAAACCAATAAGTGATTGATCAATATGGGACCAGTTTTCAGATAAGACATATGGGTTGCTTGAGAAAAACAATTGTGAGAAAACTCCGTGCATGAATCTTTGTATTTGACTGGGTTTCTGGTCAGCATAAACTAGGTCCTTGGTTAAGAGTCTCTAGGCAACAGGTAGAGGTGGTCTAGCTTCCCAGCCACTCAGGGCTAGGTTCAAACAATGCAATCACTTTCTCATGATTCCCATAACTGAATAAAGCTTTCTCATAAGACAGAAATTGGACTAGATCCATAACTGAATAGAAAAGGGAACTGAGCTAGCTTCAGAATTGAGTCACAAGATGGAGTCAGTGTGGTTCACTCATTTCCCACAATTAACCATTTGCTGTCCTAATCCCCTCATTGCCTTCAGTGCATATACTAATGGAATTTTATTTACCTTTAAAATGACGTGTGTCTATCTCTATTTGAGTGACTACACCAGGATGTGCCAGTCTGAAAATCGCCCATTCACCACCGGGTACCAGGAGAACTCCATTATCATCGGTCTGTAGTTTGAAAAGAACAGATACACTCGAAACCTTCTTAAGAAACTAACCATAAAAATAAGCAGGAGAAAATTAAGATTCAATTTCAAAGTTTGAGTATTTTCCTGTGTTCTTCTCTTGGTTTTGAATCATGGAAATTTCAAAGTATCAAAAGATATTTCCATTCCAGCGATTTTCTGTGGTTTCATCTGTCTGTAATTCCATCAATATGGGCATTGCTTCTAACAATGTAGATAGAAATTCCTCTTTATGTTTTCCACACTGTTCAGTATTGTTATTCATATCTTTTCATAAAATGATATACCCAATTATTTGAAAGTTTCATTTTTAAACTAAGGTATACCTGATAAATTTTGCTTTTAACTTGATTGGAAATTACTTGGAAAGGAGGGTTATATCTTCTATAAACAACCACCCTCCCAAATCCCCAGTTCCTGGCCATGACTCAACCATGAGTACATTCAGTAAATATCAATTAATGATGAATTGTTTATGAGCCATATGTAAACAACCTCTCACATAGCAAGTTTTTTCCTATTTAAATCTATACACTGAAACGGTCTGTCCTTCAGCTTCCATATAGAGGAGGCAAATATTCTACACCATAGTCTTAACCATATGGAAAAATAAAGCCCATCCTGAAAAGGTATAGGGAAGAGTAGGTGTCAGACCAAACAAAATAGAAAATTTGTCTTAACATTACAAATACAGAGAACAGTTGTTTTATTTTGTTTTTCTTTTGTGGATCTCTGGGGCAGTCCACCTCTAGATCCTCATTACAGTATGGAGATGATCCTGAGAGCTTTACCAGCAAAGGACAATCTGTAGCAGATCCTACCAAGCTGAAAAGTCTTCAGGCAGAGGCCAAAGCATTAATTGGCATATAGTCCAATGCCTGAGGACCAGCCTCAGCAAGATCAACCACATAGAATGGACCACTAAGGAATAAGGGTTATTTGGGGATTCATTTTCAGGCACAATTTATAGATATAGAGGCATTGGAATCTTTACCAGTGGAAAGAATCCCTGAAAATAGAAAAGATTATTTTCAATTCAATGATCTCCTATTATTTCAGTGCATCTGGGATCTCATCAACGTGGGCACTATCTCCAAAATAAATATGGCCACTCCTCCACATTTTCCCATATAGTTAGTTCAATAGCCTTGTTCATATCTTGCCATAAAGAAAAGGATATGCCCAGTTCTCTGAAGGTCTTCCTCTATCCAATGATTTAAAAAAAAAAAGAGCAATTGAGTGAATTCTAGCCACCATAACCACAAATAATCATACTATGTATCATTTTCCCAAGCCTGTCCAGACATGTGATTTCATAGGCATGAGGAACTCCCAGTATGGAAACACTCTCCACAGTACAAATTAACCACACTCACCCCCCAACAAAAGATACCCTTAGTAATTTGTAGCCTTGGGATCATTTCTTCTCACACTGAGTTCAATGACTTGCCTATCATCACAGAGTTTGCATGTATCAGAGAAAGGGCTTGAGCCCAGGTACTCCTAACCATAAGCCCTAGTCTCTATACCACACTCTCAGGTGTTTCATAATTAGGTATCAGGAAACATTAAGCAACATCAGTTTGAAGGGGCTTTTCCCTAAATCTGACAAGCAAATTTTGTTATCATTAAATTGCAGTGTTGCTTAAAAATTGATTTTAGAAGCAATAAGCATAGAATAATATAAGAATAGTAAGCTCCTGATGGCAAAAAATTATTTTTGTCTTTCTAACATGAGTGTTCAGCATAGTACTTATGACATAGTAAGCATTTGAAAAATGCTTGTTGATTGATTATCCCAAGAACATAGTAATAGCATCAGCTGTTTCTCGTTTTTCAGTTGTACCTGACACTTCATGACCCCATTTGGGGTTTTCTTGGCATATAATTGATTTTGCTCATTTTACAGATGAGGAAACTGAGGCGAACAGGGTTAAGTGGCTTGCCCAAGATCAGCCAGCTAGTAACCATCTGAGACCAGATCTGAACTCATTAAAGACTCTAGGCCCAGCACTCTATCCACTGTACTACCATCGACAGTAACTAGCATATCTGGGTTCAGAGTTTTTCCAAGTGTTTCTCAAAATCCCTAAGTGCTTTGTAATCCCTAAATTTCTACAAAAAGCATTTATAGCAACTTTGGACAGAAGTAGGAGTTTCTTTTACTTTTTTGGAAAAAGCTTTATCAAGAATTTTTCAACTTCTTGAACACTACTCCCATCCACATACATTCCAACCAAACGGGCCTATTTGCTATTCCCCTAAACTTGGCGTCCTATCTCCCACCTCCCAGCCTTTGCTTAGGTGGGCCACTACTCCTGGACTTCATTCCCTCATCAATGATACCTCTCCAGAGTCTTATTTTCTTCAAGGCTTAGTTCAGGTGCTACCCACTCTTATGAGAAACTTTTCCTGATCTAGTTGTTGGGGCTTTCTTGATCCTCAAAATATACTGTATTTGCTTTTTATAAAACATTTATATTATCTGTGTAAATGTTGTATGCTCTCCCAGAATGTTCCAAATAAACTCTAAAGAGTACAGAGGACTATCTTTGTTTCTCTGACTTCCCAGGGCCTAGTCCAAGGTCTCACATATTATAGGTGCTTAACATATTTGTTGACTTGAATCACATTTATAAACCACAATCACATTTCATCTCCTTACTTCTATTATTGGTGGCCTGTCCAGTCTTCTTGCAGTTTCCCAGCCATCAGCCATGGACTTTGGCTTTCCTATACCTTATTGAAAAATAATACACAGCAGCTTGTTATATGATTTTCTTTCAAAGGTAACAAGGCATTCATAAGAGGTAATTCAATTACAAGCTCTAACTTGTAATTTAACCACCTAAGCATTCCAGCATATATTATTTGAATTTTAGTTAATGAACCCGTAAAATCAGACATAACCACATGGCTAATGTTATTTTATCTTTTAGTTCAATGACATGCCAAAAATTAGGAAAGAGTGTTACTACTATTGATCTGGCTTCATATCATAAAATCACCTGGTTGGTCCCCTAGGTCAATTGAACCTGTCTAAAATGCTTAACGTGTAATATTGTATATTGTGTTATAACCCTTGCTAAATTCCATGACCTCAGAGGCCTTGTCTCATCTAAACTTTATATCTCCTTCAGTGCCTAGTACAACATTCTGCACACCCAAGGTGTTTAATAGATGTTCGTTGAATGATTGGAAAAGTGAATCTGAAAGATTATAAATACAAAAGGGTTACATTCTAGCCCATCCCCCCACCTTCAAACGGTCCATTTCAACTAGGCACAAGCATCCACCAAAGCCTCGGTCTTTAATGGTTAAAATACTTCTGGAAGATCCCATTCAACTTTAGGGGCCACAGCAACTGTCTGAGTATAGAGCAAGTACATATGATTTCCCCAGGCCTTCCATTAAGAGAATGGAAGTTCCTTGAAGGCATTTTTTTTTTGTGTATGTTCTCAGTACTTGGCAAAGTGTCTAGCACATAGTAGACATTTGAAAAAACTTTATCGTTTGGTTCATTATTTATTGAGTGGCTATAGAAATTGGTGACTCAGGCAGGCAGCTAGATGGGAAGAAGAAGCAACTCTGGTTGGTGCTCAAAGAAGACCTAAAGCCCATAGGCGTACAAACAGTCAGGTAAACTCACTCGATTACTATTACCTAGTTAAGAGGTAAGACTATTCCCTCCCCCCTTCCACACAAGGCCCTATTTTGGCTCTTTTCTGCATGTGTGTGTGTGCATGCACGCACACATGCACACACACACACACACACACACACACACACACACACACAACTGCTTGTAATTTCACAGAAAAAAACTGTTGAGTGAGAACTGGGAAATAACAGATGAATTTATTCCACTCCTTGCACGTCCCTAAGCATAGCCCTGTGGTCAGTATATTTTAAAATAGATGTTGAAAAGCGAGAACAGATAAGACTAGTTAGAAGAGTAAGAAATGGTTCTTTTGGAGAAGATTTAGTGGCAAAGACCCAAAATCTGTCTTCAAATGTTTAAAAAGCTCTTTGCCTGTACTACTGCAGAAACCTAACCAATCTCTCTGTCTCCCATTTGACTCATCATGATCGTAAACATGAGAGGGAGGCAGAATCATCCTGTTCTCTATATCATCTGGATCAACCTAGGGTCAGTAGGTGAAATTTACATGGATGAATATCTTGGTAAACCTCGGTAATAAGTTTTGACCAGATCTGTCCAATAATAGCACAGACTACCTTGGAGATAGTGAACTGAATATGTCATGAGAAGTGTTCACACCGAGGCTAGATGACCATGGCCATCTCTAGTCGTTCTGATGTGTATCTGGCCACTGGACCCAGGTGGCTCCAGAGGAAAAAATGGGGCTGGTGACTTTGCACAGCCCTCCCTCACTTAAATCCAATTCACTTGCATGTCATGGCATCACCTCCTTGATGTCATGGTCCTCTTTGAGAACGAAGGACAAACAACAACAGAAGATGACCACCTATCGGTAAGCTAGTATAGAAACATACCAGGAGAGATTCCAGCCTAAGGGTTAGACTAGACAATCTTTAAGGTTTCTTCCAGTCTGAAGATTCTATGAGTCTATTTTTAAAAAATGGGCCACCAAGTTGCCCCAGGTTCCTGAAAGTATACCTGAGCTGCTGACAGACCAATTAAATGACTATGTCAAAAGGAGACTGAAGAATTATCCCCAATCTTCATATAATAACTGTGAGGGAATTCTCACTTCCCCATTGTTATTCACTACCTTATCAGAGAGCTGCATGCTCAAAACCACACTCTCAGGCACCTAGCCAGACTAGTCTGGGACCCATTTTCATAAGCAAGTATTAACCCTGGGAACCCAAGCCAAATGTGTTGACCCATAGGGAACCACTCCACCTCACACTCACACATACACACACAATAGACACACACACACACACACACACACACACACACACACACACACACTGAAATCACCTATAAAATGAGAATAATGCCATGTGTTCATATGTGTGTAGATGTAATTTATCTCAAATGACTGTTAGGTAGAACAAATGTGATAATACATGAAAGGTGCTTTTCAAATTGTACAGGGCTATACAACTGTCAGCTATTATTAAAGTGCTATATAAATGTCTCCTGTGGTTATTCTGTTAATCATATTATCCCTAGAAGAGACCATAGACGTTATATGATCCAACCCCTCACTGTACAAATGAGAAAACTGAGGTACAAAGATTTGAAGCAACTTACTCAACATCACACAGCTAAAGTTACTAACAGCCAGGATGAGAAACCAATTTATAGTAAGGCAGGCCTTACTGATTCCAAGTAGGACCAGCACCTCATCTATGATTACAGCCAGAGCTTTGATTTATAGAACCATAACTAGGGGAGGGTGACTGGTACTTTGCCCTAGGGTAGTGAAATTCGGAAGGTACTGACAGCACTTACATTCCTTAAGCATCCAGAAATAATTGAACTTTGCAGCTAACTCTTTTATTAGTAAGTTAAAATATGAAGCTACCATTTGACTTCACTCTGGCGGCAGCACCCTTATAATGGAGCCATGCTCTATACCCCACTTCCTTGATGTGGGGGAACTCTCCCAAAATGGCCTCATAATATCTAAGGGATCTCTGTTTTCAATTCATGAGGCAGTCTCCTGGGATCTCTGCCTACCTCCAGCGGAATTTGTCTTTAGAAGTACACTGGTGGGCATGATTCATACTCTTTACCTCAATGCCAAAAATCATTCATTTGACCTCTGGATTTGTGGGAGACGGCTTCCACCTGCACCAGCTCTGTGTCCCTGATCCCTGGAATAGCCACAGAACTGCAAACAGCTGTTAGCCTCCGAGCAAACTATCAACAACCCTTGCCTTTATTGCTGTGAAATTAAAGGTTTTAAAGCAGGAAAGGACCTTAAAGATTATCTAGTCCAACAATGCCAAATTTAAATAGAAAATGGAAAAAGGATTTTTGGAGGTGGGTGGAGACTAAACCATACATAAGGATCCCTAAAGGCCACAAATTGACTTAATTTTAAGTGGAATGTAATCTAGGTTTAACAGTATTTTTATTTTGTTAAATATTTCCCAATTACATTTTAATCTGGTTCCAGCAGTTGGCTGCCCTTGTTGTCAGGTGTCAACCTGATCTAGTCTAACTTCTTGATTTTAAGAAGCAAAAAACTGAGTCCCCCAGAAAGGAAAGGCAACTTGCTCATGTTGACAAAGGTAGGAAGGAAGAGAACTAGAATGGGAAAGCAGCTTCTAGGACCCCCAAACTTTCCACTGTGATTTTTTTCTGGATTCTAAATTTTTTAAATTAAAAAACAAACCCCCAGAACTATTTACTTACCTATAATATTTTTTGGATGGCCAAAATGGGCATTGCTATAGCCCACACAAACCCCTCCATTCACCATGGACACAAGATCAACCAATTCTTTAGGATCTGTCGAAGACCAATCCTTTTGTCCAGTACCATAGACCCGAAGGCGTGCAATTCCACCATCTGAAAGAGACAGGGAAAAAAAGCAAATCACTTTGTTTCTTGGGGTTTTTTGTAATCCCAAATTTTAACTACCCCAACCAGTATCAATTTTTCAGCCTTTGCACCTTTCTAAAGTCACCAGAAGTTTATGTAATATGGGTCAGAAGTGTTCCCTTGATTTCATAGACTTGACCATGATTATTCATAGATTATTTGAACTAGAAGAGACCTTAGAGATCATTTGTTCCAACAACTTCACTTTATAGATGAGTAAATCTAGAAAGGAGAAATCACTTGCCTATGGACACATAGGGCATTACTGGAAAAGCTGGGACTGTAACCCCAGCCTCCAGACTCCCAATCCAGGATGCTTTCCATACAATGAACTACCTCCACATGGAATAAAGTATTGATGTCACCTGAAAGTATATATATGATATTCTTAGAGTTCATTTTCTTATTACTTAAAATACTACTATCTACCAGACTACTGAACATTTGTAGCAAAATTATGGCCAAATCTAGATTATAGTGAATCTGTTAATAGAATTAGCACTTGAAGACAGCTTAGATATGATCTAGCCTCAGATGAGGATACCAAGAGCCAGAGAGGAACAGTGACTACACTTATCCCTTCCACATCATGATTTTCCCATCGAAGTCTTGATTTATCTCGGGTCTGCATAGGAAATGAAATGGGAATTTGGGGGGAGTTTTACAGAAGCCACAGAAAACATATGAAGGCCAGCAGACTACAAAGAAAAAGTTTGGAAACTCAGAAATGCATAAAATATGTGTATAGTACTACATAATATAGCCTATGACCAAATACTTAACCCAAATTTTACAATAAGGAACAATAAACACCCCATAAAAGAAAAAGAAAAAAAAACTTCCTATTTCTTCTCTGATATGAGAGAAAGGCCAAAAAATTTTACACAGATTTTCCAGATCTCAGGGACACTACAGCCCAAACCCTCATGATGTGGAAAGGATAACTGTATTAACATTCATACAGGTAGTTGGTAGCAAGCTGATATTTGAACCCATATGGTGGTGAAGTCTTTAGCCCCATTTTATTGCATTTGAGTTTCTTATACATAGATCCCACAGTCTATCTTCCTGCCTGTCAGTGACCTGCCGTACTCTCTAGATAAGAGATTGTGCCTTGGGAGACTTTTAACCCTTTCAACACTAGAACTCCTGTCTTAGGGCCCATGCTAACCTGATTGGTTGATATACTAATCTGCCTCATTATATTCATATTTCACTTTACCCCCCAGCCATCTTCTTGCCTGTTGAAAGGGGTATAATGCTCTCCCATCACCTCTTTCCTGCTCTGGAACCATAATAAAATCAACACTACCATTGCTACTGCAAATGATGTATCTAGAATCTGTTTCCCTCTAACTCCACTTACTTTCCATCTGACTTTCCAAACCAAAAAATCCCTCCTTGGCCAGCAATCCTCTATATGTATTGTCTCCTCCATTAAAATATAAGCCCCTTGAGGACAAGGACTATCTGGCTTTTGTATCTCTATCCCTAGCACTTAGCACAGTGCTAAACATGTGCCAGGAACATGTCTTATAATAAATGTTTTCATTCACTTATTTTTTCATTCATCTGACATAGGGTGTTTATATCAAAAAGGTCTTTATTAAACATCAGTGACTAGGTTTTATCTATATACTTCTAATTAAAACAACAACGAAAAAGAGTGTCATCTCCACCTGGCTGTTCTTTTTTGTCGTTGTTCAGTCAAGCAGGGAAGACAGTCCCTGCATTCAAGGAGCTTCCATTCTAATGTCAGTCAGTCGTGTCTTTAAGACCCCATTTGGGATTTTTGGGGGCAGAGATACTGGAATGTTTTACCATTTCTTCTCCAGCTCATTTTACAGATGAGGCAACTAAGGTAAACAGGGTTAAAACATGATTTGCCCAGGGGGTCACATAGCTAGTAAATTGTCCTTAGAAACCTCAGATTCAACATGGACGAAAACAAACTTATCTTCCCCCTCAAACCAGCTCCTTTTTCTGAATTTCTTGTTTCTTTGGTTGGCACCACCATTTTATCCAGAGTGGAAACCTTAGTGTCTAATCAATCATTCAATGAATAAGTTTTTATCATGCACCTGCTACAACGTGCCAAGCACAGTATGAAGTGCTAGGGATACAATGAAAGTAAAAGACACAGACCTTGCCCTCAAGGAGCTGTGTTGGTAAGCAAAATGGGCTCCTTAGCACTTAGTTCAACAAGTGCCCTTGAAGAGTTTGGCTTTTGTTTGCTTTGAGTAATTCAGCTATTTCATTGAATCTTACTAAGCCCCAGGCCCAAACCCCTATTAGGTGTAAAACCTATGTGGGTGTGGATTGGCAACTAAGGTGGGGCCCAAGGTGGGACTAACTCCAGGAAGGGCCTAGTTTACATGTCTGGGACAGCAGAGGCTCTTAGACCACATGGGTTCAAGTCCGCCTCTTTGTGACGATTTTAGGTCACATAGGTGAGTCGCATGTGTGGCTCACCCCTGATGCTGACAAAGACATAAAACCAGGGGTTGGCCTCTTCTTCCTTGGAGCTCTTTGCTGCAGCAGTGGTGGCACATGACCCTGGGCCAGCCCTTGTTCTGAGCTCCCAGGCTGAACCTAGATGTTGGTAACTATGAATTGTATTGGGTCTGTCTGTTTGTAATTTGTTTAAGGGCTCTTGAGATGGTGTTGATGAAGAGACTCCAGGCC
>CM053625.1:189017629-189038706 GCA_028646595.1 Phalanger gymnotis
GAATTAAAGTAAGCTTGCCAACCCCTTCACCTTGCTCTCCTTTTTAAGGTAGATCAAAAAAACCTGTGTTTTTGTGGCATGCTGGCAGCTTTCTGGGTACTGGCTGTGGGTGGATCTTACACCCCCACAGAAGCTGCTAGCCAGATTGTGGAAACAGGAGCTCACATTCAAATGGGTGAGACAACACGCAAACAACTATGTACATACAAAATTTATGTCATATAAATGGAGAGTGGGAAGATGGGGGGAGGGGCACAGAGGAGTGACATGCCCAGACCCATACTTTAGAGGGATCACTTTGGCAACTGAATGAAGGATGGCCTGGATAGAGGAGAGGCTCCAGTCTCCAGCCCCAACCAGAAGGCTATTCCAATAAATAGTCCAGGTGTGATGTGAGTGCTTACACCAGGATGGTGGTTTTGTGATTGGAGAAAAAGAAATTTAGAGGAGAGATGTTATCATCTTTCACTCTTCTCCTCTGTACTGTCAGTCGCTATGTCCCATCTCTATAATATCCTTCATGACCCATCCTTCCCAACATCTCCCCTCTCCTACCCCTGCTAGAAATGTAGACTCACCCTACATTTTGATTCATGAGTCTTCACCCTATTTTAACTGAATCCAGGCCTCCACCTCACCTCCGTAGCACTGGCATTTGAGTTTCTCTTTATTTATCTTCCTCATTATAATGTGAAGCAGCTAGGTGGTGCAGGGTGCAGTGCGTACCGTGATAGGCCTGAAGTCAGGAACACTCATCTTCCTTGCTTCAAATCTGGCCTCGGACACTTACTAGCTATGTGACTCTGGTCACTTAACTCCATTTGCCTCAGTTTCCTCATCTGTAAAATGAGCCAGAGAAGAAAATGGCAAAGCACCCTGCCAAGAAACCCCAAATGAGGGGGACAAAGATATGACTGAGTGACAACATTAGAATGGAAGCCCCTTGAGGGCAGGGACTATCCTCTTTGCTTGTATTTGTATCCTCAGGGCTTAGCACCAGGTCTGGAACATAGTCATACTTAGCCATATTTAAATAATCTTCCCTGAACCTAGTACAGACAAAGAGAATTTAATGTTTGCTGAATGTAGACAAAAAGAACTTAATAAATGTTTGCTGAATGTATGAAAAATAACCATAAAAGTTTGCATTTACAGGGCTCCTTTACTTTCCTCACAACAGGAATCTGTTGCTGGATATTAGTCTTCCTTAGGCACAGATCTGATCACACCCCTGCTCTGCTCGAAACACTTTAAAGTTTCCCAAGGGATCTGGTACAGACCTGTAACTTTTAATCAATCAATGTAGGGAACTCCCAGTGTGGAAATTCCCACCTCTAATGCAGAGCAACAACTCAATTGTAAGTTAGAGACATATACTGAGCTACCTAGAGTGCTGAAAGCACTGAAAACTTAAGTGATTTGCCCATGTCATGAAGCTAGACAAGACTTGAACTCAGGTATTCCTGGTCACAAGACTGGCCCTCATTCCACTATGCCAATGTTCTCATTGTCTAGTCATTTCCTAGTCATGTCTAACTCTTCATGACCCCTTAGGGGGTTTTTTTCATGGCAAAGATACTGGAGTGATTTGCCATTTCCTTCTCCCAACTCATTTTACGGATGAGGAAACTGAGGCAAATAGGGTTAAGCAACTTGCCCAGGGTCACACGGCTGGCAAATGTCTAAAGATAGATTTGAACTAAAGAAAAGAAATCTTCCTAACTCCAGGCCCAGCACACTAACCACAGTGCAACCCACCTGCCCTAATGTTGCTTATTATATACTAAATAAAATGCAAACTCCTTCACTTAGCATTCGGGTCCTCCAAAACCTGGTGCTGCCCTACCTACCCTTCCAGCCTAATCTACCCCCACTCACCATTCCTCCACTGCTTGCTCTCTGGGCACAGTAGTCAGATCAATAGTACATGTGAAAATGGCATGCCAATTGACTTCCCTCATCACAATTTCACCCTATCCGTGATCTTCCCAACCACCACTCTCCCTTATATGTGTTGTCTTCTCCTGTCAAAATGGAAGCTCGTGAAGGTCAGGGACTTTTTGTATTTCCATTCCCAGCACTCAGTAGAGAGCCAAGAAGGTAGTAAGTACTTCATAAATGCTTTTTCCATTCATTCACTCATTCAGGCATAGAATATTCTTCTCCACACCCAGACAAATTAGACTTGATGTTTCCAGTGATTTTTTTGTTTCCATGCCTTTTTCAACACTATTCCTTATATGTAGAATGCTCAAAATTCTTCAAGATCCTGTTCAAATGTCACTTTCTCATGAAATTTCCCTGATAACCTTAATCAGAAATTCTCAAATAGCTCTCGTTGGCACCTCTTTCATCCTTTTATATTTTATTCAGTGTTATATTTATTTGTGTGTGTGTCTATGCCTTTTACTAAATGATGAGCTATATCATTTACCTTTGTATGTTTAGTACATATTAAGTGTTTTCTATTGAATTTGAATTTCTATTTCATTTAAATGTCTCCTACAGTTGCCACCGTGAATTTTGATATGAACTCTCAATAAAATTTCCCTGACGATATATATTCTTTATACTTGCTTCTCCTGCAATAATCTTCATTTATAATTCATTGCAGCCCACTCATGTTCATCATTTATCTCTCCATTTGCCTTTGGACAATACTCAATTTTAGTTTTTCAGAGACTCCTGAAGTGTCCTATGTCTTGCCATATAAACCCATCCAAAGAATGTTAATTTTATGAAAAAAACCATATCATTATTTGAGGATATCATAGACAACATTTATATAGTATCTACCATGTGCAATGCACTATGCTCAACACTTTACAAATATTTTCTTATTTGATCCTTGCAACAACCCTAGGAGGTAGTGCTATCGTGCTCCTTGTTCTACAGATGAGAAAAACAAGGTAAGCAGAGCTTAAGAGATTTGCCCAGGGTCCCACAGCTAGTAAATGGTGTTTGAGGTCAGCTTTTAACTCAGGTCTTCCTGACTCCAGGCCCAGCATTCTATCCACTGTGACACTTAGCTGCCATGAGAGAGCAAAAAGAAAATAAAAATACATGGGAAAGGGCACAGAGACAGCAAAGGATAACTAATATACACGCTGAGTGTTCCATTGGTGTCCTTGCAATGTCAAGAGAGAGAGAAACAGACACACACACACGCACGCACACACACACACACACAATACCCTCCAGCACACCGGTCCCTATAGAAGATTGTTGGGAGCACATAAGTTGCACAGGATGGGTACATTTGGATGGATATAATTGGTGGGACCACCCACATCTATAAGAACCCAAATCAATGAAAATATTAGGTACTAAAAATACAAATGAGGAAACTCCTTTATATAGTCCAATTTTTCTGTATACTCTAGGCACTAAATATGTAAAAAATAAAAATAAAAATTTGTTGAAACTGGACCTGAATATTGGCAAGTATAATTATGGAAGCCCTGATACTCACAACATAAAATTAAACAGTATTGGCACGAAGAACAGGAAAATATGGCGTAAGAAGTAAATCGGCAAGAGAGGCCTATAAAAGTATTATCAGTGTTCTGGATCACTGAGCATCGTGACTGGTCCTAATGTTAGAGAAGAGATTCTTTGCTAAAAGTAAAGATGCTATCGTGTAACTTTAGAAAGTTAATATCCTCTCTCATTTTTTAGTCAAAACCCTCAAGGACCCCCAAACAACTAGAATATCATTCCATTAGCCAACTTCAGTATGATTGCCCCCTGTCCTTTCTCATCTGTGACACTTTATTCATACTCTCCCCACAAATCACTGCCATTGTAATCCTTCCCTTTCTTCTAGGCCCAAATCAGATGCCGCTCCTTTGTGAAAGTCTTCTCTGACCTCTTCAGATGAAAGAGAATACTCTCTGCTCAGATTTTTCATAGAAAGCTCCCTGGGACTTGTCTTATAGTTTATTTTATTGCCTTTCCTTGCATCTAGTTGTACATGTATCCTTCCTGTTGCCGTCGTTGTCATTCAATCATTTCGGTCATGTGCAACTCTTCATGACCCTATTTAGGGTTTTCTTGGCAAAGATACTGGAGTGATTTGCCATTTTCCTTCTCCAGCTCATTTGACAGATGAGGAAACTGAAGCAGACAGTGGTTATGTGACTTGCCTAGGATCACACAGCAAGGCCAGATTTTAACTCAAATCTTCCTGATTCTAGGCCCAGAGCTCTATCCCCTTACTGACCCACCTAGATGCTTCCTATGTTACAGCCAAATTAGCTGCCATCCCCCTAGTTTGGCTGTAACGTAGAATAAATGAAAAGAAGTAAAAGTATAAAATAATAATAAAATAAGTAATATGATAAAATATGAAATGCTTCAATGATCCTGTTTCACATTATGATATTTGAGCTTCAACCTCCCAAGAACGTATAATAGTAGTTATAATATTGCTACTGCTTGCTTAAGTTTTTCTTCTAATGTATATTAGTGGGCCTTATGAGTATTTATTGTATCTTCTATGTAGAGAAATTAGATACCTATCCTTTGCCTGATTTGAACTGTACAGTGAATATTCTCTACTCCCCACTTTTTGAGACATGCGAGATGTGGCTGAACCTACATTTTAGACAATTTCCCCAAGGGTTTCAGGGAGGGGGTATAAAGAGCCAAAGAGCTTGAGAAAAAGATACTGCTCCTTCTTTCTGAAGGCCAGAATCCCTCAGGACTGAACCCAGCCCAAGCATACATAGATCTAGAACCTCATGAGAAGAGCCTCTTAGTGGACTCAAGAAGAGGGTGAACTCCCCATCCACCCTGGACCCAAAATGCAGGTTGGTTCTTTATTAATCATACAGGCATTGCCATTAAGGACTAAAACTCTAAATTGAAGATCCTAGTGCATGGCGGTCGTTCAGTTCAATCTGACAATTAAGTAACCTGCTACAGGTAAATCAGGTAAGTCCAATACATACTTATTGTAAATCAATTGATAAGGATTACATTGAGCTCAGAGGGGGTGAAACAATCTCAAAATCTAAAGAAAAGTTATAGAAAAAAGCCATTTCTCTTTTTTTTTCTTTGAAACATAAAGAAACCATAGAAATAGAAATGAGTGCCAGTGTTACCTGGAAAGATGTTGAGCCTTAGATGAGTCCATCTTTGGTGAGAAGACACAGGAAAATAATTGTGATTGGTGCCTGCATATCCTGGTTTGAGTTCTTCCATGGGAACCAGACATTGCCAATTGCTTGACTCCAGCTAGTGAGAAATAGCAATATGTTAAAGACAGGATTCTTGCTAAAGACAAATTTCTCCATCTTACTGACTTGTGGGACATGATGGAAAGGAAGCTTTAGTTATAAAAATTGAAATTCAGATGCCTAATGGAATAGGGGAGTAGAAATCAGAGATTCCAAGGGTTTATTAATAATAGATGAGGTAAGGTATAGGACTGGACTTTTGGTTTGATTGTTGTAGAGGAAATTCCTCCCTGAGAACTCTCTACCAGTGTGGATCAGCATCTTATTTCCAACTTAAGAGCCTCAGAAAGTTGCCTAGAGCACTGAGACTTGCCCAAGGTCATACAGTCAACTTGTGTCAGAGTCGGGACTTGAACTCAGGTCTTTTGGGCTTCAAGGCTAGCACTCTATTCACTACACCGTGATGTCCTAGATGGGGTAAATAGAGCTATCATTGGCAATGTTTGCACCTGGGGAAGCAGCATTAAATATGCTCTCCATCAAGCATTGTGGGGATGGGATGAATGGGAGGAGAAGACACCAAGTCAACATCATACAGAAGACCTTGGAACATGATACCATGATACCATTGCTATGGAGGAGCAGGAAGGGTCCAGAAATTCATCTAGTGTAAATTTTTATACCATCTAAATTTCAGGGCAAAATTCCGATTGCCCCCTGACCATGCACTCCACCAAAGTGTGGCATCTCCTTTACTCATTTATTTTATTATATTATGTATTACAGCTGGGTGTGCTGGAGCCAGGTGGAACTAGCTAATTTTCAGTGTGAAAATGTATGCCTCAGAAATCAGCAAGTTGGGGCTTGATTATTGGTTGGTTTTTTATTTTGCTTGTCTCGAGTTAAGAAAGTGGTGGAGAAAATGTTAATAATGTAGATCAAACGGAAATGTGCTCTTAGACATACATGGAGGAGGGGGAGGACAGTCAATTGTTAAACATTTACTCCTGGAGTTACAGCTGTTGTAGGCAATGCCTTATGCCCCTATTAGACGATAAGCTCTATGAGTCTTTTCTTAATTTTGTATTCTCCCACCACCACCCCAGCTCCTCTCAATACTCTGCTTAGTATTGAGCACGATGAGAGCTTAATAAATTTGGGGCATATTTGTATTGACATTCCATGAGGTTGTCTCGCTTTCAAGTCTCTTCAAGAATAGAATCCTGGGACAGAAATGAAGAATTACAAGATCTTTTGTGGCTATTTCCATGAGCCTGCCCATAAAACTAGGGCAAGTCGGCTGATCTCATTTTGTAATATTTTCCTCTTATTTTTATAAAGAGGATCATAAAACTGTATCCGGCAAGGGCTTTAGGGAAGATTTAATCAAATAATGATGAATTTATAAAACTACACCCCAGAGCCCTTTCAGTTCTTCGGGAACATACCTTCTCAATGGCTTCAAGTTCTTCCTCAGTGGCGGCACATCCTAATTTTGCCCCTCTCGGTGGTATGTCTGGTATCTCCTCTGAAAGAAACAGAACCCAAAAGGCAATGATGATCTTCATCTCATCACTAAATAACAGAGATTCTTTTAGGAATTTTAAATATATAACCTTAAATAAATGGTCAACTCAAGTATCACAGTATTAGCCTAAGAGGGAACACCTCAGAGATCATCTACTTCAATTTTACAGATGAAACGGACACCCAGAGATGAGACATCTTAGCCTACATCACATCGCACAGCTTGTTAACAGCTAAGCCAGAATTCAAACCCAATTCCTTTAACTCCAAATGCAGTGTGGGGTTTTTTCCTACTGTTCCATGCTGCCTATAAGGGAACACTCACATTGGTTAAATCTTGGGATAGCTGTGGTGTGGTGGAATGTTCCATTTGTCTGGCACTGAGAAGGCTTTGGTTTAATCCCTGCCTCCGATATTAACTACCTGGGTGACCCCTGAGCAAGACTTGTCACATCTATGAAACTCAGTTTCCTCATCTTTAAAAGGAGATTAGACAAACTAATGTCTATGCTTCTTTCTAGATCCAAACCCTGTAGCCTTTCTTCATTGTTAAAATATATATTTATGATGAAATGAGCTAATAAAGTATATTTTGCAGTTCACTGCTTGTCAAACATATTTAGTATTACTTTTTAGTTGTGTCTCACTTATTACAAATCTGCACACATTTTTCATATTTTGACAAGCCAAGATTTTGTATACTGAAAGGTGAGTTACAGAAACAAAACTTTCCCTATGCAATGTTTCTAGAATACCCATCAGCAGCCAAAGCCCCATCCATAGATGGATTTTTCAACATAGACCATTTGCTTGAAACTTCAACACATCACATTTTTGGATTTCTGTCTGATGCCATCACTTAATTGCATTCATATTTCCCATCTCCCCAACTAGAGTGTAAGCCCCTGGAGGGCAGAAACTGTGTATTATACTTTTCTGGATCTATCCCTCTACCCCAAAACACTGTCACAATAAAACACACATAATATACGTACAATAAATTAAACACCCCTGCTTAAATGTAACAGGATATAGGTGGAAGGAGAGAGGTATTTCTAGTAATATACAGCATCAGATGTTGTTACCTAAAAAGCATGTGACATTGTCTATGGGCAAGTCACTTAACCCAACTGGGCCTCAGTTTCTTCATTTGTAAATTGAAAAGTTTGAACTAGATGGTCTCTGAGCACCCTTCCTGCTCTAAATATCTGAGTTTATGCATGTAGTAAAATCACAGGTGTAACTCATGACTTCATCACGAGGTAGAGGCAACAAGCCCCTTTGGCGAGTCTCCAAGATACTGGAACAAGGGCCTCTTACATCTATTTACAGCATCACCAAACTCACCGGAAGCCAGTGAGAAAGCCAGTGTAACCAATATATGACTGTGTACTTTTGATTAGTGTAGTCTTAGACAAATTCACCTCTCTGGGTAATGATTTCCCCATATATAAAATGAAGGAGTTATATGAGACTATCATTGAGTCCCCATTCAAATTCCACAATTAGAATCCTTTATATCAAGAAGCTGTATAGAAGAGTAAAAAGAACCCTGGTGTTAGAGGTTTGGGATTTAAATCCCAGTCTGGTTGCTAATTCACTGTGTGACCTTAGATAAGACACTTCATTTCTCTGGGCCTCAGTTTCTTCATCCACAATATAAAAGGGTTGGACTAGAAGGTTGCTAAGATCTTTTTCCAGTTCTAAATCTTATGATCCAGCAACTAGGACCAACTTCCAAGTTTCAAAATTTTCCTTAATAAAGCACCCAACGGTATATTCCCTGCCTGTACTTTCTATCACCTTTGGCCAGCTTATTTCCTCACCCCATGATTAGTCTCAAGAATAAAGTCATGTTATGTGAGGGGAGCAGAACCAGGAGAACATTGTACACAACCACAGACATAATGCTTCTGTGATAACTAACTGTTAGACTTGGCTCTCCTCAGCAATATAAGGTTCAAAGACAGCTCCAAGGGATTCATGATGGAGAGAGCTATCTACATCCAGAGAAAGAATTATGGAGTCTGAATGCAGATGAGGCAAACTATTTGCTCTCACTCTCTCTCTCTCTCTTTTTCTCTTCTTTTTTGGTTTTGTTTCTTCTTTCTCATGATTCATACTATTAGTCGTAATTCTTCTTTACAACTTGGCTATTGTGTAAATAAGTTTAATGAGAAGGTATATGTAGAACTTATATTGGATTCCATACCATCTTGGCAGGGAGTGGGGAGAGGAGGGAGGGGAAGAAAATTTGGAACTCAAAAACTTGTGGAACTGAGTGTTATAAACCAAAAAATAAAAAATTTAAAAAAATAAAGTCATGTTACCAAAGGAAACCTAAGGAATACAAGGAATAGGAAATTTGACTTGTAGAAAATTCTTCAGCTACAAGTTCTAGAGAGAGAGAAAGAAGCCTGGACTCTTGGGCTGGTTCTGCCATTAACTGTGTGACCTGTGTGAACAAGTGATTTCACTTCAGTTTCCTCATTTGTAAAATGAGGAAGTGGGGCTAAAGAGTCTCTGTGGTCCCTTCCATATCTTCATTTCTTTAAGACAAAGTTTCCTATTGTATACCATTTTGCAAGCATGCTGCCTGTATTGATATTCTAGGAGCGTGGTTTCCAGTGAAGAAAGCAGTGTCTACGTCAAAGCCACGAATAAGCCCTTGTATTCCTAGTTGGATGATACACCAGTCATGACCTATGAAACACAAGCAGCAAATACATGTTGTTTACATCGAGTGCAGGAAATAAAAGATTTTTTTTCTCCAACTATGTTTTTCAATTAACAAGCATTTATTTCTCTCTCTCCCACATTCCCCATCACTAGGAGCAAAACAACAAAACCTTTATAACAAATAGTCAGTCAAGTCAATTCTCACATTAGCCATGTCTATCTAAAAACGTAAGACTTTCAATTCAATGCAAATCATCAAATATTTATTAAGCCCACTGTGTTAAATGCCAGAAGACAAAAACAATGCATCCTCTATTATCAAGCAGTTTATGTTTTTACAAAGGGATTAACATGTACACAAGTAAATATAATAAAAGGTAATTTGCAGAGGGAGAGCACTGGGTTCAAAGAAAAATCTGAGAGAGTTTCATGTAGAAGGTGACCGCTGAAGTAAGCCTTAAAGGAAGATAAAGATTCAGAGAGGAAGATTTGAAGAGTGCTTAGCAAGCATGGGATACAACTTTAGTGGATGCATAGCGATAGGAGAGGAAATGTCTAGTTCAGGGAACAATGACTTCAATAGGAAATGGAGTGATTAAAAAAAAGCAATGGTGATGAAATAAAATCAGAAAGATAATTGGAATGAATCTATGAAGAGTCATTAATGCCAGGTTGGGAAGTTTACACTCTGTCCTAGAAGCAATTGAGAGTCAATGAAGGGTTTTGAGTATGTCATTGTCATGGAAAGATTTTTTTTTTGACAGCAGTGAAAAGAGGATTGGAGAAAGAGAAGACTAGAAACATGGAGATCAATCAAGGAGGGTGTTATTGTCAAAGAGGTTGAAGGTGTGATCTAGGATGGCAGCAGTGCCAGCAGAGAGGAGAAGAAGAATGCAAGAGATGCTGTGGTAGAATGAGTAGGACTCAGCCACTAATGGGATGAGTGGGATGAAAGAAAGCCAGAAGGCAAGAATGATTCCAAGGTTATGAAGGATGGCAGTCCCATCAATAGAAATAAAGAAGTTTGGAAGAAGGAAGGATGGCATAGGGAAAGAGGATAATTTTGGTTTTGGACATGTTGAATTTCATTCTGGTACAAAAAGAAAACAAGCATTTGGTTTCCTTGAGTTTTAATGACAAGGATTCTCTCCTGCTCCCATTTTTTCATTGTTGTTGTTGTTCAGCCATTTCACTCATGCCTGACTGTTTGTGACCCCATTTGGAGTTTTCTTGGCAAAGATATTGGAGTGGTTTGCCTTTCCTTCTCCAGGTCAGTTTATAGATGAGGAAACTGAGGCAGGTAGGGTTAAATGACTTTCCCAAGGCCATACAGCTAGAACAAGATTTATATAAAATGAACATAATACTTTTTCCCAGATTTTATGACAGTCTATAATCTGATGACATCCTGCCATTCCCTTTTATTTTTTCACCTAGACCTATGATTTCATTACTATTCGGAAACTCCCTCTACCAATTCAGATTGACAACAATTCCACAGCTTACTGTCTAGAGAGCTTTGGGGGCACCAAAAGGTTACACAGATAAAACGTTCAAGGCAGTATGTGAACTCATTATCCTGAGTCCTCTGGAATACATTGACCAAGAACCTGAAAATGCTGACTGCTGGGGTTTCAGGGCTTCTGACACAGGTCCTGGCAAGGACGCTCATGCTGCTGACTTTATAACATAATCATCACTGCCTAGCCTTTGCTGTACCTAAAGCCTTGGGCATGTCAAAAAGTATCCCAAGATCTGAATCTTCCTAGAGATACATACAACACAGGGGAGGACACAAACTCCAAACCACAGAGTAAGCCACCCAGAAAAGTAGACATCTTGCCATTTTATTAAAGGGTCTTAGTTGGGCTTCTTTCCTATTCCTGCACACACAGGAAGCTCTACTCCCAGAGAATAAGTAAAGGCCAGTTACTGTGCTAGGTACTAGGGGTATAAAGACAAAAACAAATTTCTTATCCTCAATGAGCTTATATTCTACTGGATGAGTTGGGCCCTAAGTTGAATTGAAGGAAAAGCCTGGCTCACATTTGGGAAAATCACAATTGCTACCAACAATCCCAAGGTGCTCCTTGGTATAAAAACCCCTCTTTTTAACCTAGAAAAGCTGGGTAGTGTTGAATCTTAGGATATTATAGACTCTGAAAAGTCAAGGTTGAAGTGAACCAGAGGATATAGCATATTTCCAATGATCTACCCACAAGAAGTAGCATAGGGGAGGGTATCAGGAAAATGTATTATTGGAAAAGGAAATGGAACAATCATATGGCAAGAGAGAAAGGTAAGAGATGGACAGCCCAAATGGTACATTTTGTGATATCCATAAAAGGTAAGAAGGCTTAGAAGGAAGATTCCATCTGGATGAATAGACCCTCCATGAAGGACCTTTTTACTCTGAGTAACATACTTAATAGATAATAACTAATTTTTGGTCCAGGAGAACAACGAAACATTTTAGCACAGAGATGGGGGGACTGGGGATAGAATGATATAACATATCAGACAAAGTCACTATAGGGCTTAATTACTTTTCTTTCTTACCAGAAGGCTCAATTTGGGGAAGGAGGCATGGGATATAGACAGATGGACAGATGATAGATAGATGTATGTATGTGTGCATATATATATATATGTATGTGTGTGCATATGTATATGTATGCACATACATACATATATGTGAATAAATACAGATTTATCTAGAATAACTATGATGTAAAAGGAAAAACATCAGTAAAACACATTTTAGAATAAAATTTTAAAATACCAATAAAATGGGTTTTTTTCTAAAAATGATTTTTCAAAATGAGTAGATTGGGAGGAGGTTATAAAAACATTTCTATTTCAGAATATTTGAGATTTATTTCATCATTGCGGTCAACTCCTCCCACTGGTGCGAATCGCAACCTTATTGTGGTTTTGTGGGTGGTGTCCAGTGCTTCTACAGCCAAAAACATAAAATCCTCAACCCGTTGCCAACCTTTTTGGTGATGTGACTCTCCACACTTAGCTGATCCGGTTCTGGGACAGTCCATTTACTAACCAACACCTGAAGCCTGTTAGAAGGACCTGGCAAAGCTTGCCCTTTACTATCAGTCAGTCAATAAACATTTCATAAGCAGCTATTTATGGACCAGGCAATGTGCTAAAGGCCAGGGATACAAAGAGAAACAAAAGATAGTCCTTGACCTCAAGGAGCTCACAATCTAAAGGGGATGTTTTGGGGGAAACAGGTGGGAACAGCAAGCAAAAAATATATATACAAACAAGCTCTATATGGAATAAGTAGGAAATAATTTACAGAGGGAAGGGACTAGAATTAAGAGAAGTTAGGAAAGGCTTCTCGTAGAACAGGAGATTTTAGTTGGGCCTTGATGGAAGCCAGGGAAGCCAAAAGGCAGAGATGAGGAGGGAGAGCATTCCAGGCATGGAGGACAGCCAGAGTCAATGCTTTGAGAAAGAGCTGGTTTGACTTGTTTGTGGAACAGAAAGGAGACCAGTGTCATTGAAATGAGAAAAATTGGAAAGCTAGGGGGAATGGAGTGGGAGGCAGAGTAGAGAATGTGGTATGAAGGTGTAAAGAGACTAGAAAGGGTAGGAGGGAGTGTGCTAGGTTATGAAGGGCTTTTAATGTCAAAAACAAGATTTTCTATTTGCTCATGGGCGCAATAGGGAACTACTGGAGCTTACTGAGTAGAGTGTGATATGATCTGAGCTGAGCTGAGCTTTGGCAGCTGAATGGAGGGTGGATTGAAGAGGGGAGAGACTTGAGGCAAGCAAACCCAACAGCAAGCTATTGCAAAAGTCCAGCTGTGAGATGATGGGAGTTTGCACCAGTATCAGAGTTGGGGGAGCAGGGGGAAGGAGAATATTTGAGAGATGTTGCAAAGATGAAATTGACAGACCTTGGCAACAGATGATATATTGGAGAAGATAGGTGAGGATTGTAAGGAGTTGAGGATGGCATCTAGATTGCAAGACTTGGGGACTGGCAGGATGTTAGTGAGCTTGACAATAACAGGGAGATTTGCAAGAGGGGAGGATTTAAGGAGAAAGATAATGAGTTCAGTGTTGGGAGATGAGTTTAAGATGTTTGCTGGACATCCAATTTGAGATATCTGAAAGGCAGTTGGATATGAGAGACTAGAAGATTGCAGGGTGGTTAGAGCTCGGTAGATGGATCTGAGAATCATCAGCATAGATGGCATACAGATTATGAACACAGTCACCTCGGTGCCACAAAAAGGCATAGAAGGACTTTATTTAAAACAGATACACTAAATAATCCCAGCCTCTTGGCTGCCCAGGAACAGGATTCAGTAGAGGGACAAAATCAACACACTGACAAAATATAAAGTCGGGTTCAAATTGAAACCACGTCTAGTCACAAGTCTAAGTCTCACTCAGAGGTGATACACTCTACTTTCATATTAGCTTTCTCGGCTTTCAATTCAGATGGCAAGGAAACAAACAAAAACCATCTTGGAAAATACCAGTCCAAATGAACCACTCTGCCAGTAGTACAGACTTGTTCAAATTGGTTTGGAACACCCCTAGACCTTACTTTTAAAGCTACTCAACACTGGACGTCTCTATCCCTATTTCTCTATCAAATGCATGACAGCCTAGCAGTTTCCAAGAACCTTAATTAACCTAAAGATGATTTTATTACCTGGAGTTCTCCTCCTTCTGGTCTCCCAGCCATCCATCCATTTTCCAAACTCTGTGTATTCCTTTGGTTTATAGCTTGGTCTGTGTTTCTAAAGCAAAAGTGTAAAACAATTTTTAGAATTAATAATCACTTCCCAGCCATGGGGAGGCAATGTGGGACTGGTGAAAGAACCAATCACATGGAGACTCAGGAGACCTGTGCCCTCATCCCAGCTTTATCACTAGGCAGCTGAGTGATCTTGACCATGTCCTTTGACTCCTGTAGGTTACAGTGTCCTCTTCATAAAACGAAGGGATTAAATTAAATGGCCTCCAAAGTTCATTCTAGCTTTATCACACTGTTAGTCCATGACTAGCTTTGGTAATACAAGAAGAGATAGAAAATAAAAACATAAAAACTTAGGACTTTCAAAGGTTGTTTTAGTCCCAGCTCTAACCTTTAGGGACATCTACTATACTGTACTATACTGTCTCAGATGGATGAAAGTCTGCTAATTTCAAATATCCAGAGAAGAAAATTCTACTCTTTCAAAATCATAGCCTCTGGATTTTAACCCCTATTGACACTTGTTAATAGAAATAAAAAACTCTTATAATTAATTCCACGGGATCTTCAAATTACTTTATAGTCACTCCCCAGCTGCCATTTTGGTTATTCCTTCTAACCTTGAGAAGAAGGTAGAGCAGGTATTATCCCCATTCTGATAGACTAGGAAGCTATAGATCAGAAAAGTTAAGTAATGTTCTCATGGTCCCACAATACGTAAGTAACGGAGCTGGGTTTGAAACCCAGGTCATTTATCGCCAAGCCCAGTTTCTTTTCAATCCACTATGACTGTTCTTGGAAATTAAATATAGATTTCTCAAAGCTTTTCGGTGTTCTTGATCATTTGAAAATTATTATTTTTGATTTTTTTTTCAAAATTAGGGATTATTTTCATAATATAAAATTATTCAAATACACAAATATAAATATATAAACAATATAAAAATTTTAAGTAGCCCACTGATAGATAAGGTAGAAAAATGTATGAGAAGTTCAGTATTTTTCCCAGACAGTGATGTATCCACAACAAAACTGTGTTGAGAAATCAAGAGTATCCACATAAATAAAGTGAGGAAAAGTTCCATGTTTTAGCAAGAAAAAAGGCTAATTTTCATATCTCCTTCTAATGTTCTGCCAGTCTCATTTACTGGCACACATAGTTCCCATCACAAATGTACTAGTAGATTTTAATTAACATGTCTCCATAGATCACTTCCATGCCAACCCTCCAAATTGCACAATGTCAATTTACTATACCTTTAAAAGGTTTTCCGCAGGAGCAAAAAAGTCATCTGTTGCAAATAAAACCTAGACAAATAAAAAAAGAAGTAAAGATAAAATAACCATAAATTAAAAACCATTTTATTTCACTCCCCAGTGAAACATTAGGAGCCGCAGTAAAAAGAAGACGCGAAATTGCCCTAGGGGAGAGAAAAAATCTGCAGTTAGGAGATGGTGTTTTTTAAATGTTGAGATTGCTTTGCCAGCAGACAGACACATCCTATTCTCTCCTCTCCCACCCTTTGTTCACAATTCCCCTTAACCATCTGGATGCAGACGCCATAACTTCTTACCCTTTGCAAAAAAAAAAAAAAAGAAAAGAAAAGCCGGGTGGAGGGGAAGCAACGCTCTCCTTTTTAAGAAGCAAGGGCTTTGTGGAAAAGAAGCAAATGCATCCCCTACGTCAAACCCACAGCTAGCCAGGCCCAATTACATTCTTAACAGTGGCACCAAGCTCCAGTCATGAGAAAGTGAGCTCACTTTCTTACAGGGGCTTTATCGTGTACTAAAATTTTCTCAGCCCGTGGAGATAGGTGGAGCACATATTATTTATCCCTATTCTATAAGTGAGGAAGCAGAGACTCAGAGTACAGCTAGTAGTTAGATCTCCAACCCAGATCTAAGTCCAGGGCCCAGAATACTCAAGAAATAATACCATCTTTAAAAGGTATTTAATATTTTAAAAAAGTGTTTAAAGACCCAACATGGAATTTTCATTAGGTATTATTACAAACTATGTCAAACTTGTGCAAAATAAAATCATACTACACATTTTTACTCAATCATCATGTCAGAATTGAATCTGTGCCAGTGTGAAAATGATAAGCGTGGTATAGTGGATAGTACATGGGAGCAGCTAAGAGGCATCATGGTGGATAAAGTGCTGGGCCTGAAGTTAGGAAGACTCATCTTCCCAAGTTCAAATCCAGCCTCAGACCAGCATCAGCTGTGTGACCCTGGACAAGTCACTTAACCCTACTGTTTCAATTTCCTCATCTGAAACTAAACTCATTTAGTAAAATGATCTGGAGAAGTAAATGGCTAACAAACCATTCCTGTATCTTTGCCAAGAAAATCTCAATCACTTATCAAAGGCTGCCAACCTCACCCCTAGTTTATCTGACATGTCCTAATAATGAAGCATCGATCAGTTGTTTGGTGGTGGGATCATAGGCCTATTAGTTATGAGAGGAAGTGCAGAGAAGGGGAGAACCACTAAGGCTTTGTTGGTTTCAGGCAGGTTGAGAGCAGATGGTTATTTCCCTCAATTGTCCCCCAATCTCAGGTGACTCTGAAGACATTCATCCAGAGCTTTAAAGTTTCCATGATGTCATTTGACTCACCTACGCGTTCATTATCTCAACTGACCTTCACAACAGAGTATCCCACTTCACAGATAAGAAAACTAAGTTCCAGGCAAATTGATTTGCCTGAGGTCACACAGTTAGTAACTGAAAATCAAGGATTTTGAACCCAAATTCTCTAATTCTATGTTCGATATTATTTCCATAAGTCACAGGCAGTTCCAGGTATAACTGGGCCAGGAGGAAATATTTAATTCCTTTCTACTTAGCGGGTGGAGTCCAGGATCTTGAGCTAAGAAGACCTAGGTTTATCTCTCGTCTCTTGATATTGTGTGACCATGATCAAGTCACTAAACCCATCTCTGCCTCAGTTTCCTCATCTGTAAAATGGTGAAGATAATATCACCTATGAACACCTACCTCATAGGGTTATTGTGAGACCCTAACAATAATAATAATAATATATAAGATTTATGTAGTACCTACTATGTGCCAGGCACTGTGCTAAGTACTTTATAAATATTATCTCATTTGATCCTCACAACAACCCTGGGAGGTAGATGTTGTTATTATTCACATTTTTACAGTTAAGGAAACTGAGGCAAATGGTTTAAGTGACTTGTCCGGCGTCACACAGCTAGTAAGTGTCTGAGACCAGATTTGAGCTCATGTCTTCCTAATTCCAGGTCCAGCACTCTAACCATTGAACCACCTAACCATCTCTGAATAAGATAACAAATAAGACAGTGTATAGAAAGAAACACTATATAAATGAAAGTTCTTATTATTGCCCCTGCATATAGGACCCCCAGGACAGCAAATATCCCACCCAACGACCATACGAATGCTCTCCCATCTAAGCTCCACGAGGGCATAGGCTGTTTTATTTCTATTGTTGTAACCTCAGTGCCTATATCATAACCTCAGATTAAGTGTTTAATAAATACTTGTTCATGGATTGATTGATCAATCAGAAGAAACAAGTGGGGAAACCAGCTTCTTATAACGAACTGAGGTTTTCCAGTTGTCTGAGCCAGTCCTGTCCCACTTCTCCCCTTCTCTGCACTTCCTCTTATAATCAATAGGCTACCACCAACACCAGTTGCATTCTATCCATGCCGTCATGTCACATACAGTTTTTAATCTGTGTCATTCCATAAATCCTCTGTAGAGGATCGATAGAAAGTGGTAGGAGCTTTCCTCTGGCTCCTTTGATATTCCATAGATACCATAGCAACCTGAGCAGACCACTGCCTTGTCAAGTCACACACAGCCTCCATGCCATCTTTGAGACCACTTAACTTGCTCAAACCATCATTAGAAAAATGCTGCCGCCTCCTATGCACCTTCTCCGCTGCCCTCCAGCTCACCTGCATTTGGGATTCTTCTGACATCACAGTGGCCACGTTTCATAGCCACAAAGTATCACCGGGAGAATATCGTTGTTAAAGAAATAGGCTTTTGTGGCAGTGAGCAGCTTGGAATCATTGACAATGCTGTAGAATTTCCCAACGGGGAACATGGCTTCCATCAAAAACACACCACAAACCACTTAATGATCCGGAATTTCTCCTTGATATACAACTTTTCCTAAACTGACCTAAATGTTCTTTTCTTAAGCTGTAAGTATTATATCATGCTGAATATTTGCTCTCTTTACTTTTTCAGTTGTACAAGGTCATAGGAACATAGGATTTATATACCACAGATTTAGACCTTAAAGATCTGGAACCAAGAATTCCAAATTCCCCAAGGGCCACCAAGAGTTAATGGAAGGACCTGCAAATCCTTGTATGCACCAAGATTTGTTAATTCCATCTGAAATGCTGCCTTTAGACAAAAAAGGAACATGAGTGAACCTTTATAAAATCCCCAAGTACTACTAAAGGAGGACTCGCCTATTCCTGAACCAAGACAGGGCTAGATTAGAAACCCTTTTAACGATGTCCATAATTTCGTACTCCCAGATCTGGCATCAAAAGAGCAGTGTGGCTTACAAGAATTTTCACGTGACAAGTCTTTAAAACTAATCTTCACACAAAAGCACCAGGCTGATTTCAGGTTCCATGTTCCTTTTGAGCATCCAGAACTGTCTGGTAAACTGTGAAGTACGCGATGCCTTTTCCTACAATATATGTTTGTGAAAGTGAATTTTCTGCCCTTGTGGCACTGAAATCTAAATTCCAAAACAAGATGGTACTTAGACCAAAGATCCAATCTCTGAAAGTCACAAATCTGCACTAGGCTCATTAAATGACTCAGGATAATAATAACTTACATTTCTAAAGCATTTTAAAGTTTACAATGAGACAGGGGTATCTAGGAGTCTAAGAATCCAGGCTTGGTATTGCACCCTGACCAGTAACAAAGCCCTAAAGACCAAGAATCTTGGATGCTTGCCCATTGGGGTCTGGGACCTGGTGGAGTAATATCATGTAGGATCTGAGCTGAACTGTGAGCCTTATCTCCAATTTCTCAAAGACCAAGGAGGTATAGGAGGGGAATTATGTCTTTCAGGTATTGGGGGAAACGTTCAAACATTTGTTCTTTTTATATCTTTGAAATAAACATCTCTTTGGAAAAGTTAATCTGATTTTAAATGGTTAAATAGAACTGGGGTGGTGGGGTCTCCAAAATGGGGGGAAACACATTCAATGAGGGCTCAAGCCAATGACAGAGGCAAGAGATTTCCAAAGTCCCAAAGTCTCTGACAATCCTAGTGGGATTGGGGTGGGAAGGGGTGTAAAACATAACAGACCTGGCCTGAAAGGGTGAGGCCAGAGTGAATCATATTATTTGAGGATTCTAAAAGGTAAAATAAGGAAAGAATGCTTTCCAGTTGGGAAGGACAGATTGTCCAATCCAATGGAGGCAGAACCAGTGCAGGGAAACTATTAATAGTATCATTGAATGTATTGTAAATTAAGCACACTATGAGTAATAATGTAAAATAAGACAAACTAGACTGAGGAGTTTCTATTTTATCCTAGCTACAATATGAAGCTTCCTCAAGCTTCTGAATAGGGGAGTGCCTTGGGATGAGACAATCCCTACCTTCAAGAAGCTCACATTTTACTGCCTGAGGTGAGGGATACAATACATGTACGGATGTTAATAATGATGAGATTGATTGTTTAAGGACAAAGGAAAGATCTAGACAAAGTTTTATAGGAAAATGAGGAAGAGAAAAAAAACACTAGTAACTTGTTGGTGAGTGGGGGAGAGAGCGGGGCAGGGAAGAATTCATGGAAGAAGTGACTCCCAAGGTGATTCTTGAAAAGATGGGTTTTGAAAGGCAGAGATAAGATAGCAGGGAATTTTAGACATAGGAAGAAGAAGATGGTGTACTGAGTCTGGGAAACAAAGATTTCCATCCAGTGCGGTTAGAAAGTAGAATGAATGAAAAAGAGAGAAATGTAAAAATACGCTGGCAGGTTGTATGCAGATGGTAGAGGACTCTTAAATGCTGTCTAGAAAGTTTATATTTTATCCAAAAGGAAAAACAGAATCACTGAAAGCTTTTTAGTTGGGGGAGGAGGAATAGGGAAGAGTGGAAAGTGGTCAGATGTGTGTCTTTGGAAGATTATTTTGGAAGACATGTGGAGGCTGGTTTAGAGAGTAGACAACCTAGAAGTATGGAAACCAATTACAAGTTTCTGACAATAGTCTAGGTAGGAAGTGATGAACAAGACCTGAACAAGGAGAGTAGTCATGTGAGTGGAAAGGAAGAAACAGATGTGAGAGATGTTCAGTATATAGAATTGACAGGACTGGGCAACTTAATGGATGTGAGCAGTAAAGAAAAGGGAAAAATCATAGATGACACTGAGGTTTCAAACCGGGATAACTTGAAGTATGGTGGTGATGCATCAACAGAAAAAGGGAAATTGGGAGGGGAAAATCTACAGGAAAGAGGATGAGTTGCCTGTTCCTCTATTTTAGAAAGCCCTCACCATTGAGAAAATTTTCCTTATATCAAACCTAAATCTGCTCCTTTGCAACTTCTATTTTTCTGCTCCCTGGGGCCAAAGAGAACAAATTTAATACCTCTTCTGTTCAAAAGCTCTGCCAATACTAAATGTTAGTGAAAGGAAGGGAGGAATAGATGGATAAGTGGATGGGTGAATGAATAACAAAAAGCTGTACTTACCCTACTTTAAAAACTCAATAAATACGCAGTTGTCTTTGGAAACACTGGTTCCCAAAGAAAAACAAGAAAAATGTCCCAATTGAAAACTTCTTAAAATTTAATTTAGGATGGAAAACCTTGAATCATCAAGCAGACCCTAGAGTTAACTGGTTGATTATAGGCCCTCTCCCATCCTTAAAGTGTGTAGAGAAATGAAGGGGTGGGGATTTGGGAAGATTTTTCAA
>CM053625.1:189038806-189088975 GCA_028646595.1 Phalanger gymnotis
AAGGAAGGAAGGAAGGAAGGAAGGAAGGAAGGAAGAAAGGAAGGAAGGAAGAAAGGAAGGAAGGAAGGAAGGGAGGAAGAAAGGAAGGGAGGAAGGAAGGAAGGAAGGAAGGAAGGAAGGAAGGAAGGAAGGAAGGAAGGAAGGGAGGGAGGAAGAAAGGAAGGGAGGAAGGAAGGAAGGAAGGAAGGAAGGGAGGAAGGAGAGAGGGAGGGAAGGAGGGAAGGAAAGACTAGATTCCCTGCCCTCAAAGAGCTTGTACCCTATCAGAAGAGACAAAATAAGTATAAACAAAATACAAAATAAACATAAGTTGATTAAGTATAATTATGTAAACATTACAAAATGTGGCAAATGTTCTTGAAAAGAAAGTGGAAGAACTTTCCTCACTCTAACTTTGAAGTCAGAAAGAAATTTGAATCATAATTTCTCTGAGGATTAGAAGCCATTCAATAAAGAGATCCATGGAGGCAAAGAATTCTACAACTGAAAGGTGCTTTGTGCCTATCACTTGGTGCATCTCTGGCTTTTAACTCCATGTGCTTCTGCTAAAGGCAGACTGATGACAGGAAAATAAGCCAACTAAATTGTCTTTAACAAGAAGCCCTATAGCTCCCCACACTTTTTAGTAGCTATTTTACTGAAAAAAGTAGAGGTCAGGGCAATGGGGTAGCATGATCGAGTCAAAACCTTGGTAAAAGTCTCTTACCTAGACCAAGCACTCTAAAGTCCGCTCAAGCAGACAGATCCATTCAGTTTGAAAGGGAAAGAGCAAGACTGTATCATTCCGAGTCAGACAGGAAGAACAGCCTACCAACACGGAGGAAGCAATCCATCTAGTAGCCCTCTATTTTAAATAATTATTCTTACTAAGTGCTACTTTATGTTTCTAACTGTTTCGGAGTAAACGACCAGTTATCAGGGAAGCTGATCCTTGCTCAGATAATTAGAGTAGATGATTCCCAAAGTCCCTTGCATCTCTGACAATTACTGCATCTACACAGTGCTAGACACCTATGGGAAATACGCCTCCCCTTTTTACTTCCTCTAAATTTCAGCACTCTAGGACAAACCTCCAGTTACTCCATCCACATATGGCTCTCACTTTAAAAGAATTAGAGATCGCTTACTCTAACCTCCTCATTTTACAGATAATGGATAAGGCTGGTAGATTTCTGTCTGCTGCTGCTGAGAGAATGGACCAGGGAATTCCAAGAACAATTCATCTACACTACCTACATAGACTGAAAGGTTGGTAACAGAGGTACTAGGGGTTATGGACATTTAGGCCTCTCTCTTCCTAGGTCCATCCAGCATGATAAGGCTTGATAGCAGAGATACTGAAATTAGAGAGGATCTTGAGTGGAATACTGGTCGTGCTACTTATCTCTCTGAAATAGCTTCTTCACCTGTAAAATAGGGAAGTGGGTGCTGAACCAGGTTGTCTTATAAGTTCCTTTCAATCCTAAATCCAGTTTCAGTTTCTTTAACTATTTGGTCAAGGCCTTAGTACTATTAATAGTCACAGAAACCTGGTGAGAAAGGAAGGCTTCCATATTTCTTTAAGCTTCTATATTTCTTTCCCCAAATCAGAGACAAGGAATGGATAAATATGGCATGAGAGGCATGATAATAATAGCACAGCTATTGTGCTGTAAGATTTACGAAGGTCTTCCTCACAGAAAGCCTATGGGGGAGGTAGTAAGATTATTATCGTTCCCTTTTTCCTTATGGTGAAACCAAGCCTCAGAGAGGTAAAGTGATTTGTCCCAGTTCAATAGCTAGTAAGAGCCAGAGCCAGAGCCAGGATTCTGACCTTCAGTCACCCTCACCACCACCACCACCAAGCCTAGGGCTCTTTCTCCAAAATAATTACTGTTGGAGAAATGGAAGAAAGGGGAGAAAGTATAAGAGAAAAGATGTCAGGGGGTTATAAAGGAAAGGTTGAAAAGTGACCTAAAAGGTTATATTTGCTAGATTATCCAAACAAATTTCGTACATCTCAGAGTATAGATAAACTTGGAGAATTATCTGAACCTTGAGATGTTTATCTGAAGTCAACCCAAACTCTGAACCCCTGGAGATTAGCCAATCAGAGGTAAAAGTCAATTTGTATGCAAAGAGCTTGGAGGCAAAGTGCATTCTCTACTTATGTTTTCCCATTTCTACAAGGCTTTTTTTAAGGATTCCTGAGGAGACTGAGGATGGAGACAAGGGGTATTGGTCAGTTAAGGGTGTTGACAAATAAAGAGAAATTATGGAACGTCCCAAAGAAAAATTCTCCCTTCTTCTTGCCATATTCATATAATGCCTTGAACATAGCAGATGCTCAATAAATGATATCGGATTTGAATTTGCCATATGTTAAAGACAACGGGCCTTCCTAGAGCAAGGACTCCAATACATTGGGTAGACCCCTTCTACAATATTTATGAAGAACATGGAAAAGAATGATACAGGGTGAGAAGGTGTGGCTGGGTTACAGTCGGCTCTGCTGGAAAGTATACTCACATGAGTGAAATCACAGAGCCATTGAAGTATTATGCATAGAATTATTATTTTTAAATCATTGCCTTGGCATGAGTATAATATATTATTAAAATTAGAAGACATGTGATGTTAGGCAAAGCATTTCCCATCTATGGACCTCAATTTCTTCATCTATAAAATGAGAGAATTGAATTAGATCAGGGTTTCTTAACCAGGAGTCCAAGAACCCTCATGGGATCCATGGATAGAATTCAAGAGATCACTGAACTTTGAGAAAAAAATACATCTTTATTTTCACTAACTTCTAACTGAAACTTAGCATTGCCTAAAATTATGAATTTTTTTATTTTATTTTTGATTTATGGAATTAAACAAGCATTTCTATAACATAGTACAATAAAAAAGACAATTGTACATGTAAATCTACTAAGCACAACTTGCTATTCCTTTCGAATATGCAACAAAATTATCATGCAAGTTTCTTTTTTTTCACTTTTTTTTATTCCCTCCTCCCCTCCACCCTGTCCTAGAGATTGTTATCGTTAGACACAAATAGGTATATATATGTAAAATTATTCTATACATACCTCTATTTATCAGTTCTTTCTCTGGATGCAGATAGCATTTTTCTTCATATGACCTTTATAGTTAATTTGGGGTATTTATGAGAGACAAAATAACTTATTTGCTGCTCAAAGCCATCCTTAAAACAATATTGCTATTACTATATATGAATTTTAAAAATCTATGTATTTTCTGATAAGGGAACCATAAGCTTTAGCAAACTGCCAAAGAGGTCTATAACACAAAATTAAGAACCCCTGAACAAGATAATCTCTCAGGTCCCTCACGCTTCTAAATCCTATGATCTCACGAAATTCATTCATTTAAAAAGCATATAGTACATGCTCTTTCAAGTAAACACTTGTTAAATGTCAATGGGTGCCAGGCACTTGAGAAGATATGAAGGTACAGTAAATAAGACATTGTCCCTGCTTTCAAAGAGATTAGAGTCTAGACGGGGAGACAAAACACACACAAGTAACTATGACGCAAAATAGAAAATATTGAGGACGTGACTATAGAGAGTGTAAAGACCATTTCTGACCAGTCAATCAGGGAATGTGTCATGGGGAAGGTGGCGTTTGAGTCGAACTGGGAAACACTGCTAAAAATTTAAACAGAGATTAGGGAATTTAATGATAAAAGGCAGAGAAGCTAGATAGAGCAGGATGTACTTTCAGGATGAAGACTAATCCAGTTGGCTTTACTACATACCGATAAAACACAACAATGCACCTAGCTAGAGTCAGTTCAGTGTGGACAACTGACAGGCATTGGACTTGTCACGATTGCACTGCTTACTAGCTGTATTTTCATGGTCCCTATCTTGTTTCAAGTCTTAGTTTCCTCGTCTGTAAGATAGGGCTAATAATATTTGACCTACCTACCCCATAGGGCTGTTATTGAAAGGAAAACTGTGTGTGGATAAATAAAAGGAGTTTTGCCACTCCTTTAGCAGGGTAATCACAGGTGCATACCAAAAACAAAACAATTCAATTCAATTCAAATTAATAAATAAAACTATATAGTCTGTTAATCTATATTAGTAGCACCAAGCATCCAATAGTCACCCAAGAACCTTTATTTTCTTTTATCTATTCCGCATAATCCTGCTGTCTATGACTGATATACATTTGGTTTGTGCTGGGCTATGCTCAGCCAACTGATGTGAGTTGGAAATAAACATAATTGGGGTTGGGGGGAGGGGTGGCAGAACATTATCTTTACAGATACTTAATGTTTGTAAAACTTATAAAAATGCGACATGAGTGCTCAGTATTATTGCCCATTTTAGGAAAAGTGGGGGAGGGGGCTTCATTTGACATCCTTAGAGATAATGGGTTCGTTCACGGGAAATAACAGGCAGACATTTCCTACAGCCTGGTTCTTATAGTTCTAATTATGCCTTTGCATCGGCTCATTTCTGTCATTAGGGTGAGCACACTCAATACTTGATGGTGCTAATAGGACAGCAAATTCCACTTACCTTTCCTCCTACATGTTCAGATGCCAACTCAGCCAGCTGGATAAAGTTTGGAATTTCGTCAGTTTTGCCTTCCTTAGGATAATCAGCCATTCTTGCTACAAAAATAACAAAAAGCAAGGATAAATAGCCAGGACTACTGGTTCTTGCAATACCATACAATCAGTGAGTGGATGGATAAGTTCTCACCCTCCACATCTCAGCCCATGCAAAAGACTACAGAGGGAGAAGGGAGATTGTCAGAAGACTGGATGGGCAATGGGCAAGTTGCATGTAGTGAATCTTCCCTCTGGTTTTAAAGAAATGAGAGAACTGCCCTCCCTCTTTGATTTTCTTTTTTGAAGCAGGGAGCTTTCATTTTCCTTTTTTTTTTTTTTAAAGAGAAAGATATAGAAAGAAAAATGTGACCTTGACTCTGGGCCTCCGTTTCTTCATCAGTAAAATGATGGTATTTCACTAGATGATCTCAAAGGTACTGTCCAGCTTTAATATTCTATGAACCTCAAACAAGTTTGGTTTAAACATTCACAGGAAGAACAATATTGTGGTTTGGCACAAAATGTCTGCTTAGGTTTGGCACAATAAGTATGCTTAGGTTTTTTAACAGTAAGAAAATGTTTGGAAGCAGGGAGCCTTCATTTTCCTTTTTTTTTTTTTTAAAGAGAAAGATATAGAAATAAAAATGTGACCTTGATTAAATTACTTTCTACTCTGCGCCTCTATTTCTTCATCAGTAAAATGATGGTATTTTATTAATGATCTCTAAGGTCCTGTCTAGCTTTAATATTCTATGAACCTTAAACAAAGTTTGGTTTAAACATTAACAGGAAAAGCAATATTGTGGTTTGGCACAAAATGTCTGCTTAGGTTTGTCACAATAAATGTGCTTAGGTTTTTTAACAGTAAGAAAATGTTTGGAAAATATCAGATCAGGACCCACAGGAAGCTAGGTTCTCTCAGGTCTGCCTCCTACAGAAGGATAAGTATTTACCCTCAATTTATTTCTTTTCTTGGATTTTTCTTAAACATTTTGAGGAATGGCATAAACACTTGACCAGAAAATTATATTCATAAATTAAGCATAATGGAGTAATAAAGTTGGATTGAATTGATAAAGGTTGGAATGAATCCATTTGGATTCCAGCTTTACTGTTTGCTGGCTGTGTTATCATGAGCAGGTCATTCAGCTTCACTTTGTTTAATGTAAAAAATGTAAGTCATAATAGTGTATAAGTACACTCAAGGATTATATGTAAATTCAATTAAATTTAGCAAGCATTTATTGGGCACCTGTTATGTACTAGGCACTGAATTAGGTGCTGGGGATACAAAAATTGAAATGAAACAATCTCTTATAGGAGTCTGTTTTCTTAACCTCTCTCTGAGCCTCAGTTTTATCATCTGTGGAATTAGAGGAATGGACTTGATCACCTTCAGAGTATTTCTGGGCCTAACCTTTCTTACAAGTTTTCTCTTACTCTAGATACACCCTCTTCTGCCTGTTACCCTTCTCCCTGCCCCCCCCCATATCTACCTTACCCTTTTTTTCAGGAACAATTCTCCACACCTGTGCCCAATTTGTCTGGAAACTTCCATGCCCTCAAGGCAATGAAACTGGCTTCGCTGATGTTCCTCTATCTCCAACTCCAAGCATTTTCACAAGCTGTCCTCCAGGCCCTGAAACTTTCTCTCTCTTCATCTCCCCCTCCTGGCTTCCTGGTTTTCTTTCAAGTCTCAGCTAAAATCCTACCTTCTGCAAGAAACCTTTCCTGATCCTCCTTAATCTTGGTGCTTTCCCTCTGAGACTATCTCCAAATTTATTCTGCCTATTTCTTGTTTGTACATAGTTGTTTGAATGTTGTCTATCCCACTGGACTGTGAACTCCTTGAGGTCAGGGACTGTTTTTTGCCTTTCTTTGTATCCCCAAGGCTTAGCACAGTGTTTGACACATAGTGAGTACTTAATAAATGCCACCTGATTGACAGGTGGATGTGAACAGTCACCTGAGGATAATGGCAATTTCAGGCACTTTAGAAAGGCACCAATCCTCTGAGCCCAGAAAAACATTTCAACTAAAGAGGACTTAACAAGGACTTTAGAAGGAAGAAAGGACTTCCAGGAGCAGGAGTAGGAAGCACCCCTTCACTACCATTATACTTTCAAGTTTACACCCAATCTCCTCAGATATCTTGTTATAACAACAATGTGGCTAGCAGCTGCTATGAAGGTAAAAGACCAATAACACCAGCACACAGGAAGGCTGCTAGCACAGCTTCTTCGATCTGCTTTTCTAAGGAAAGCAACTTTAAGGGGTTAACAATCTCACTTTAATCAAACATACATATATCATTCACTTAGTTCAGGAGCAAAAGCCAGCACCCTGAACTTCAGAGAGAATACAAGCAGAAATTACAGAGACAATATAAACAGAGCAAATAAACACGAATCAGCAGACAGATTTCTAGCTGTCTGTCCAAGCAATATACCAACAGTTACCGGAGAGAGAAGCACCAGCATCTGGGTTTTCAAAGCCGGAGGGCTCTTAACAATGGCTACCCAGAGTCCCATCTGGTCAAATCACACGACACTACCAGTGAGTGAGAGCCCGGAACAAAATGCTAATCTCTGAGTTTATATACCCTTCTTAGGGCCCAAAGGCTTCACATCTAATCAGCAAAAGGGTGCGGGCCTAGTGGGGCTATGCACCTAGCAAGACTTAATCAAAGGCACTTTATCATTACTTTAGCATTCTAAAAGAGAAAATAAAACAAAACAAAACAAAACAAAAAGTCCCACCCTGCTTAACATTACACTTGTACACATAAGGGGAGAGTGCATCCTCCACTTCGGGGGGAATTGTTTTGAAAAAAACAGTTCTTGTTAACCTTTCTCAGTAAATCCCACTTTAAAAAGTGAATGGAGTTCAATTGGCTGATTAATATTGGGAAGCATCATACCAGGAGCTGTTCACAACATTAGAAACCCTAGCCTTCAGGGGTTCCCTAGATCCAAAGAAAGCACTAGTCAGCCCCTCTCTGGGGCTGCCAAATCAAGCAGTAATTGCGAGAGTGAACTCAGTGGGATGGAAAGGGAATTAATATAGTACCTACTATGTGTCAGACACTAAAATAAGGACTTTTTATAATAATTATCTCATTTGATCCTCACAACAACCCTGGGAGGTAATTGTTGTTATTATCTCCATTTTACAAATGAGGAAACTGAGGTTAAATAAATTGGCCAGGGTCACATAGCTAGTAAGTATCTAAGGCTGGATTTAAACTCAGGTCTTCTTGACTCTAGGCCCAGAGTTCTATCTGCTCCTACCTTCTACAAGAAATTTCTACCTTCCCTCTGTTGCTTATTTCCAGTTTATCCTGTTTATGCATAGTTGTTTGCATGTGATCTCCTCCATTAGATAATGAGGTCCTTGGGAACGGACTGTCTTTTGCCTATTTTTGTATCTCTAGCTACTTAACAATCAGCAGCCTAGGAACCTTAGGGTGTCCTCATGCTGAGGAACATTGGTCACAACATCTTATCTAGTCCTACTCTTCCTTGGGAACCCCAGGCTCTGGGTCCACCTACCCATGCCTCTAAATTCAATCTTTAAATCTCACCTCTCCCTCAAGATATAGATTAATTCAATTTAATAGCTATAAGCAGCACTGAGGCGTAGTTGAAAGACAGCTGGGCTAGAAGTCAAAAGACTGAGAAGTGGATTTGAACTCTGGATCTTCTATTTCTTAGGTGTGGGACTCATATGCTAGTCAGCTGGCCTCTCTGGGCCTTGACTTCCTTGTCTTTAAAATGGCAGAGTTCATAGAATCTCAAGTTAGAAGAGCCCTTAAAGATTACAAAGCAGGGTCTACCAGGGGTAGGGAACCTGAAGCCTCAAGCCTACATGTGGCCCTCTAGGTCCTCAAGTGTGACCCTTTGACTGCATCCAAACTTCACAGAACAAATTTTCAGTCAATAGGCCATACTTGAGAACCTAGAGGGCCACATGTGGCCTCAAGGCCACAGATTCCCCACGCATCTAGCTCGTTCATTTTCTAGATGAGAAAATAGTCAGAGATACAGAGGTGGAGATTTACCCAAGGTCATACATAAAACAATTAGTAGAGATGGAATTCAAACCCAGCACTCTTTCTAACACACTATGATCGCACTAGATGACCACCAAAGTATTTTCCATGAATGTGATTCTATGGTCTTATTTTCTGGAGATCTCCTGGGTCACAGGATTATTAATTCCTGTTAAGACATTATTAATTTAAAAGTATATCAAATTTTTAAAATTATTTTTAAAAGAGAGAAGGCAATATCTTAACCTAGCATAATGTAATTGAAAGAGTAATGAACTTAGAATCAAAAGATCTGGTATTAAGTCCCAACTTTGGCATTGAATATCTCTATTTGTGAGACCTTGGGCAAGTCACTTCTTTCTGGCCCTGTTTTCCTCACCCATGAAATAAAAGAGTTGGACTAGGCAGTGTCAACAGTCTACAGTTATGTGAAAACTTCTCCATTGGTAGAAATTTGAAATCTCGCAGGAAAGAGAAGGAAGAGGTCAAGGAGCTTTTGGTGGCCAGGGGAATGATTTCTGGTGACAGCCAGCTCCAAGTGGAATACAATAGTAACACCAACTTTTAAAAAAACACAATAGTAACACCTCTGGCCTCAAACAACACATTCCATTCCACAGAGTTCTGCAAATCTAAGTATTTGTAAAGCTCAGGATTTCCAAGTACATCTCTGAGTCAGATGACAGCGAGCTGTCTGATCCTCAGTAGATTCAGAAAAGCTATGAGTCTGTGATACAACCAGGACAGAGACCAGACCTAGAGAAGGAGTCTGAACTCACTACACAGGACAAGCTCTTTATCCCTCATCATAATTCTATTCCTGCCTAGGCTGGCAGAAGGGACTGCTTTACCTTAGTAAACAAACCAATTCATTACTTTCTGCAAACACCTTTCACCTTAAGGTATTGGATTCTTTCCCTTTCTTAATTTCTTCTCTCCTGGGATACTGCACAGTTACCCCTTGCTAATATTATTGCTGGCTGCATGCCCCACATTCGATTTCACCGCTTTTTCATTAAGTTCTTAGCAATAACCTAAACGCTTGTAAACAGAATCATGCACCCAGGGCTCATTCAAAATTCTATAATGTCGTCCTTTTAAATCTAATTGCTGGTATCTGGGCATCTTTTGCATACTATGGCCCTGCAAAAAAGATGAGACAGACTAGAGGGCTGAATTTTAGTCCCAAATCAATTTGATTATTTTCTCCTTCATCGTCAGTCCAGAAAACACACCTTCTGTCCAGCAAGATGAGACGTCAAGTCACATCTGTATGCTCCTTTTCATTCCCAATGCCAACACCCTAGTCTATGCCCTCTCATCTGGACTATTGCAATAGCCTCTAGCTGATCTACCCACCTCCAGTCTCTTTTGCTCCAATATACCCTACACACAGCAGTCAGATCATGGGATTACATATTAGAGCTGAAAAGGACCTAAGAGATTATCTGGTCCAACATCATCGTTTGAAAGATAAAGAAATGGTGACCTAGAAATGGAAGCAATTTGCCCAGAGTTGCACAAGTAGGGAATGACATTCAAACTTGGGTCTGCTGGCTCCAAACCCAGTACTCCTGCACATTTTTGATTACTTCATTCCCTGGCTCTAAAACCTTCACTGGATTTGCTATCCACTGAGCAATCCAAACTCCTTAGCCTAGAATTCAAGATCCCACTACCATCTGGCTCTACCTACTTTTAAGCCTTATCACATACTTTTCTCCCTCATGTACTTACCTTACCTTCCAAGTGAATTGAATTACTGGCTGTTTTCCCAAAGACATTCCATAATGTCTTGCCCCAGTACCCTATGCTCATGCAGTTCTATCTACATAGAATGCCTTCTCCTCCATCTTTGTCTGTTGAAATCCTACCTCACTTTCAAGGGTCGGTTTAAATGCTATTTCCTCCGTAAAAACCTCTACCACTCCTTTCACCTAAAAGTGTTATTTCTCTGCTCTAAGCACCCATGGCAATTTTTTGTGCTATGTCAGCATCTTAGCACAGTGCTTTGCACATAGTAGGTACCCAGTAAAAGCTTTTTTTAATTACAATATCCAGCTTCATCTGACCTAGGACCAATCTGGGACTAAAAATGTTTAGATAACCCAGAGGAACAGGAAAAGTTCTATTTAAGCCAGCACCCTGAGACTTCTTTACTACACAGGAAATTTGTTTATATAAACAATAACTTCTTAAGCACCTTTCCTGCACTACACATACAAAGGATACAAAAGCCAAAAAAATGCAACTCCCTTCCCTCTAATGGAGACTCCAATGTGGTTCCCTTATAAAAACTAGTATTCTAAAATAATGAAACTGCATAAAACTTGGTACCCTCTCTTATATAAACCTAAAAACACTACATAGATGTTAGACATTACTACTATTCTTACCACATCCTCTCTTACATCGCTGTTATTTATGTTCCTCCATGTGGGTTAATTAAAGAATTATCACTCTGTGTGGTACCTGTACCCACCAATACTTCAGTGAGTGGTCTTCATGTGTTGCTGCCACTGGGAGCAAAGAAAACCTACCCTCCTGGTCACCCTTCTGTTGGAAAGCCTCTCTGAACTTAGCCATTGGTTCTACATAACACCTAGTGTTACTAGCTACTTCATAATGGGCACAGGATGGTAGCCTGCTGTGAAGTGTCCTCATGATGTGGTAGAAAAAGTGATTTGGAGTCCAGAGGACACAAGTTCAAAGTTCTGCTATTTGCTACCTGGGTTACCCTAGGAAAAATCACTTCTCTTGGGGCCTCAGTTTCCTCCTCTATAAAATGAAAGATTTAGACCAGGTGATCCTTAATTTCCCTTCCAGCTCTAAATCCAATGATCTAGACCAGGGCATGCCTCATAAGCAGGTAAGGGGCCCTTGTCTATCTTGTAATGTTTCCTCTGAATTCAACCCATTCAGGAAACTTGAAATTGCACAATTAGCCATTTGTTCTTCAGAGATTATGAAGTTTCTCAGCTTTCTCATTAATAGAATGGGCAGCATCTTAAACCAGTTGGAGTCAGGAGAGCCCATGTTCCAGTTCTAGCCTTTGACACTTCCTAGCTTTTTTGTTCAGTCATTTCAGTCATGTCTTACTCTTCCTGACCCCTTTTGGGCAAAGATACTGTAGTAGTTTGCCATTTCCTTCTCCATCTCATTTTACAGATGAGGAAACTGAGGCAAACAGGGTTAAGTGGCTTGCCCAGGGTTATACAGTTAGTGTACGAAATCAGATTCAAACTCAAGATCATCATATTCTCTGAACCTCAGTTTTCTCCTCTCAAAAGCGATGATCATAATATTTGTACTACCTATCTACCTCCCTCCTAAGGCAATTGTAGAGAAAGTACTTTGTAAATTTTAAGGCCTGCAATTAATGTTACCAGTCAAAAATTTTAAGGGCATCATAAGGGCAGCTACACAGGGCTGATACTAGCATCTGGAAGTCCTAAGAGTCCTGAGCTGGGCCCAAGATGCCATGACTTGAAAATGGATCATTCAATAAATAAATGCACAGTATTCAGGACCCAGAAGCACCTGGCATCAGCTAAGTCTAGAAGTCCTCAAAAGAATCCCTTTGTAGCTGAAAAATCCCCAGAGAAGGGAAAGAGTGGATGGCCATCAGTTAGAAAAGAGGCGGATTAGAGAAATCTTTCTACCTTAGAGACTTGGCAGAGCATTTGCCAATTCTAAAAAAAAGTGTTAACTATAAATATTTTATACTTATCATATTGGCTAAAATGATTGAAGAGGAAAGCAACAAATGTTGGAGGGGATATGGAAAAATTGGTACACTAATCCACTGTTGGTGGAGCTGATCCAACCATTTTGGAGAGCAATCTGGAATTATACCCAAACAGTTATTAAATGGCCTATACCCTTTAACCGAGCAATACCACTACGAGGTCTATTTCCAAAGGAAGAAGGAAAAGAACCTATATATCTTAAAATACTTATAGCGGCTCTCTTTGTAGTGACAAAGAACTGGAAATTGCAAGGTGCCCATCAATTGGGGAATGGCTTAACAAATTTTGTGGTATATGATCATGATGGAATACTACTACTTTGCTATAAAGAAACGATGAGCTCGTTGGTTTTAGAAAACCATAGAAACTTGCACAAAACCACAGAGACTTGCACAAAATAACGAAGAGCGAAACGAGCAGAACCAAGAAAGCACTGTATACAGTAACAGCAATATTGTCTTAACAACTTTGAACAACTAAGTCATTTTGACTATTATAAATACCCAAATTGACTACAAAGGACCTATGAAGGAAGACTATCTGCATCCAGAGAAAGAACCGATGAATAGAAATATGTATAGAATGATTATGTATATACATATATATTTATATACATACTTGTGTCTAGTGGCAACCATCTCTTTGGGTGTTAGGGGGAGGAAAGAAAAAGAAAGAAAAAAAGGGATTTACATGTTAACTTTATTACATATTTTAAAAGAATGGCAAATTGTACGTAATAGAATTTCAGTTTCATGTGCAATCATCTTTTTTTATTCTACTATGTTATAGAAATGCTTGTTTTATTTCATGAATTAAAAATAAAATAAAAATGTTAGGTACAAGTGCCCAAAGAAAGCAGAAAGAATGAAGATGCTGAGAGCAGAAGAATGAAGAAAGAAAGTAACTCACTTTCTTTGATCCACTAGGTGGCAGCAGCCACCTACTACTGAATTATAAATAAGCTATCAGTAAGTCTTGGAACAAATGGGTAGACAGTATCTTTCCATCAAACTTTTAGCTGCCTGTCTAAACCCCTGTTTGAAATCTCCCATTGCAAGTAGCTTTTCCCACCTAACTGCATCCTAACTACACTGGTCGATCTTTTTTGCACCTAGCTTGGCCAGATTAGAATGAAGGACGAATAAAAATGATGTTTAGTAATTGACCTCGTTTCCAATAGGAATATTTCGTCTCCCCAACTAAAATCATATTTTGTGGGCTGCCCCATGGAAGCAGGTAAGATCAATCCCTCTTAGCTTGAGAAGTAGGAATAACAAGTAGAAGTAAGTAATAAAGAGGCAGATTTGGCTCCCTATGTAAGGAAAACCTTCCAAACAATCAGAACTGTCCAGAAATGGAATGTCTGCCTGAAGACTCTAGAGGTGTTCAAGTGAATGCTAGGCTCTTTTGTCAGGGATATCCGAGAAGGGATTGCGGCTTCACATTCAGTTTGGAATAGATGACTTGTAGCATCCCTTGCAGCTCTATGACTCTTGTGTCTGATAATCAGTAAGTGTTCATTAAGTGCTGATATGTCAATGTGTCAATACTACACTAGGCATTGCAGATACAAAGACAAGGTAAAAAGCAATGCTGCCCTCAAGTACTTTACCTTTAGTTGTGGGAATATACCCTATAAGTGGATACAAAGGACATATAAGGTAGTTTGAGATGGGATTGGGAGGAACCAGTAGCTCTAAGGGTTAGGACAGGTCTCATGAAGGCAGTGCCATCTGAGCCAAACTCTGAAGGAAGCTAAGGATTCTGAGAGCCATAGGGGAGGAGGGAACCCATTCCAACGTGAGGGGAAGCCTGTGAAAAGCCATAGAAATGGTGAAGGGAATATCGTGTGTGAGTGACAATAAGAAAGCTAGTTTGGCTGGACCATAGAGTGCTTAAGAGCAACTATATCATAATATCTGGAAATATAGGCTGGTGCCAGTTGTGATATGCTTTAAATTCCAGAAAAGTTTGCATTCGATCTTGGAATAGTAGGGAGCCAATGAAACTTACTGATTAGGGGAAGGACAGAGTCAGAATGGTTCTTTAGGAATATCACCTTGGAAGCTATGTGGAAGATGTTTAAAAAAGGGAGAGGCTGGAAGGAGATCACTTAGGCCACTGCAACAGTCCAGGTGAGACATGATGCAAATAGCACACCTTTAAAGATACAGTTTTTGTGTCCCATCTACGTACAAAATACTTACTCAGTGCTGAACATACAATAGATATTCAAAACATTTGTCAATGAAAAACAAATTATTTCTTCCTATAATTCTTTCCATTTGCTATAAAGGAAGACAGCAACAATCCTGTCCCTTAGGAGAGTGGAATCTAATAGATTTTGATCTGATGCTACTGTTCTAAGGGCACCTAGATCCCCATGAGTACTCCATGAGTGTCCTTTTTTATGTCAAAGTGGGGGATCACCGTTTCTAGAACAAGAAAAGTCATAGTCCCAGTAAGAAGGTCCCAATATAGTCTGCATTGGTCAGGCAACATAGAATGTATCAAAGAGTTTAGTTCCGGGCATCACATTTTAGCTGGAGAGCATCCAGAGGAAGGAGAACAAAATGATTAAGGCCCCTGAAATCTTGCCACATGAAGTTTGGTTGAAGGAACCGGAGCCATTTACCTGGAGTAGAAAAGATTTACAGGAACATGATAGTGATTTTTTCAAGTATTTGAAGAGCTATTCAGTGGAAAAGAGATTAGACTTGAGAGGAGGGCAAATGGGACAGAGAAGTCCAGAAGGATGAGGACTTTAAAAAAAGGCTATTATGTTTAAGAGGAGTTTGGTGACATTAGAGAAAGAGAAACATCACAGAAGCCATGAAGACCTAGAACTTATCAGTAGTTGCTTGACCTGAGTAAATCACTTAACCCCTCTATATCTCAGGCAATAGCCCAGGATATATCCATCAAGTTTCTACCTACCTAGGGAGTTATCCCTTTGCTGTTTGTATCACTGACCCCAACGTGCTGCAAAAAGAAGTTGAAATGAACTAAAGAGAACAAAGAGCAGTGGACTAGACCAAGTATATGGTCACAGAGGAGGTCTGTGCCCAAGGTAATTTCATTGTGAAGGCGTTGGAGCAGTGGGGCACAATGGCTAGAGAGTCAAAGACCAGCACAGTCTTACCTTTGACATATACTGGCTGGGTGAGCCTGGGTAAGTGGCTCAATTTCTACTGCCCTACCTGGTTGTCCCAGTTGAAGAGAGAGTTCAAAGGGTGTTTCCAATCCAATGAAATTAAGCTCTAACCCCTATCTTTGTCCCTATCCTGTTGAGAAACCAGGTCTCTCGATATCAAAAGAGAGGAGCACAAAGAATTAAAAAAAAAATCAGGGACATAATATTGTGTCCCTCTGCCATGCAAAAAAAAAAAGTTGGGGGGGGGGGAACTATCAAGAAAATATCCATAGCCTGGGCTTGTCTGGTCATACCCAGTTTGATTATCATGGAGGTGTCCTTGAAAGGCCTTTAGAGCATGTCTAGATTGCCTAACATGGAGGCCTTTGCATCCTCCATCACAAAGGTAGGGATAGCCTCCTTTGATTGGCTGCCCACATCCTTAAAACTGTTAGTACTAAACCATTGGCATTCTTTTTCTCCACTTTCTGCTACTTTTCCCTTTTTTCCCACTACAATTTTTTTTCTGCTATCCTTTTTTCTTGGTTACTCTTATCTGTTATGTCCAGAGATAAAGCTCACCATTCACCTATTGCTTGAGTGCCATGAACTAACTGAATAATAAAAGTAACAAGTTAGCATCTATACAGCACCTACTATATGCTAAGCACTTTACAAATATATTTTAACAATCCAGCTAGCAGCTTCTGTGGGGGTGTAAGATCCACCCACAAGACAGCACCCAGAAAGCTGCCAACAGCACAGGTTCTTTTGATCTGCTTAACTAAGGAAAGCAAGGTGAAGGTGTTGGCAAGCTTACTTTAATTCAGCATACAAATATCATTCACTTAGCTCAGGTGAAAAAGCCAGCACCCTGAACTTCAGGACAAATACAAACAAATTACAAATGTGGACAGACAGACCTTGTCTGATTCAAATCCCAATACATAGTTACCAGAGTTCAACAAAGTCTCAGCATCCGGGTTTACAAGCTGGAGGGCCCTTAGCTACAGCTGCCGGGAGTCTCCTCATCAACACCATCTCGAGAGCCCTGAACAAATGGCTCTGTCCTCTCTTCTTATAGGGCTTCAGATGTCATCAAACATCATCTGAATGACCACAATTTAGGCGGCTATGATTGGTTCTTGAGTTAGCCCCTCCTCTTAGGACCCTGGGAGGTTCACATCCACATAGGTTAGGTTAACACCTAATAGGGCATGGCTCTGGAGTTAGCACCTCCCCTTAGCCAGCCCCACCTTGGGCCCCACCCAATCACCAATCCGCACCCACACAGGTTCCACACCTAATAGGGGTTTGGGCCTGGGGCTTAACACCTAGTAAGGCTCAATGAAATACACTGAATTACTCAAAGCAAACAAAAGCCAAACTCTTCAAGGGAACTAAGTGCTAAGGAGCCCATTTTGCTTACCAACACAAAATATTATCTCTTTTGGTTCTCACAACAACCCTGAGAGACAGGTGCTATTATTATCCCAATTTTATAGTTGATGAAACCAAGGCAACCAGAAACTAAGCGACTTGCTAAGTGGCACATAGTTAGTGAGTAGGTATCTGAGGCAGGATTTTAATTTAGGTTTTTTTGACTCTGGGCCCAGGAGCCCTACTGCTTCACCTAACTGACCAAAGAGAGGAGAACTTTCCCTATTCTTCCTCTTTCAGCCGGCTCAGGAAAAAAAAAATGGGTCTGCAGGTGTTTATTTCTATTCTGTGTTGTTTAATCTCCTCCACTTCAGCTTGAAGTGACTCCTAGCTGTCCACATGACCTTGGAGTCAAGGTCGTAGGAGGGATGATGCAGCCAGGCAACTGGGTATAGAAGCCCACAGAAGCCAGGATCCCTGGAACTTTAGCCCAAGGAATAAAGGGACAGGGAGCACAAGTTGGACTTGGAACTGGGACAATGATCTATGGGAGATGTGCTAATCTAGGACTCTAATCCCCTTCTCCTCCAAAGACACTGAGGTGATGAAAAGCGAGGGGGAGAAGGGTTATCCTGTATCACATATGTTGTGTGAGTAAGTCTGTATATTTGTGACTATACCTTCTAAAGTAAATACTTCTGTGTAAAAAGCTAATCTGACTGTTAGTGGCTAAGTGGAACCACCCTACAATTGAGAGAACCCCATGGAGCCATTTGCAGAGAGCCTAGACTTCCAATCTTCTTAAGATGCCCAGAAAACCCTGGAGAAAGAAAGAAAACCTAACCAACCTGGCCTTCCAGGCCATGAGAATCATAGCAGCTTGTATTACATAACATCAACTATTGACCCACATGCCATATTCCATTAGTTCAAAGTATTTTTTATTTTTAAAAAATCTATGTACATATTAAAAGCATCTCTGATGAAGTTATGAGAAGAAAACTGGCAAGTTTTCCCAAATTTTATTTTACAGTAGACCACATCTTTACAGACACACAATTAACTGAAGAGTATAGAGAATACAAGATCCCATTATGATGGTTTGTTGATTATTAAAAGGCATTTTATTTGGCACTGCAAAACATCAGCTCAAAGGCTCTTCTTCAAAAGAGTATTTCCCATACATATGGCAAAATCATACAAAATTCCTTGAAAAATATAACACTAGAGATGATTTTGTTTGGCAAGCCTCCTATTTATTATTATCAAGCAAAACTTAAAACAGGGAGATAGAAGGCATTTGTTATTATCAAGTCAACAAGTATTCATTCGGTTCCTACACTGTGCTAAGTGCTGGGAAAACAAAGAAGATAGAAACAGTTCCTAACCTCAAAGAGCTCACAGTCTAATGGAACAGACAATATGCAAACAACTATGTGTAAATGAAATATGTACAAGATAAACTAGAGATAACCTCAGGAGAAAGGCACCAACTAATACTGAGGGAGATAGCGAAAACCTTCTTTTAGAAGGCAAGATTTTAACTGAGACTTGAAGGAAGCCAGACAGGCCAGGAGGTGCAAGTGAGGAGGGAGAAATCTAGGCATAGCTTCGGAGCCATGTCCCACACAGGGACTGGATGATGACATCTTCCAGATGTTCCTTTTTGCATATGACATTGTGTACCATGCCAAGGAACATTGCAGACTACTAAATAAGATCCATAATCACTCATTGGTTTTACATGAATTGGAAAAAAAATAATATATAATTTTTTTTTAAAGATGAGTGGCTTAGTTCTTCCAGGGCAGGGCCTCTTGAGAGTTCAGACTAACTATCCACATAGGGAAAAGTCTCTTGTATGTCATAGAGTTGGAGGAATAGTCTTTGGGCAGGGCAGATCCATCCATGCACATATCTTGAACAGACACTATAGATGAACAACGAACCTGACCCACAACTGAACAGGAAAAAGAGAGCAAACTGAATTTCTTTGGGAAATTGTATAATACTATTAGCAAATTCCACCTGTTCTCTAAAACAAAACTCTAGTATTGAATACCAGTATTCTTTGGGTGATGTTATGCTGCTGGAATATCAGTCTCCAAAGAATTAAAGTTATACATTTCCCAGAAAGGTAGTATTTCACAATGGATAGAGAGTTGGCCTCAAAACCAGAAAGATCTGAGATCAAATCTTGCTTCCAAACCATCTTGGCTTTATAACTCAAGAGCCAGGGACCTCTTGGTACCCCAAGACAGCTTTCTAATTCAGAGAAGGCACTTACCTGTATTAGTAAAAGAAGTTCCTCATAAGGAGCTCCCTACACTGATGAAATCACAGGTCTAGTTTAAAAAAAAAAAATTACTCTAAGGTCAGAGACTCATAATATTAATAATAAGTAGTAACATTTGTATATCACTGACATGGTGCTAAGGGCTTTAGAAATATTATCTCATTTGAGCCTCACAATAACCCTGGAAGGTAGGTACTATTATTATTATTGTTATTTTAAAGACAAGGAAACCGAAGTATACACAGGTTAAAGGACTTGCCCAGGGTCACTCAGCTAGTGCCTGAGGCCAGAAAAGAACTCAGGTGTTCCTGACTCCAGGCCCAGTGCTCTACCTACTGTGCCATTCATAATAAGTAAGGTTCAGCTGTACCATAGTATCAATAAGGAATCAACATAAAAGAATAGAAAAGGAGGTAGGCTGGTCATAAACATAAAAAAAAAAGGAATAACTAATTTTGTCCATGTTGTTTCTACTGGGGCCTACATAATGTCAAGAAACTAGAAGAATGCCCTAGTTCACTGGGGGCTTCCATGGAAGATTTATAAGAAAGTATCCACAAGAGAAGCGCAATTAGATGGCACTGTAGATAGAGTGCCAGAGTGTTCACATCCAGCCTCAGACACTTACTAGCTATGTGACCCTGGGTAAGTCACTTTACCCTGTTTGCCCCAGTTCTTCATTTGTAAAATGAGCTGGAGGAGAAAATGGCAAACCACTCCAGTATCCTCGCCAACAAAATCCCAAACGGGTCACAAAGAGTCAGACATGACTGAAAATGACTGAACAACATCTACAAGAGAATCAGACTTAAGTTGAGAAGACTTATGTGAGCTGTGATCTGTACCTCTAAAAAAGAAGAAAAAAAAAAGAAGTGCCTATCATGATGAGATCACAGATTCTTGTAGTATAACTGAGGTAGGGGAGGAGAATCAAATATATTATACCCCACAGCTCACGGAATGACAGAGCCAAGATCCAAAACTAGGTCTTTTGACTTTACTGTTCTCTTCTATACCATAATCTCCCAAAGTATAAGACAACGAACAATGAATGCATAGCATCTGCTCAAAACATGGAACCCAAACGGGATTGAAAAGGAAAGAAGCAGGTGTAAGAGTGAAGATGGAGGATTAATGTGGATGCTTAGGGCCCAGCTTTCTAGATTGAATCAATCAAACAAGGTGTAAACTAGTAGCAAATAAGTCTTTAATCAATTTGGGAGCAGTATTGATCATTAGATAAAATCAAACTGATGCCACACAGGAAATGTAATGAGATTAGTTCAAAGAAGTAGACACACTACATAGAGCAGCAGGTTCTGGTAAGGGACTCTAGAAGGCAGCCTAGTGGTAAAAGGGAGAACTACCCTTGCCAGGAGGCGAAGAAGAGGCACGGGTCAGATTCTACCCTCCCTCAATCAGAGAAAGGGGACAGGGGAATATTCCCATCCCATTGACATAGATGGCATTGTCCCTGGAGCAGCGATGGCTGATGGCAATGGCATAAAGAGCTGAGCAACATGTGACAGACACACTTGCAAGAAAGGCAGCTTTGAGACTCTACAAAGAAATCAACCCTTGGAGTTCAGGGGGGTGGGAAAGATACAGTTAAGGAAAACTTCACCAAAAACTCCACAAATGGAGAAAAGGACTTTCAGAAACCACAAGCTCCGAATTACCCTTTGGTCACATGTGCTCTCAAGTTTGATCCTGATGGGGTGCTTGTGCTTGGACCCTAATTCTAACATCACATTTCCCCTTAGCCTCTGCCTGGGTGCCTGTGCCTGTAGCAGAATTCCAATTTCAGAACACATCTAGTTCTCAAACATATTCTTTCCCAGGCAGCCTCTGTCTAGCTAAAGGGCAGTGTGCCCCAAAATTATCTCTGCTTCTTCCTCAGTAAGCAGCTCTGCCCAATTATAGATTGATTCAGGCTGCTGATAACTGACTATACACTGAGTCTAACATGTATCCTAGACATAGTCAAATGTATACTCTCTTACGTTAATCTTGTCTTAACAAGACACGTGATGGAATCCACCTGGATATTCTCAGTCAGCCATGAATTTTTGATGACTTAGTGATGTTTCACAGGCAAAACCACACCCCCCCAGATAGCCCCCCTTGGGCTATTTCCCTGTGAACTCTGGGTAACATACCTGCTCAGTAGGCACTAAAAGTGCATGTTCCTTTAAGAACTGACCAATCCCTAATCACTCCCTGACCACTCCCTAATCCCACCCCAACACACCTAATTTGTAAATTTCATCCCTAAATCTTGTACTTAAACTTTCCCTGTAGCCCTGTATGGTTGCAGGTTCCCTAAGAACTCTTGCCCGCTTCTAAAGCGTAATAAATCTTTGCCTCCTTGACTTAAAGAATGCTTGGGTCCACGAATTCATTCCAGGCAGCCTTGCCTTGGGAATTTTGGTTTGGGATTTCTACATCCCTGGGTTCATTTCTCCCTCTACAATCCTACTCTTCTCAGGGACCTTGTATATGGGAAGGTGTTTGGTGAGAATGTTCTGTTCTTACTCTACTATTTCAGTAAATATCGTTTTGTAAAAGCTAATTAACTCTGGCTGATTAATTGATATAGAATGGAGAGCATGCTGAGTGGGGACTCATGAATGATAACGTCAGAAGCCATAACCCCTCAGGATTGCCCCTAGAACCTGAATGGATAAGTAGTCAGCCACCAGTGGGGCCCCAGCCTGCCAATCCAAGAGGCAGTTGGGAAGTAGCCCCAGAGGGGCTGCTACATAGGAATGGAGGTATGTGTAGGGTCCCTCCCATTCTTTCATTACGTTCAAATTTTGTTCTCTTTGCCTGTAGCTCCTACAGCCTTTAACTTTGAAGTCTAAAATTATACTTTTTTTTTTTAATAAAATACCACTATCATTTTTTAGTAAAGCTGTTAATGCCCTCTGGAGTGTGTTCTAATGAGATTTGATTGTTAGACAAAGAAACAGAGCTAAAAGTAAAATTTTATAATTTGACAGTTATATAAGGCTCTCCACACAATCTGGCCCCCACCTACCTTCCCATCCTTTTTTGTGCATTTTCTCTAACACTACAACCAAACATAATTTGTCATTCCCTGAACACACTTGACACTTTCTTTCTTATACATTTTTGTTCATTTGTATCCTTCCCATCTCATTCTTTTTTTTAATTTCTATTTATTTTGTTTTTAATTTATGGAATAAAACAAGCATTTCCATAACAGTATGATAAAAAGATGATTGCACATGAAACTGCAAATCTATTATGTACAATTTGCTATTCCTTTAAAATATATAATAAAGTTTCAAGTAAATTTCTTTTCTTTTTTTTCTTGTTTTTATTTTTTTTCTTCTTCTCTCTCTTCCCTCATCCTTCAGAGTCCAACAAAAATACCCCTGCCCCTCATGAAGCCTCCCCTGACCCAGAAAATATCTATCCCTACCTCTGAATTCCTATGGCGGAGTCTGTATCTTTCTCATGCAGTTACCACATTCTATTCTAGGTTGAATAATAGCCAATTGTATATATAATCTCCTTCCCTAGACTCTAAGCTGCTTAAGAGCAGGGACCAGAGTCTTGTTCATTTTTTATTCATTCCCCCTTAGCACCTGGAAAAGGGCCTCATACATAATACTTGCTCAGTAAAAATTAAGTACTTCAATACTTCAGGCATCCAATTTGAAGTATGGGTTTCTCCCTCCAAACTAACCCACCTCTTAGTAACTCCCAACGGGGTTAGATGACCCTTACTTGGGAAATTGTCTTTATACATTTCTGTAATTGAAAAATTCATCTGCCCATCAATTGGGGAATGGCTGAACAAGTTGTGGTATATGAATGTAATAGAATACTATCGCTCTATAAGAAATAATGAACAGGTGGAGTTCAGAAAAACCTGGAAAGACGTATATGAACTGATGCTGAGTGAAAGGAGCAGAACCAGGAGAACGTTGTACACAGTAACAGCCACATTGTTCGATGGCTGACTTTGACAGACTTAGCTCTTCTCAGCAAGGCAATGACCTAAAACGACTCCAAAAGACTCATGATGGAAAATGCCATCCTCATCCAGAGAAAGAACTATGGAGTTTGAATGCAGACTGAAGTGTACTGTTTGCTCTTTTTTTTGTTTTGTTTTGTTTTGTTTTGTTTTTTCTTTCTCATAGTTCCTCCCATTCATTCTAATTCTTCTATACGACATGACTAATGTGAAAATGTGTTTAATAAGAATGTATATGTAGAGCTTATATTGGGTTACATGCCATCTTGGGGAGGGGGGAGGAGAGGGAGGTGGAGAAAATTTTTTAAAATTATGGAAGTGAATGTAGAAAACTAAAAATAAATAAATGTATTTATTTAAAAAAAAAGAAAAAGAAAAATTCTTCACCTTATGGCCATATAGGATCATAGAGCTAAAGCTAGAAGGAACCCTAGGTCATTTTACAAATGAGGAAACTGAGGCCCATGAAGGTTAAGTGAATTGCCCCAAATCCTACAGGTAGCCTCTTAGTATCAGAGGTGAGATCTGAACCCAGGTCCTCTGGCTCCAGAGCCATTCATTGCTTTTTCTACTATCCAATAGATAAAGCTCTCTAGAGCTGGTAAACTACTATAATCCTCCACATAGTCTTTCACCTGATTCATGCTTGTAGCCTACCAAATTTTTTAAGACCTGCTGCTCTAGTTTTTGTGAATTCAAAGTCGCATATAAGACATAATAAGGCATTATAGAAGAACCTCATGGGAGATGTTGAATAAATGAATCAGTTCATTATATTCCCTTTCAACATTCTAAAAACAGGATTTCTAAAGGGAAAGTTACCAAGTTTTCCCAGAAACAAATTAACTCTGAGATGAGACCATCACTAAAATTACTCATGGCAGAGGGAAAGCACTGATAAGTTGTAAGCTGGGGATAATAATGGTTGGATGGCCTCATGAGAAATGATTATTAAAAACCAATTATTGGGGAGATCCAGAGTTTTTTTTCTTTTTCCTATTTCCTCAAAGTCTAGATCTCTCACCTTGGCCAAAAATCTACCCCACCTAGACCATTTTATCTAGGTGGAGTTGCTGCTCCACCCAACTAGAAAAACTTTACAAAGAATTTAATGGAGTGAATTTTGGCCTATTGTGTTCTACTCAGGGTTGGTGGGGGGGAGCTAGTGGAGAGGAATCCTTTGTCTATATTGCCCAAGGCTGGGGGCAGTGGGTGGGGGCAGTGATCTGGGAGTAAGAGTAACATATTCAGTCATGTTCCCCAGCCTCTCATTAGAATAGGTCCACCTCTCATTAAAATATTTATTCATTCATTAATTGTTAACCAATCAGAATTAATTACTATTGAGGAACACCCACTCCTCCAAGGGCATATAAGCCCCCATGATCTTTCTTTAGTTTAGGAGAGACAGCCAAATGACCATCCTTTCATTAATTACTCACTAGCATAATTAATAAAATGTTTAATTACCCAGAAATTATGTCTCTCAAACTTTTTATACAATCACACCTATCTCCCCCAGAGCCCAAATCTGTCACTACCCAGAGCCATCTGTAGGTATTGCCGTCTGATTAAAAAGATAACCAGGGTATTCACACATACCTTTCAAACATGCAAAATGCTCATTGCTTAGATGAAATATTTTTCCCGTTGTGGCCTTACTCTGTTGGCAATGATCACCAAAATAAAAAGCGGTGTGCGAGGCTGACTCAGGCAGCAATCTAGCCTGGCACAAAAGTAGAGAATCTTAGATTCAGGGTTGATCAATCTTTCCCCAAAAGGCCAGGCAAGTTCCCATGATGTCAGGGTGCCAGCTGGGACAGAACTTGTAAGAGTCTGACTGAATAGGCCAAGGCTTTCTGGTGATGTCCTCTGTGATGTCACAAGGGGTTGGAGTGAGGACAGAGCTTGGCAGCTGAGTGCCAACCATGACCAGAAAAGCATGGGCTACCCTGCAGGCTATCAGGCTAGGTGCGCAAATAATCCTCAGGCAACTAGTACAGTAATCAAATATTGGAACTAAAAGGACCCTCAGAGATTATACAGTTCAAATGCTTCATCTTACAGATGGAACAATCTAAGCTCTGAAAGTACAAGTGACTTAATCCATGGCCACACAGAAACTTAGTGGCAAAACTGGGATTCAGATTCAGGGCTCCCTGACCCCTAGTCAGAGACTATAGATTTAATGCTCAAAGGGAACTTAAGGGCCATGTAGGATCCTATCTCTAAAGTTGGAATTAGTCCAATTTAGTCCAATACCAACATTTTACAGATAAGGAAACTGAGGCCCAGAGAAGCTAAGTAGCTTGCCCAGGGTCACATACTAAGTGGCAGAGCTAGGATTCTAACTCCAAATCCAGTATTCTTTCCACTATACTATACTATATATATTCTACTATACTATAATATTGTATATATACTCTAAGACCTCTTGGTTCACTACTTTTTTCACATTATACCATGCTGCTGGTGTTCAATTCATGGACAACTTATGCAAAGTCTTACTGGGATATCCGAGACCAGGGGTGGGGAACCTGCGGCCTTGAGGCCACATGTGGCCCTCTAGGTCTTCGAGTGTGACCCTTCGACTGAATCCAAACTTCACAAAGGATTTGTTTTGTGAAGTTTGGATTCAGTGGAAGGGCTGCGCTTTAGGACTAGAGGGCCACACGTGGCCTCGAGGCTACAGGTTCACCACCCCTGTCCCACACCAATCCTACTAAAAGGCAGAATAGACCGTGACCTATGTTGTTCAATTAGATGGTGCTTCTAGGGCCCCCAAATCATACTCACATCTTCCTATCACTTGCTATAGTAGGTAAAATTCCAACTCTTCTAATTAGAATCATTTCTTGAAGTTAAAATCTGTAGAAAGTCCTCACTAACACACACACACACACACACACACACACACACACACACATTTCTAGAAAAGATCCACATAGTAACACTTTAACTATCATTAACACATTAGTCTGAATTTAATGAAGAGATCAGCTAGCTATTTCCTAGCACCAAACAGAACCTGGACTAGATAGGACCCAGGCCAAGGTACAGATGATAGAGGGAGCAGGGATCTAAAGAGGTTTAGAGCCAATATATGCTTACAGCACAAAGTTGGCGTTCTTCACCTTCCTCGATAGCCCTCACCCCAGTTAGTTGCCACCTCAATTCTACTTCCACAACATCTCTCCCAGTCAGCCCCTTTTCTCCAGTCCCCCTAGTGGCCCACTCAACTTTGGAACTTATCATATCCTGCCCGGATGACCTCCTAATTAGAGTCCCTTCTACTTTCTCTCCTCTATTCTATCCTACACATAACTGTCAAAATCATTTCCCAAAAGCATAGTTCTAACCATCTCATTCCCTGTTGGAGAATACTCCACAGCTCTTTATTGTCTCTAGCATAAAATGCAAACTCCTTTGTGGGGGAGAGGTGTCCAACCTACCTTTCCAGACTTGTTTCACAATGTTCCCCTAAAGAACGTGTGAGATGTCATTAGTTGGAGATAGGAGAGAGGGTACCAAATGGTGAGCCTTGGAAACAGGAGACAAGGCCTCATATCTCGCCAATCAACGGGCTGCTGAGAGGACTGGGTATCAGATTCCTTTGACCTTTGACACAAAAAGGAACAGCTGAGAAGGTACGTAGCTCCCACTGAATTTGTGGCAATTTCGACATTACGGGATCCTTTTCGTGGTCTCTGTTGTTCTCCATGACTACCTTGGGAAAGCTCAGCAGAATGGCTTGACAAGGCCCCACTACCAACCACCGCTACCCACAGGGACTATACCGAGAGAAGTAGAAAGAGAAGAGCACATCGACACTTGACCACCTGTCTGCCTGCTCTTCTGCAGCGAGGCTATGACCGTCTCTTTCTCGTTTCTTCCTCCAAGCACCTATGAGGTTCTCCACAGGCAGGGTGGTGGGAGGATTGTTTCCAAACATACACAGTGGGAACTCCACTCTGCCCTGCTTGTAATGAGCTGGCTGCAAGCCGCCCTCGCAAGGGAGAAGCACAGGTGCACTTCTTGGGGCTATTGGCCGTGGCTACTGTCTTCCTACTCTCGCTCAGCCCCACTACCTTCCTTGCTAAGGATCATAGGATTTAGAGCGCCCTGGGACCTCCGAGGGACAATCAAACACCTTCATTTTGCAGATGAGGAAGCTAATGGCCAGGCAGTTGGCATGATTTGTTGGAAGTCACACAGGTTGTAAATAGCAGAGGAGGGGTTTTAATCCAGGAACTCTTGATTCCTAATTCAGTGCTCTCTCCACCACACCAAACTGCTACAGCCTCTTACACTGGGGCCTTCCTCAAATCTCATCAAGAGACTGAGCCTTCCCCCAAAACTCATCAGAGACTAAAATGTAACTAGCTTAAGATGAACTATGATCTAATTAACTGCAACTCATCTAAGGTAATGTCATAACAAAAGAGTCGGGCTCTGCATGCAGTCTTCTAAAAGAAAAGCTAGCTTCTATCAGCGATTATGCAGACCCATCCAAAGGAGAGAGACTTAGTATTCCATCAGACATATAAGTATTCTGGGTTTCCTAAAGAGGGGCAGGCCACATTCTCCAGACTCAACCTCAGCCTGAGTGAATTATACCAGAAAATCAACCAGCTTTCTTTTCCTTTTCAATGCTCATCAGAATCCTTCCGTTTCCTGAGCACCTTTAGAGTGAATAGGGTTCCCTGGATACTGAAAGACAGCTAGGGATAGAGGAACAGAGCTCTGGACTTAGAAACAGGAAGACGAGGATTTAAATCCTGCCTCAGATGCTTGCTAGCTATGTGACTGAACAAGCTGCTTAATCTTCCTAGGTGCCAGTTTCCTCATCCATAAAAATGAGAGGTTTTGTCTTGATGGCTTCAAGGTCTCTTTCAGCTCTAAATCTCTGATCCTATGAGAGGGAGAAGGGTGGTGAGGGAGCGTGCCCATGTGCCCAAGGCACAATCCAGATTCATAGGTTTCTTCACACTCCACCATTACCTCTTGTTATTCAGTCGTTTCAGTCATGTCTGACTCTTTGTGACCCCATTTGGGGGTTTGGACTGGTTTGTCATTTCCCCTTTCAGCTCATTTTATAGATGAGGAAACTGAGGCAAACAGGGTTAAGTGATTTGCCCAGAATCACACAGCTAGTAAGTGTCTAGGCTTGATTTGAACTCAGGTTTTCCTGACTCCAGACTTGGCCCTTTACCCATTGTGCCACCTAGCTGCCATTGTTACTTATCCTGTGCCCAATCTAGCCTAGGCTCTTTTGTTGTAAACTCCTTGAGCACAGAGGCAGATTCTTTGCTGCCCAGCACCTGGCCAATGTTTAATAAATTCTATCGCAGGATTAGAATGGCTAATTCTCCATTATAAATTAATAAACTGATTTCATGGTTCCTATAAGTCTATTTTCAGCCAGTTCCCACCCACCACCCACCCCCATATCTGATCACCCCCAGGGAAAAACTGATAAAATTAAGTTTCTCCTTTGCTGAAAACCTTATGCTATCATTATTTAGAGCTTTAAGGAACCGGAGAAATCATGTTGGACAACTTTCTCATTTTACAGGCAAGAAAACTGAAACCCAGAGAGAGAAAGAGACTTGTTCGAGGTCAGATATGAAGTGAGAAAGTCAGGACATGAACCCAGGTCTTGTGACTGTAACCCCAGTGTTCTTCCCATAGGAGTTAGAAATAGGAGCTTCAGCACTTGGTGAAAATTCAATTGAGCAGGGATGGAGCACAGAAGGGGATTCTAAGGTGTGATCACTCTTGCACTTAGTCAAAATAGACTGGATACAGAGATAAGGAGAGTGGAGGAGGTGGAGGACCTGGGAGGCTAGGCTATTCAAAGGAAAACAAGAATAACTGGAAACTTAGGGGGCATCCAATCAATTGAGGAATGACTAAATTATATTATAGGTATGTGATGGAACACTTTTGTGCTATAAGAAATTATGAAGGGGATGGTTTCCAAAAACCTTGAGAAGACTTGTATGAACTGAAGCAGTGAAGTGAGCAGAACCAGGAGAATAATTTATACAAAAATAACAATATCGTAAAAACAAGTAATTTTGAAAGACTTAAGAGCTCTGATCAACACAATGACCAACCACAGTTCCAAAGGACTCGTGATAAAACATATTACCCAGTGCCAGATAGAAAAGTGATAGACTGAGGGTTCAGTTTGAAGCATATTTGGGTTTGTTTGTTTGGACATGGCTAATATAGGAATTTGTGTTACTTGACTATACATGCTTATAAAGGGTTTTGGTTTTCTTTCCAATGGGTAGGGAAGGGAGAGAGAGAATTCAAAAATTAAAATAAAATGAAATTGAATTTAGAAAACCAAAACCAAGGGAGATGGGGTGGGTGGAGGTAGAGATTATAAACCACTCCTGACAAGCTCCTTAGGGAAGGAACCTGGTCTTAGATGTCTTTTCATCTCCCACATAATACTAGGGTAGTTCTAAGAATAAAGCAAGTGCTCAATAAATGTCAATTGAGCTTAGCCGAATTGAATTCATCATCCGGCATCCATTCTTTGGTCTTACCTCCTCTTACCCCTTGCTCTTTAGAAACAAAAGTCCCTCCACTGCTGGAACATTGGCAGCCCCATCCCACTGTGATATTAGTTTTGGAGAGTCCTAATGAAAGCCTTGCATTATGCATCCAGAATATTTCATTTCTCTGTGAAAAAATGACCCCAACACACACGCACACACACACACACACACACACACACACCCGCACACATACACACACACACACACTTTTCCCAAGTATAGATTTCTCAAGTCCTTTCTGAACAGAAGCTGTGTGGCAAACACTATCCTCTATACTATGACTTAGAACTGTATTACAGTGTTTATAACATAAATACTATAATATAGAATGATACATGGGTAGTATATTTGAGAGGTATGAAACACAATGCTGGGGGGAGGATTGGTGAAGGGAGAGGGTATTATCGAGACAATCAGAATCAAGGCAGGCTTCATGGAGGAAATAGCACTCAAGCTGAGCTTTGAAGAATGGATAGGAATTCAACAGACAAAGAAGGATAGGGAAAATATTCCTAGTAGTAGTGGGAATGTCATCAACAAAGTCCTGAAGGCAGGAGAGCATAGGCCATGCTCAGGAGACAGCAAGAAGCCCAGTTTGTTGTTAGCATAGCATGAAATAAGTCTAGAAAGGTAGGGCAGCACCAGATTATCAAATGCCAGGACAGAGTCTGAACTTTAATCATTAGGCAATAGGGAACCATTAAAGCTAGGTGGCGGGTCCCAGACCTGGAGTCAGGAAGACTTGAGTTCAAATCTGGCCTCAGACACTTTCTAGCTGTGTGACCCTGGGCAAGTCACTTCACCCTGTTTGCCTCAGTTCCTTATCTGTAGAATGAGCTGGAGAAGGAAATGGCAAACCATTCCCAGTATCTTGGCCAAGAAAACCCCAAATAGGGTTAGAAAGAGTTGGACAAGGATGAATAACTGAACAGATTTTCAAGCAGAGGAGTCACATAACAAGATCTCCAGATAGAGAGAATATATCTGGCTGTAGCGTGAAGGATGGAGAGAGAATGAAGGTGGAAAGACCAATTAGGAGGCTATTGCAATAGCCCAGATCCCGAGACAAAGACAAAATGGGTACAAAGGGAAAAATGAAGATCACACCGGTATAGTTAAGGGCAGGAAAGGGACCAGGCAAACAAGAAGCTTTAGGATCGTAGATTCTGAGCTGAAAGGGGGACCTACAGGCTATCTAATCCAACCCCCTTGTTTTATAGATAGAGATCTGAGGCTGGAGAAGTTAAATGACTTACCCAACACCACACAAGCAGTGAGTAGCAGGGACAAAGACCACCAGGGTAGAGACAATGGAATCAGAGAGAAAAATGACTCCATTAGAACATCTCTGTCTCCTCTGTCACTGTCACTGTCACTTTTTTATGTGTCTCCTTCCTTGTCCTCTTTGTGCAGCACCCATATCTTTTAAAGGACTGCCCATTTGAACCATAAAGAGAAGCCTGACTGGGAAGCTTCCCTCGACATGTACAATACATCCTCCAGGCCGACATTTCTGAAAAGCAGAGGATGGGGAACTCTGATTTCTCCCATAAATCCCTCATTTGTCCACGAGATGGCAGTATAGAAATGCAGATTTCCAGAGGCCCGCTTCCATTACAGCATTTATCTCTCCCAGATCCATCATTGCCCACGCGTCTCCTTGTGAGGCCCTGGAAGAATTTGTATGCCAGCCTTTTGGTCATGCCCCAGTGAAGTACCTAATAAATCCTGGCTTTCCAAAATGCTCACTAGACTTCCTTCCTTCTCCATTAGAGAACAGAATTCTGCTGTGGGTGTGCCTCTCTTTACACAAGAGATGTTCTTTTGTTCTTAAATTGAGAGTACACCAAATTTGGGTCAATGAATCCTATTTTAAATTCATTAGGAAAGCTGACTATTTAAAGCATCCTCATGCTGATCATTTTGTAAACCAGAAGATCCTTTGTGTGCATGAGAAAAATCACAGGTTTCATGTTGCATAAGCGGATTTTCTCCTTCATTCTTTGGATTCACACACCCTAGTGCCAGGCACATAGTAGGAGCTTAATAAATTCTTGTTGGTTGGCTGATTAAAGCTAAAAGAGTCTTGAAGATCACCTAGTCAAGCTCTCCTTATTGTGTAGATTAGGAAACTGATAAAAAAGGGATAAATGGAGATAAAAAGGAGAAAGAAAATGTTGTTCACAGCTAGGATTTCAAACCCAGGAAGTCTGACTCCAAATGTAGGGCCCACGTCACTGGAGCACAGTGGCAGTAGATACAGAATTAGGTTTCTGCATGGAGACACTTTTTCTATGCCTCAGAATAAAGAACTGAGTGGCTGGTTTCAACAATTTTTTAAAGTGAAGATTCCTTTTTTGAGAGTTTTATAGTTATGTAAGTCATTTCTATGTTAATCAAATAACAAGCATATATTAAATACTTACTGTGTGCCAGGTCCTATGCCAGGCACGAGGGAGACAAATACAAAATGCATTGTGTTGTGGTTGTTGTTGTGCTTGTCCTTCATTCTCAAAGGACATCAGGGAAATGATGCCACGACTTGCAGTTGACTTTGATTTGAGTGAGGGAGGGCTGTGCAAGGTCATCAGCCTCACTTTATCCTCCAGAGCCATCTGGGTCCAGTGACCAGATATTAGTCAGGATGATTGGAGATGGCCAAGGATGCAATGGGAGACCCTGGCCCATTCTAGCTAAGGTCTTTTCGGGTTCTCACTTTGAGTGAGGCAACGCCCATTCAGTGAATAGGCCTCTTTAAGAAGTTGATCAAGGGATGGTTCCTTTAATCAAAACTCAAAAAAAAAAAAATCAGACTGGGAGGGGAAGACCCTCAGGGTTCCTGGCCAAAAATGAAACAGCTACTATTTAGTATTTCCATTCACTCTGTGCTAGGACAGGGACCTATTGTCCAATCTATGAGCTCCAGAGTGAACTGGTTTTAAGGCCTGGTTTTTAAGAAAGAAATCTAGCTAGTAAACCCAAAGTTAAGGAGGCAGCTTTCAGCCATCAGAATGTACCTTTTTTTGGGCAGAGAAGAGGGGTGGGGGAGGGGGGAAAGGCTACTCACAAGTTGTGTTTGTCCTTCATTCTCAAAGAGGACCATGACATCAGGAAAATGATGCCATGACTTGCAGTTGACTTTGATTTGAGCAAGGGAGGGATGTACAAAAAGCATACAAAGAAGTAAAATAGCAACATAAAACTAACAGCCACATGGGCAGGAGAGGGTACCAGGCAGGGAAGCCTTAAAAAGCTCATTTCTACATTTAGAGCTGAAACAGACCTTAGAGGCTTCCTAGAGCAAACTCCTCATTTTACAGATCCTATTTCTATCTTATTTGTATACCATTGTTCACGTTATCTTGCCCCTAAGACTGCAAGACCCCTGAAAGTAGGGACTATCTTTTACCTTTCTTTGTACCCTCAGCATTTAGCAGAATGCCTGACTGTTTTTCAGTCACGTCCCATTCATGGCCCATTTGGCATTTTCTTGGTAAAGATCCTGGAGTGGTTGGCGATTTCCTTCTCCAGCTCATTTACAGATGAGGAAACTGAGACAACCAGGGTCGAGTGACTTGCCCAGGATCACACAGCTAGTACATGTCTGACACATAGTAGGTGCTTAATAAATGCTTGCTGACTGACAGAGTGACTTGCTCAAAGTCACACAGGCAGTGAGTGGGTAGTTGGGACAGGATTTGAATACAGTTCCTCCAAGTCCAACACTCTTTCCAAGGAGCTATGCTACCTCCCAATGAATCTACTGTACTGCAAGATAGAAAATGGTCCCTAGGTGAGGCAGAAGATAGAGGGCAGGTCTTGGAGGAAGGAATACCTGACCTGAATTCAAATCCAGTCTCAGATGCAATAGCCAAATGGCTCTGGATAAGTCATTTAGCCATTCTCTGCCTCCACTTCCCCATCTATAAAATGGGGATAATAGTACCACTTACCTCCAAGGGTTGTTATGAGGATTAAATGAGGTAATAGCACTTTGCAAACCTTAAAGTAGTGTGCTATTGCTGTTATTAGCTAGCTAGCAATTAAAATGGTTCTAAAAGTGGGTGGCTTGTTCTATTCCTAGCTCCTTTTAAAAATGTGTAGCATGGAAACCCCACAGTTCCATAGCCATTTCCCTAGGGTTCTAAGCTGAAAGGCTAAACTTCAAAATTTAAAAGTCCCGAACAGACGACTCTTTGAATCGTCGCCCTAGAAGGGAACTCACATATCATCTAGTCTAACTCTGCATTTCACAAATAAGAAAACCAAGGGCTGAGGCCAAGGTGCCTGACACAGGTAAAGAGCGCCAGAGAGGGAGTATGAACCCAGGTCCTCTGGCTCCAGAACCAACAAGCTCTCCACCATGCCACACTGCACGGCTGCTCAGAACCCAGCCACTGCGCTCCTTTTCCCTGCAGTAGAAATCTTCCAGACTGAAAGCTAATTGGAGCTGAAAACAGGGTTCCCGTGGGATCTCCTGCCCCTGGCACATCCTAGAATCAGATTCTCTTTCTCATAAAAATCCTTACCAACAGGCTTACGGCTATCTTATAGTATTTGTGCCCAACAGAGAAGTCGAGAGGCAGTGAGGTAGCACAATAAAGAACCTTCAACTCAGAGGCAGAAAGACCTGAGTTCAAATCCAACCTCAAGTACTTACTAGCTGTGTGACCCTGGCCAAGTCACTTAACCTCTGTCTGCCTCAGTTCCTTCAACTGCAAAGTGATAATAATGATAATACTGGTGATAACAGGTGATAATAACAGCACCTGCCTCACAGGATTATTGTGAAGATCACAAGATAATATTCGTAAAGTCTCTGACACATAGTAGGTGCTTAATAAATGAGTATTTCCCCTTCCCCTGTAGTTTAGAGTGGAAAGAGTGCTGGATTCAGTATCTGAAGACCTGAGTCAGAATTCTGACTGTGGCATTATTGTCTGACTTTAGCAAGACATTTATATTCTTTGGATCTTGGGCCTCAGTTTCCTCTTTTGTAAAAATAAGAGGTTCGAAGTAAATGATCTCGAAAAGCTCTATCAGCTATAAATCCTATTTCTGGAACAGAATCCGGTGCCTGCTTAACACCTCACTCTCTCCCCTATAAAGAAGGAAGGAGGGAAAGACAGGGAGATAGGTAGGCCATGAGAAATACTCAGTCCTCCACCCATGATTAAGCCTTATGCAGAGATAGCACAGCCTTTCTCTTTAGTAGATTAAAGTTCCATCCTCTGAAGGAAACCAATAGAGCATGGGCTTAGGAAAGAAGCTGAAATGGGTACCAAAAGCGGAGGGTATCTTTGCTCCCTGAGACTAAGCAGAGCTGGCTTTGCCAATATAGAAACTTAATTAAGAACAAATATGACCACCACTCCCCCTTCCAACTTGACAGATAATAAATATAGAGCAGCCTTTCAGGGCTAGGCTATCAGACTCATCCACAAAGCAATTAAATTTTCTCCTGAGGGGAAAACTATATTAAAAGAATATAAGCCTAGGTGGACTAAACTCGTAGAATCTCAAAGATTCACTCGGAGGGCATCTAGTCCTCCCCATACCTGTGATCACAGCAGAGCTCTAAGGAAGCTTAAAGACCATCTAGTCCAGTTTCTTCATTTTACCAATCAGGAAATCAAGGCCCGAAGAATTATAATTATTTCTCCAAGGTCACACAGGTAGAAAATGGCACAGATGAAATTTGAACCCAAGCTCTAAAATTCCAAGATGCTGCTGCTGTTCAGTCATTTTCATCATATCCAACTCTTTCTGACCCATTTGAGGTTTTCTTGGCAAAGATACTAGAGCGGTTTTCCATTTCCTTCTTCAGCTCATTTACAGATGAGGATACTGAGGCGAATGGGGTTAAGTGACTTGTCTAGGGTCACACAGCTAGTAAGGTTCTGAGCCCAGATTTGAATTCTGGTATATGAGTCAGACTCTGGGTCTGGCACGCTATCCACTGTGCCACCTAGCTGCCCCTATAATTCCAGAGCCAATGTTTATTCTATTGAATCATGCTGCCTCCTCCAAATGCTCAGTATCCCATTTCAAGATAGTGCCTTAAGTGAGCATAGAGAGACCATCAATTTTGTGCTGGGCAACAAGAGGGATTTTGTTGCTGGCTGGTATGCACAATGATGTCAGAAATTTAGAACAGAAGATCCCAGCCTAACCCCAATCCTTTTGTTCTCATCTCTAAATTTATTTGCATAGCCACCCAGAGCATTAGAGGCACATAGATTTAAAAGTGGAAGGATGTAAGGCCCAAAAGATACTATGCAATGCCCAGCGGAGAGGAGAGATGTGCTACCCAGCAAAGCAAATGACAACTCTAGGGGACATCAGAGGCTCTGCAAAGTGAGAAGTGACTTGTCCCAATCAAGTGTTCACCCCATTCACATACATCCTTACATGTATATGCCCTGGCCACATGTGTTTCTAGCATGTGGTTCCCTTCACACATATTCCACACATATACACTCCCTGTCTATCCCCTCCATGTATATTCACTGGTCATGTATGTTTTCTGCATGGGTACCCTCCAACACTCATGGTGTGGTAATCTGATGCAGAATATATCCCACATGTTACTTTTGTGTACTCTGGTTACTGCTTAGATGCCTCAGTACGAGGCAGAAAAATCTTGTGATTTAATTTGCTTTGCTCTCTAAGTAACCTTTGCTTTGAACTTCTGTGTCCTCTGGCCTTGTTTAAAAAAAAAAACACTTTGGAGGGCAATGCAGCTCACAAGCTGTAGCTCTGAGAAGAAGCTAACCCACGAAAATATCTCGAACCTGAAGGAGCATTGAGGGGAGGGGATACTATATATCAGGGGAGCCCCCTAAATATGTTACTCCTCCCACACAACATATTTGCTTTCTAAAAGTCACCTTTCGCACCTTACCTCAAAGGTATGATTAATTTAGGAATTTTAGTACGGCAGTTGATGAGAGAAATGCTTGTATATCATGATAGCTGCCTGTAAAAAATAGAAAACAGTAAAGGGAGATTGGATGGTGTAATGGAATCTTGAGCCAAAGGACCATATCCAAATCTTGGCCTAGCTTTAGAGTCTGTGTGACCTTGGACAAATGACCTTCACCTCTCCGAGACTCATTTTAGGAGGGTAAAATGAGAGGATAGGACTAAATAGATGATCTCTAAGACCCTCTCCAGCTTTAAATCATAGGATCCTTTGTCCTTGGAGGGTTTGTGTCAGAGGTAAACTACCTGATCATGTAATTTACCAAGGTCTTCTGGTGAAGTGAGTAATTTAATTGCCTGAAACACCAACCTTGAAAAGAGTTCTCTCGTTTTTTCATTTTCTTCTTAGAGAAATGAAGGGTTTTGTTGGTTGGATTGTAACTAGAAAAATATGTGATGGGTAGGAAAAATGGGCCAATGGAGTGGTGTGACAATATGGGAAAAAACATGGGTAATACAGGAACAAAGAGACACTCACTCAAAGGAATTCGTTTTGGGAATAATTTTTTTTTTCTTCCTGAAATCCAAGTTTGAAGCACAGAAAAGTTGTTTCCTTTTGGGGCAATTCAAGCCCAGCAGGCATACAGAAATAAAAAGTGATATTTTCAAACCATCGACAGTAATTTCTGCAAAAGGAAGAAAGGGTTCTTTTTCCCCCTCCACAGTAACCAGAAGGAAGCTAGTCAACTGTAGCCCCCACTGCCAATATCTGTGAGTAACTATTGTAACATTTTAAAATTCCATTTTACAGCTTAGAGACCGCCAAGGGCTTTTTTTTTTTTCCCGTAGTGGGAACAATTCTGAGAGACATCCACACAATTAACATTTTGACTAAAGTAAAAAAAGATATTAAAACTTTACTTCAGAAATCGCAACCTGAGAAACATTTTTCTTTTCCTTCTAAACCCAGAACATTCTCTTAGGCTAAGATGAATGAAGCCCTGACTGGCTAAAACTCTTCCTTTTTGAAGAGTAAACACTGATATTGGAAATACCTCTCATATTTACAGCTGTACATGTTATCTGATGTTATCGGATACTTGGAGATTGTAGCATTAATAATTTTACTTTATAAACGAGTAGTGACTTAGCCAGACCCTGCTTGAGATTAAATAGAGGGGCCTCCACCTCACACATTCTCCTTGTCAAATTCACAGATGAAATACATGGTGATGTGACAGGCCACATCATTCCAGCCCCCAGAGGCTACCATCTCAACACAGTCCTCCTCGTCGTAAGCATTATTGGGTTCTCCATTCCGCCATTTGTTAAAGGTCTGCATGGGGGATCGGTCAGAATACACGAAAGTGCCCTCTCTTTCCAGGTCATTAATTCCAATGAAAACTCGAGTGAGGCCGGCTTGATTGATGTAAGAGGCAAGCAGGCCATTTGCAGCCTCGTCCTTGGGCATGCCCAGGTTCCCTCCTCTGCCATGGCAGTACAGCTGGGCATCGATGTATCTTTTCTCTTCCTTCACCAGCAGATATATCTTATTATCTGTCTCGCGCACACCAGCGACAGCTGCGGGGGAGGGCAGTGCTGAAAAGTGAGCACTCGCATTTCTATAAACAAACTTAATGCACACCACAAAAAGAAAATAGACACAGACAGCAAAGAGGATAACATAGCAACATTACTTAAGAGCAATTTTATCTTTGGGGGGAGGAAAAATGCAGAGGGGAGGGGGTAGAAAACATTGACATGAACATACCATTTTTAATGAATTTTAACTCAGTTGTCAGTTGAGCCACCTGGTTATCCATCTCGCCAATGGCCTTTCTGAGCTGGCTACACTCACAAGGTATGCCTGTGAAGACCGGGGTTCATCTCATCAGACGTGGCAACGAACTAAGAAGGCAAGGATTCTCTACTTACAGGATCAAGGCATGGAAGCTGAAACCACCGTCAACTCCAATGCCATTATTCTACAGATGAAGAAACTGAGGGCCTCAGAGGCTAAATAAGGAGTCAGAGATCACAGAACTCAAGCCTCCTCAGTCCTAGCTCACATAGTAATCGTAGTGTTAGACCTGGAACAGAAACTTTGAAAGTCATTAAGTCTGACCCTCTCATTTTACAGATGAGGAAACTGAGGCCCAAAAAGGTTAACCAACTTGCTCAGGTTCACATAGCTGACAACAATAACAACTAACATTTATACAGCTCTTACTATGTGCCAGACACAGCACTCGGCACTTTACAATTACCATCTCATTGGATCTTCACAACAACCATGGGAAATAGGTTTTAGTATCCTTATTTTACAGATAAGGAAACCGAGGCAAACAGAGGTTTAGTGACTTGCCCAGGATCACACAGCTAGGAAGTTACCTGAAGCTGGATTTGAACGCAGGTCTTCCTGATTTCACATCCAGTGCTCGATTCATTGCGCCACCTGACTGCCACTGCACTACACCAAGATGCATTTTAAAGTCTCTGAGGGAAGTAGTGCACTATGGGTATGGAACAACATATTTACTGTTAAGCTCAATTGATGTATTGGTTAATTTTGCTGAGTTTTTTCCTCTTTCTTTTTTATTCTTTGTTATAAGGAATGTCTCTCCAAGTGTAGGATGGGAAATTAATATTGAGAAATGAAAGTAAAATAAAAACAAAAGATACCAATGAAATCATTTTTTTTAATTATCTCTGAGAAAGAAGAATCTACAACCCTCTTTGGCATCTATTCTATACATTTGGGGATAGGGGGATGGAAATGTTTTCCTTGCACTTAATCTTACTCCTTCCTGCTGGATTTTTATGTTTTCCAAGGAGGAATAGACAGGGCTGATATAGAAAATATCTACTCAAGCTCCATGACATAACCATTCATTTATTTAAAGATAACCATCCGTTCACAGAATGTCCAAGTTGGAAGGAATTTTTAGGCCTTACTTGTTCAAGCAGAGCCTCAAGGCCCACACAAAACAGGGCTTCCCTCTACAACATCCTTAATAGGTAACCAAAGCGTTAAAGTTGAAAGGCACCTTAGAGGTCTTATCTACAAGCCCTCCCTGCACCCCCCACTCATAGAATCACAGATCTAGAACAGGAAGGACCCTAAGAGGCCATCAAGTCCAACCTTTTTTCACAGATAAGGGGGCCTGTGAACATTAAATGACTTGCCCAGGGTCACAAAGCTACTAAGTGCCAGAGGCAAGATTTGAACCCTAGGTCTGCCCTCAAAGAACCAGTTCAATCACTCCTCCAGGAGGCAGACCCTCAACCATTTTTTTAAACAGCCATCATGTCCCTCTTAAGTCTTTTTTTCTCCTAGTTTATGATTCCCATTTCCCTCAACTCTTCCTCATAATAATAGCCAGAGTGGATATATTGTTTTAAGATATGTACAGCGCTTTACATTACGTTAGCTCATAGGCAGTTTCAAGTGCCTTCAATATCTGGACACCCTCTTCTATGCTACAGTTTGTCAGTGTCCCAGGGCAGAGGGCAGTAGTACCATCAATCAAACAACAAATCAATAAACATTTATTAAGCACCTACTATGTGTCAGGCAATGTGCTAAGTGCTGGGGATCCTAAAAGAGGCAAAAGATAGTCCCTGCCCTCATTAGCTATCATGGACCCTGTATCACATTATTGACTTATTTTAAACTTTTGATCAACTAAAACACACACATTCTCTCTCTCTCTCTCTCTCTCTCTCTCTCTTTCCCTCTCTCTCTCTCTCTCTCCCTCTCCACCTCTGTCTCCCCCTCTTTCCCCTCCCTCTCCTCTCCGGCTCCTCTCTTTGTCTCTGTCTGTCTCTGTCACTGTCTGTCTCTGTCTCTGTCTCTCTCTCCCGCTCCTTCCCCTCTCTCTCCCCTTTTTATCCTCTCCCTCACCTATTGCTGTCTCTTTCCCTTCCTCTCTTTCTCTCTCCCTCCCTCCTCTCACTCTCTCTTTCCTCTTGCTCTTCTCTGTCTCTGTCTCTGTCTCTCTCTCTGTCTCTGTCTCTCTCTCTGTCTCTGTCTCTTTCTCTGTCTCTCTCTCTGTCTCTCTGTCTCTCTCTCTGTCTCTCTCTCTCTCTATGAGTCTTTCTCTGTCTCTTCCTCCCCAATCTTTCTCTATCTCTCCTCCCTCTCCCTGTCTCTCTTCCTCCTCCTTTCTCCTCCTCCTCCTTCTTGTCTTTTCTCCCTCCTCCATCTCTCTCTTCCTCTTCTCTGTCTCCCTCCCTCTGTCTGTTCTTTCTCTCCCCCTCTGTCTCTGTCTCTCTCTCTGTCTCTCCCTTCTGTCTCTATTCCCTGTCTTTGTCCTCATCTCTCTCACTTCATCTCTGATTCTCTGTCTCCCTCTGTCTGTCTCTGTCTCTTCTTTCTCTCCCTCTCTGTTTCTTTCTCTCTGTCTTTCCCCCTATCTCTCTCTATCTCACTTCCCTCTCCCTGTCTCTCTTCCTCTTCCTCCTTCTTCTTCTCTCTCCCTCTCCTTCTCTCTCTCTCCTTCTCTCTTTTCTCTTCTCTCTCTCTCTCTCTCTCTCTCTCTCTCTCTCTCTCTCTCTCTCTCTCTCTCTCTCTCTCTCTCTCATTAACCTAAGTGCAGGACTCCACATTAATTCCTATTAAGTTCCACCTTTCCAGCTTCTGCATGTCTTCTGACCTGTCAAGCTCTTTTTGCATCCTAACTCTATAGCTCAGTGTCCTTGCTATCCCTTCCAGCTTATTGTCAGAAGCATTCATGTCACTCCTTCCACACAATACTTTCTTTTTATATTTGAACTTTGGAGTTTTGCTTTTTATTTTTAATTCTTAAAGTTTCTCCAAGGCACTTGCTATGGTCGAGTTCATCGGTACTTGCAGTATATTACGGCCCTCTGGAGAAAATCCCCTTCAGAGAGGAGCTAGAGTTTTAAAGATTTGTTTCCTCATCTTCTTTCCAAACTTTCTGACCCCCGAGTGGCATGACAAGTCCTTCCCCCAACTATTAAAATAGGATCCTCTGAGGAAGCGGAGCTCCTGTTTTCCATTTGTAAGGTTCACCTCTCTCCCTTGAGAGTCAGCTGTCTCAGAGTTTATTCCAAAGTGCTTCTGACTTGTGGAGTGTTCAGAGATGTAAGCCAGTGAACAACATTCTCATTTTTGTGACTGACTTTTAACTGAAAGAGACTTGAATAAGAGTATCACACACACACACACACACACACACACACACACACAAAACAACACTTGCCACAGTAGTCATCATCCTACTGAGAGGTAGTGTCGTATAATGTATAGATTGTTGGGCTTTGTCAGGAAGAACTGGGTTCAAATCTTGTGTCTGATACCCATCCGTGTGACCATGGACAAGTCAATTAACCTCTATCACCTTCAGTTTCTTCACAGGGAAGATGAAAGTAATGACAGCTGTAGTACCTACTTCTGTGGAGTCATGGATAGAGAACTGCCCTTAGAGTTAGGGAAACTGAGGTACAAGTCTTGCCTTGGGCCCACTTTGGTTGTATGACTCTAGGCAAGACAACCTGTCAGTGCCACAGGCCCCCAGCCCTTCCTCAGTTATAGAGAAGGTGGTAGTCTGCATTGGAAAAAGAATCGTCTTCACCTAGAGTTCATTATGCCAGAAAACCACAAGCCTGACTTTTAGAAAATCAGTTGTACAATGTGTGTAATTAGTTTTGTTGGTGTTTCAATTAAATGTCACCTAACATTCAAATGATTATTTGTTGAACTCTTTCTTGAGGGTGAAAAGAAAGATTTAGAGGGGGGTGAGGAGAGTGGGAAGGAATGGCATGGACCTGTGATTTCTTTGGTATATACAGAGAATTCCCAGTAAAGAAACTCCTATATGGCAGCTAAGTCATACAATGGATAGATCACTGGTCCTCGAGTCCAGAAGACCTGAGTTCAAATCCAGTCTCAGATACTTCCTGGCTGTGTGACAACAGACATATCACTTAACCTCTGCTTGCTTCCATTTCCTCAACTCTAAAATGGGGATAATAATAGCATCTACCTTGCAAGGATGTTGTGGAGATAAAATGAGGCAATATTTGTCAAGTACATAGCACAATGCCTGGTACATAGTAAACTACAGAGCCCTAAGTAGAAAGATCTTAAAATTGGAAATCGGTGTATGACCCACTGGCTCTTTAGCCTTACAATTTTTCATAGGCCTAGTCACTGGCAAGAAAGATGGGTTAAATTGATTTCCTACTTATGTCTTGGCTGGAAGAAGCAGGTTTCTAAACTCAGTGTATATGGGAAAGGGGTAGACCAGAAAGGTTTGTCCGCAATAATGTTCTAATCACACTGTTATATAGAATCAGAAGCCAGTATTCTGGAGAATACAAATATCTAGACAGTACATAAAGAGTAAGTGCCATGTGAGTCTAAATGTCTTCCAGTAATATTCAGATATAGCACTTGCGTGCACTTGGAATGTAAATCTCCATAGTCTTCCCTCCTTTATATATCCCCTCTTGGATTATGATGCTGTTATTCTATTATATTAAAAGGTAGTTTAATATAGTAAAAGGAATATTGGACTAGGAATGTACATATATGTAGATCTATAGATAGATGATAGATAGATAGATAGATAGATAGATAGATAGATAGATAGATAGATAGATCTTAAATCCATCTACCTAAAATCTCATCTCTCTTTTCTTAATTTCTGAAGAAAAAAAGATGTACGCAATGGCTCTACTTGTTGTCCACATCCCCTAGCATTATGGTATCAGCCCATACAACTCTAGTAAAACAGTTCTCTCCAAGGTCATCTCCTAACTATTAAACCCAATGCCCTTCTTTGAGCACCTCCTTGACCCCTCTGTAGTATCTGACACTATTATGCACACCCTTCTATAGGGTGCTCTAGCTTCAGAAATAACACAGTCCTGGTTTTCCTCCTGCCTTTCAAACAGCTCTTCCTCTGTCTCTATTGCCAACTCCTCTTTCTAGCACCTTAGAATGAATATCTCCCAAGGTTCTGTCCTAGGGCCCTGTCTCTTCTTTCTCTACTCGCTTTTCCCTTAACAATCTCGCGTGTTCCCATGGCTCCAACCACTTCCTCTATGCTGATGACTTCCAAATCTATATACCTAGCCCTTACTTCTCTCCTGAGCTACCTGTCCATGTTTCCATTACCATAGGATGCCTCTAGCTTGGTATTCCGCTGGTATTTCAAACTCAATTACTCCAAAAGTATACTAATTAATTATATTTCCCTAAAACTTACTCTTCTCACAGGTCCACTATTTTTCAGTTGCACCACCTTTCACCTAGTCTAAAACTTCAGAACATTCAGTTAAATTTGACTCTTTCTTCTCCCTCACCTCATAGCCAATATGTCACTAATTTCATCTCTGTATCATCCATGGCCTCCCATTTACTTCCATAGCAACCATCCTAATCGAGCTCTCATGACCATTTACCTATGTTATTTCAATAGTTTCCTTATAAGTTTTCTCTCCACTCCCATCCTGGTCCAATCCTTCCCCAATCCACTTCCAGAATAATTTCACTTACCCAAAGATACGGTTATATCATTGCCTTGCTCAGTGATCTGCAGTGGCTCCCTACTCCTTATGGAATAGTTTCTTTGCCTGGCATTCAAAGCCCTCCACAATCTGATGCCGTCCTGATTTTCCTGCCTTTTGTTGTTGCGCATCCTCCAATGGGTGCAGCCGCTCTTTGGGTGGAAGCTAGATGATACAGTAGATAGAGCACTGGGCTTGGAATCGGAAAGACTCATCTTCATGAGTTCAAATCTGGTCTCAGACACTTACTGGCTATGTGACCCTTGGCAAGTCATTTAACCCTGTTTGCCTCAGTTTCTTCATCTGTAAAATGGGCTGAACATGTGCCAAGAAAACCCCAAATGGGATCACGAAAGAGTCAGACACAACTAAACACAAATATGCCTTTCCAGATTTCAGGATTTTGCTCACTCTGTTTCCTATTCACAACATTACCTCTCTTTCTTAGCCTATCAAATTCCTACTTGTCATTTAAGACCAAATGCAAGTGCCAGCTCCTTCAGGAAGCTTTCCCCCACTCCCCCTTAAGGAGCTTTCTCTCTCTGACCTCATATGGCACTAATCTGTGTCTCTCTAATGTACTTACAAAATTTTGTGAACTATAGTTTTCTGTGTTCAGGTCTTATTCCTCTACTAGACTCTAAACTTTATGAGAGCTGGGATCATGTTTTTTGTTTTGTTTTGTTTTTGGAGGGGGGAAGGCAGGGCAGTTGGAGCTAAGCGACTTGCCCAATGTCATACAGCTAGTTAGTGTCAAATATCTGAGGTCAAATTTGAACTCAGGTCCTCCTGACTCCAGGCCCCATGCTCTATTTACTACGCCACCTAGGTGCCCTGATTATATTTACCTAAACTGTGGATCTCCTCCTCCTCCCCTCCTCCCCTCCTCCCCCCGCCACGCCCCAGTCCCTAGCATAGGGCTCTGTAAACCATAAGCACTCAATAAATGTTTGGCAAAAACAAAAGATAGTGATACCAAGGAACAAAGGAACCTGGCTTCTCGTTCCATCTCTACCATTGTCTTCTTGATTTGCATAATTCAGATTCTCCATCTACCAAATGGAGCTAATATCATCTGTACTGCACACTTTATAATAATGTTGTGAGATCCAAGTGAGATATGAAAGTACTTTAATAAAGCACTGTACAAATGCGACGACATTTACAACGTATTTGGTAGCATCTCCTAGTGGAAGAGCATTGAGATGGGTCCTGAAGCTAGCTCTTCCACTTGCTAAAAGACCTTGAACAAGTCACTTCTTAGAGCCTCAGTTTCCTCATCTATAAAATGGGAATAAAAATACTTACATTACCTACCTCACAGTGACGTTCACAGTGTTGGCAGGATCCAGTGAGATAATATAGGTAATGTACCTTGTAATTGTAAATTATTTTACAAACACACATTGTGTAACAAAGAGACAGTGCTCAACTTACCTATGATGTGACTGCCAACAATTCACATTTAGAGCCTATGTTGTTACTTACAGCTCATTGCTGGCAGCACAGGATTAAGCTCATGTCACGTAGTCAGTCCATTTCCTAAAGAGCTTCATGCTAAGATTCCCTCCAGATTCCCAACTTTGTGTCTGACCTCACCACTCCTACCCGACACCCTGCTGCCAGCCCCAGGCAAGGACCAGCACAGACCCTTTGTAGAGCTCCTTGGACTATTGGCTTAAGCAGCAGCAGAAGGAAGAATAAAGCAGAGGAGAGGAAACATGGTCTACTGGACTTAGAGTCAAAAAGATCCAAGTTCCAATCCTACTTCAGACACTTAATAGGCATGTGACCCTAGGCAAGTCAATTAATTTCTCTGTGCCTCAATTTCCTCATCTATAAAAAATGAAGGGGCTAGACTCAACAGCTTCTAAGGTCCCTGCCAGCTCTAAAATCTATCATGCCCTGTCAGAGCTAATTCTTCACATTATCTATATTCTAGGCAGCAGAGACAAAAAAAAAATAATCCTTACCCTCAAAGCCTACACTGTGGGGAGGAGGGACATGACATGTGGACAGACAAATATAGTACAATATGGAAACCTAAGGGAGATCCAGAGTACCCAGGAAAATTTGAAAAGGTAGAGATCACTGCTAGGGATTGTAGGTTGAGGGATCAAGTGGAAATGGGCAAGAGGTCAGGGGAAAAGATCCTGCGCCTGCACAATGTGAGTGTGTGAATGTGCATGAAAGGGAGAGAGAGAAAAGAAGAAGAAAAAGGAGGAAGAGGAGGAGGAGGAAGAGAATGAGGAGCTGGAGGAGGAAGAGAAGAAGGAGGAGGAGAAGGAGAAAGGAGGAGAGAGAGGAGAAAGAGACAGAGAAGAAAAGGAGAGGAAAAGAGAGGGAGAAAAAAGAGAGAGAAAGAAAAAAAGAAAGAGGGAAAGAGAAGCGGAAAAGAGAGAAGAGAGGAGGAGAGAAGAGAGAGAGGAAAGGGGGAGAAAGAACAGAGAGAAGGGAAGAGGAAAGGGGGAGAAAGAGAGAGAGAGAGAAAGAGAGAGAGAGAGAGAGAGAGAGAGAGAGAGAGAGAGAGAGAGAGAGAGAGAAAAGCTGGATCTGAAGGTAATTCCCAAAGAGGGGGTCCAAGAAAGTGGAAAGAAGCTTGGACAACAATCCTGAGGTACATGCATGGATGAATTTCAGTATTTCGTAATCACATCTCATAATCAAGTCCTTAAAAATGGTCACTGAAAGGGCAAAGAGGGCTCTAGATATTCAATTAAAGAAATGCTTATTAAGTCATTTGCCAGGGCCCAGGCCACACCACACTAGGCCATGATCCTCATCTCCCCAGCATTCTACCTCTGAGCCCCTTGCTAATATTTCCCTGCCTTCTCCTCGTCCTGTCAAACCCACTCTTTTACCTCCCCATTTTCAGCACTCCTTTCTGTGATGCCTTCCCCCATTAAAATAACCTTCTTGAAGGCAAGAAGTATCTTGCTTGCTTGTATTTCTATTCCCACAGTGTTTGGCATATGGCAAGTAATTAATAGATGTTTTATCCATCCATCTGTTTATCTAAGGACCATGCCGGGTACTATGCTCTGTTTTGGGGGATTAAAACACAAAAATTGCCTAGTGGCTGTCCCCTACCCCACCTCCATCCTCTAGCTAACACTCTACTAAGGAGAATAGAAAGCTTTCATATTCACAAAGCAGGAAGTAATGGGGATAAAAGAGAGATCCAAAAACAAAAAACATGATCTAGGAAAATTTGAGAAGGGAGGGTTCACTTTCAATTGGGGAGAAAGCAACATATGAAGAAAGGGATCTCAGGTGGAAGTGAGGAAAAGGCCTTTATGGAGAAGAGAGCAGCTACTCAAAAATGCCTATTAAAATCTCCCTGATGAAATCCTGCTGAAGTCCATGGACCAAATGAAAAGCATTTATTCACCTTCTCGCTTGTCATCGTCAAAATAAAGTCGTAATTACAAAGGAAGATAGAACATTTACAGTGAGCACCAATGCTCTATCCTGTTAAATACAACGTGATGTGATCAGTGGCTGTACTTCGCCGTGTAACCAGGAAAACATATTTCAACTATCTCTGCTCCCTGTTTTCAAGCTTTTAAAAATTATTGCGCAGGAGGCTGCTTTTTTTCAAAAATGGTAAGTGAATTGTTCTCATGCCTTGAATACTTTACCTGGTTCTCCGCTGGGACCTGGTGGTCCTACATCTCCTGTGTCTCCCTTTTCACCTACGAAAGGAAAAGAAAGAGCTTCGTCAGCACACCAAATGGGTCACACGTTTCATTAGTTAAGAAACTTCATGGTTAGAATGGTTATTGAATCTTTCATGTTTAACGCCCCAGAGTTTCTCCCAAGACCCCATCTCTGTCTGCCATATAACAACAGGGAGTCTCTCTATTCTGTAAATTGCTCTTGCTTTGGGCTTTATTAACAGTATATTTGAAGTAATGCACATTTTGGGATTTTAGGCAATAGTGAATGATCATTCCTTAAACTAGTTCTGTAAAATTAAGTGCATTTCATCTAACACTTCACAGACATTGCCTCCTGAATCCTTAACATCATGAGTGATTCTAAACTCCCTTTCCCCTACCTCCCTCCTCTGTAGGAAGGAAATTCAAAAGTGGTAACATGGGTAGGCAGTGTAAGAGAGTGGAAAGAACAATAGATTTTATTTCAAATTCTAGCTTTACCTCTTAATAGCAACATAATCTTGATCAAGGCAGTAGCAGCAACAGCAGCAGCAGCAGCAGCACATCGTCATCGCTAAGATTTACATAGCTCTATGATCCAGGCACTGGGTCCTTTATAATCATTATCTCATCAAATCCTCATAACAGCCTTGGGAGGTAGGTGCTATGATTATTCCCATTTTATAGATGAGGAAACTGAAGCAAACAAAGTTAAGCCACTTGCCCAGGATCACGCAGCTAGTAAGTGTCTGAGGCCAAATTTGAATCCAAGTCATCCTGACTCCAGGCCCAGAGCTCTATCCACTCAACAATCTAGTCACCTTATAGACTTCTCTGAACCTCAGTTTCCCTATCTGTAAAATGAGCGGTTAGTCTAGATGATCTCTAGGGTCCGTTCTCACTCTGAATCTACGGCCCTATGACCTTTAAACGTAGAAGAGGCATTTGACAAAGAAACTTAGTACATCGAGAGAGTTTAAGTGATTTTTACAACATCACATGGAGTTAGCCAGACCCAGGTTGCCAGATGACCAGCCCAGTCCTCTACAAGGAGATAATTCTACAGACTTTTCCTCTTTGCACCCTCCTTTCTTCTAGGAAAGATTGGGTAGCCTTGCTGGTACCCTACCCTCCCTCATCTCTGTTTTCTTAGCTCTCAAACCTGAACATCAACAATTTCAGAATCTTAGAATGTCAGAGGTGGGAAGGACCACCAAGATTATTAGTCCCAATTCCATCACCTTCCAGAGGAAGAAACTGAACCAGAGTGGGTGTATCACCTAATGTCATATGACTGATCGGGAATAGAGCCTGCTAGGACTCTAAACTCTAGCCCAATACTCTCTCATCTACTTCTTTACCTTTTGCATATATTTATACTCACTTTGGGGCAGCTAGAAGGCACAGTGGATAGAGGGCCACAGGAAGTGGTACTTGGAATTGGACCTCAGACCCTTATTGGCTGTATGACCCTGGGCAAGTCACTTAACTCTGTTTGCTTTAGTTTCCTCATCTATAAAATGAGCTGGAGAAGGAAATGGCAAACCACTCCGGTATTTTTGCCAAGAAAATCCCAAACGGAGTCACAAAGTATTGGACACAACTGAACAGCAACAAAAATCTTCACTTATACTTTTACTTTTAATTATACCATTTTTTTTAACCTTTTACTTATAACACTCTTCTTTCACTTGGGATATTCCATAGATCTTAGTGTGAAACACATGCAAAAAAAAACTCTTTTTTGCTTAAAAATCCACACTGGCTTACATTTTTTAAAATGACAGCATATATATGAGACTATCTTCAGAAGTAGCCTGATTTTCAATTAAATTTGATGCTTAGAGAAATTATTCTAAGCAAATCACTATCAGGATGGATTTAGAATGGAGATGTTAGCATTGGAGGAACATTAAAGATTATACATGTCAGTTATCATTATAATGAGAGTAAAGAGATTACTTAATTCATGAATCTAACACAGTGCCTAGCACATAGTAGGCATTTTATAAATATTAGTTGATTGGTCGATTGACCTCTATCATCATTAGTTGTGTTGTTGCTTTCAGATTTAAAAAAAAAACAAAATAAAACTGAGGCCCAGACTCTTGACCACACTGCTAGCTAATGGCAGATCCAGGATTAGAACTAGGGCCTCCTGGGGGGGCGGAGCCAAGATGGCGACTGGAAAGCAGTAACTGGCATGAGCTCCCCTCCAAGACCCTCCAAAAACCTATGAAAAAATGGCTCTGAACCAATTCTAGAACTACAGAACCCACAAAGGGGCAGAG
>CM053625.1:189089475-189193389 GCA_028646595.1 Phalanger gymnotis
GGAAATGGGGAGAAAAATCTGTAATTCAAACGCATGTGAAAATTAATGCTGAAAACTAAAGATGTTAATAAAAAAAAATTATTAAAAAAAAAAAGAACTAGGGCCTCCTGATACCCACCCACCCTGTGCCACAAAACACACCACCCAAATTACACTATGCACCTGCATGACATTATTTAAAGTGACTCTCACTCCTCTAGGAAAGTCTGAAATCAAGGCACATGAAATCAATGATGCCCCCTCAAAATAAAACATATTGAACCATGATAATTTAAAAAAAAAAAAACAAGAATTCCCAGTGGGAATGTGTTGTTATCTTGGCCACGCTTCACCTCTAAATTGAAGGGATTAGACTAGATTCCAGCTCTAAATCTATGATCCCCTAATCTTATAAATAAGGGACAAGAGGACTTCCAGGAAAATGCCCAGCTGCAGCCTGACAATCCAGGGGCAATCTGTACTGGAATATTTACTTTCATGAATGTGAAAGATGGGATTCTTAACACTAGGGAGACCACTGCGTGGAGTTGCTTCTTGGGCTGAATAGATAACATTCTTATTAATAATGCAACTTTTCCCAATATGCAAATTTTCATCACTCTCCTCAAATGAGTATAGAGAACACCAGCTCTACAGGAAATCTATGAATTTCAAACACATTGGGATGTTTTAGTGGAAGTTATCATGAAATTGTTTATCATCTCAGGCTGAGTTCAGAACAGACTCCCTGGATATTATGAAGCTCCTAACCATCTGTGACCTTAGGCTGCCCCACTCTCTGGGCTTCTTCAGGTCATATGATCATAGACTTAGAGGCAGAAAAAATTTAAGAGGCCATCAAGTCTAATGCCTTTTTTTACAGATGAGGAAATACAGGCAGGAGAGAGATTCAGTGACTTACCCAAGGTCACACAGCTAATAACTGTCTGAGGCTATACATGTAGTGGAAAGACATTGACCTTGAAGTCACGGGTCATGAGTTCAAATTCTGACTCTCTACTTACTCCCAGTGTATTCTTGGGCAAGTCATTCAATGACTCTGTATCTCAATTTCTTCATCTATAAAATGAGAAGGTTGAACTAGATGGCCTCTGAGCTATCTAAATCCATGACCTCATAGCTATCTAAATCTATGAACCATTAATGACATTCTTCTAAATTTAAAATTCAATGATTCTAAATGTTCATATTGAATTCTTGGATAACACCACAACATTTTTTTCCCCAACAACAAAAGGCAACATAGTGTAGCATCTAGAGAGTCTCAAAGTCAGGAAGACTTAACATCCTGCCTCTAACAAAAAGTCTGTGTAATCCTGCTTCTTGTTGTTGCTGTCGTGTCTGACTCTTCATGACCCCATGGATCATAACACACCAATGGGGTTTTCTTGGCAAAGATACTGGAGTGGTTTGCCATTTCCTTGTCCACTGGATTAAGGCAGACGAAGGTTAAGAGACTTACTCTAGCTACTAAGTGTCTGACACCAGATTTGAACTCAAGTCTTCCTGACTCCAGGCCCTATACTCTAACCCCTGAGCCACCTAGCTACCTACGTGTAACTATGGGTAAGTGACTTAACCTTAGTATTCTAGGCAATTCTCTAAGACAATAAACTGAAAAAAAAATGTTATACACTGCATCAGTAGCTAAAGTTTCCTGGTGGTATTAGGTGTTTCCTACACCAGTGAAGTCACAACTCTGTACCCTAAAAAAGGCAACTTTAACCTAGCTGGGCACAGGGGAAAGTGTAGCTCTCATAGACATGGCTCCATATTCCACATAAGAACAAAGCAGGCCCTTTCCTCTTTGGTTCCTTTGTGGTCTTTTGTTAATGCATAAAAACCGACTGAAAATTTCAGCTTGTCAAACATCCAAGATAATGATGAATTAAAGCAAATCAAAATAAGTCAAGCTCTAGTCTAGAAAGAGCTTTGTGAAATGACAAATAAGGCTCTACTTGGCCTTATTCAGATCATCCAGGGGTTGAATATGGAAACTCACTCTCTTCCTCCTCCAGTACATCCCTCGGACCATTGACTGAATACTCTTTTTTACACAGAGACCTGGTCATGTCATTGTACTGCTCAAAAACCTTCCATAAATCTCTACTGGTTGGTGAGTAAAGTTTGAACTCCTTTTCCCCACTTTCCAAGCCCCCCATGGTCCAGCACTACCCTACCTTTCCAGATTGATCTGGTCTAACACCCTGCTCCAGCCAAACTGCATTGCCCTTTGCACTTCAAAACATGATCCTTTTCTCACACCTCAGTGCCTTTGCTCTGGCCATGTCCTCTGCTGGAAATGTTCTTCTTCCCATTCTTCACGTATTGCATCCTCCTGATCTTTTAAAGTCCAACTCAAATTCCATCTCTTTCAGGAAGCTTTTTCGGATCCCCTTGGCTGGTTATAACCTCAATAATATTTTAGTATTCTGTTGCTTATCTCTCTAATGTACAAAGTATGTAATAGTATGCATTAGAATTATCTATGTGATCTATCCCCCTACTAGACTTTGAGCTCAATGAAGGCAGGAACCATATCCTTTCTCTTCCAGTGCCTAGCAGAATGAGTGCTTCAAAAATATTTGTTGAATGAATGAGTGAATGAAAGAATTTATCCAAAGTATAAACTACGTTTTTCATTATAATAAAAAAAATGTGCTATCAGTTCACCATTGATAGAGCACAAACTTTAAGATGCTTCTCTAGATGTAGGGATAGGTGCTTCCTGACCCATTCCCACTCTTTATGAGTCTCTCTCATCATATTTACGAGATGGCTGCCTAAGACAGAAGGAATCTTGGAACAAACCATGCTTTTGCCCATATCAGCCAAGGATTTTCACCCACCATTTTCTAACCAGCATACTGTCAGAAATAGCACAGAATAGGGGCTAAAGAGCCAATCTTAGACCTAGGAAGAACTGAGTTCAAATACTGGCTCTGATACATACTGACTATGTGATTCTGGGTAATCTATTTAACCTCTCAGTAATCTAGATAGGTGTCTAAGAATTTAAGTTGTTAGACGGAGTTTCCTCCTTGGCAAGGTTCCTACATGATTGAAATCATAGATTTAGTTCTTATCCCCACTGGGATAATTTAGTATACCCAGAAGATTTCCTAGGTTTCTTCCCTTCCTTTTGTCAATTTCTGTGGTATGGTTGGACAAGATGGCTGGACTACTTGGTTAAAGGAGAAATGAAGAAGAAGGATCCTCTCCCCTGTGATCCCCTGCAGCCAAAAATAATCCCCTCAAAAATCTCACTGTATTATCTCACTATATTTCTCACTCCACTCATGGACTTAAAAACTAATTTGTATGATAATTATTTATGTAAATATCTCATCTTTCCTATTAAAGTAAACTGTAAGCTGCTTGAGGGTTGGGACCAAGTTTTATTCTTCTCCATATCTCTATCATGTTCTGCAAAATACCTTAAACATAACAGGAATGTAACATGTATTTGTTGAACTGATGGAAACTAAACTGAATTGAATAGAATTAAATGTTGTGCCTTGAAAGTTCATTAGTTGAAATAATGTTGAAAAATTACTCTATACCTCAAAGCTAACCAGCTACACACTAGGATAAGTATAACGAAAAAAGAACAAAGGGAACCATGAATCTGTTAGGGACCATAATACTGTCAGCAAATCATGTGAAACATGATAAAAATCAAATGTTTTCATCTCATTTGTTTTAATAGTTATCTCTTTACCAGTCACCAAAAATGAAATGGCAGTGGGGTATGGAGCAGGGAAGAAAGTTTGAATTGTGATTTCATCAGTGTGGGGAATGTCTGGTAGGGAAACTCCACCTTTCAACATGGGTTGTCATCTCCTTAATAACTTTGAGTCTTAATGAATTACTTGAGGAACTGAAATCAGTTAAATGACTTGCCTATGATCATATAACTGATAAATGTCAGAGCAGAACTTTAATGAATCAGTATTTATTAAATATCTACCATGTGCCAGGCACTGTGCTAAGCTGCTGGAAACACACACAAAAAAAGGCAAAAGGCAGTCTCTGCCCTCAAGGAGCTTATAATCTGATGGAAGAGACAACATGCAAACAAATATATACACAGCAAAGTATATACAGGATAAATGGGAAATAATTAACAGAAGAAAAGCTGTAAAAAATAAGGCATTCCTGACTCCCAGGCCAGCCCAATATATAAAATATGCCATGCTGCTTCTCAAGAATACAATGAACCATGATAAAACTAAAGATGTGGTAGAAGGAACAGAAAAGGAGTATGAGAGTAGACAAGTCTCTTATAGTCTTTGAGCTCCAGTTTCTCTATCAGTAGAGGGAGATAACAATTGCTTTCCTCACAAGCTTGTTTGTGGGCAACAAATAAGAAAAAACATACATGAAAGCATTTTGAAGACTGTGAAGTTCTATAAAAATATGAGATTTTTATTATTATCACCATGCCCTGCTTAGTGTATCTGAGAATCAATCTACAATATTAGAAATACCAAGATATAGGAGGTAAAGATTAATAGATAGGATGTTTTATGAGCACAGTCCATTAATTACCTAATTATACTTTAAATTTTTTTATACTTGTTAAGGATAATGATGTTTGAAGCAGCTTAGCATAGTAGACAGAGAACTAACCTTATATTCGGGAAAATCTGGCTCCCTGTTGCCTTCAGAATCAAACATAAAATTCTCTTGTTTGGCTCTTAAAGCCCTCCATAATATAACCCTTTCCTACCTTTCCAGTCTCCTTACTCACACACACAAACACATGTCTAATGACAATAACTTCCTTGCCTTTCCCCATGGCAAGATATTCCATCTCCTGATTGGTTGATTTTTATTTGCTACCCCTCTTACCCAGAACTCTCCCTTCCTCATCTCTGCCTCCAGGCTTCCTCAGCTTCCTTTAAGGCCTGGCTAAAATCCTATCATCTGCAAGAAACCTTTCCTGATCCCCCTTAATGCTTGTTACGCCTTCCCTCTGTGATGTCCCCCAATTGTACATCATGTTTTACATAGTTGCTTGCATTTTGTCTACCCCCACTAGACTGTGAACTCCTTGGGAGCAGGGACTGTCCTTTATCTTTCTTTGTATGCCCAGAACCCAGTGCAGTACCTGACATATAGTGGCCACTTAAAAAATGCTTGCTGACTGAATGACATATTGGCTTTAGGTTCATGAGTAAGTCACCTCATCTCACCCTGTCCCCACCCCCAAAGTCTCTAGCCCTATGTTCTACAGCATTCCCAGTCTAAATTGGTTAAAAGAATTTCTACACAAGGAGTTCCTCAATGCAGATTAAATCACTTCAGGAAAAAAAAGGACGTGGTACTAAGAAACAACAGTGAATTTTCTAGAAGATCGTAGATAACAAAAATAGCTAATACATAGCACTTACTATGTGCCAGTCACTATGCCAAGTGCTTTACAAACATTATCTCATTTGATCCTGACAACAATCCTAGAAGGGAGATGCTATTATTACCATCTCCATTTTACAGTTGAGGAAACGGAGGCAGGGAGAGGTTAAGTGACTTGACCAGGGTCACACAGCTAGTAAATGTCTGAGGTCAGATTTGAATTCAGATCTTCCTGACTCTAGAGCCTGCTGCTCTATACACCAAGTTACCACCTAGCCACCCTATTCTAATCTTCTAACTATTGTGCCTAACTGATGATGCTCCGGAGAAGGAAGAAAGTTTAGTTCACTTTAATGCTTCCCAAAATGTGATGAAAACTGATGAACTCTGAGTGGAACTTGAAGTATAATTTTTCATTTTCCTTATTTTTATTGCTTTCTTTTGTGACATGGCTAATGAGGAAATACGTTTTGCATGGTTTCACATGTATAATTGATATCATGTTACTAGCCTTCTCAATAGGTTGGGAAGGAGGTGGAGAAAGGAAGAGAATTGGAACTCAAAAATTAAAAAAAAAAGAAGTTAAAAATAAATAAATAATTGGGAGGGGAAAAAAAGCTTCCCAAAGTGAGTAATTATCACTGATATCTCTCCAAACTCCTTCAGAGAGCTCTCAAACATTTTGATGAGTAATTAAAGCAAGACAAGGTCTGTCATTCACAAAAGACCAATAACAAAACCCAAGAAAAGTCTTCTGGCAAAAGTGTTCTCTCTTCCTGCAATGGTTGGACTCATCCTAAAAGTAAATGGCATATTATAGATTTCCAGTTAACATAGGGAGGCGATAAGATTGAGTAAAGGATACCTTTAGAACCAATGGGACCAATTTTTCCATGACGACCCATACTGCCTTTCTGCCCTCTGTCTCCCATGTCTCCTGTACAAAAAGAAAAAAGAAAAGAAAATGAAAGATAGGTTTTGAACACATTATTTAAGATATTACCTTATCATAGATTTTCTGAATAGATGGAAAATCTAAGAAGCCTACAACTTGTGTTCTAATACTTTTGAGGTTCTGTACAGATCACATGGACTGCCCATATCCAATCCACGGAAAGAAGTAATTCCCTTGAAACCAGCAGCTTCAAAGGCCATATCCATTACAGAGCTCAAGAGGATTAAACGGTCTCTTTCTGGTTCTAAATCCATGAGATCCACAATTTATGTTGTAATTTTATAGCAGGAGGAAAAATACACTTTGCTCCTTACCAACCAAAAGAATGGTTTTACCACATCTTTTTTTTCTGAATCCTTACAAAAGTACCCATTTCAAGAAATCAAGAAGAGTCTCAACTTTTTCTATGAATGAGGTTTTCTTTTCCACTTGTGCTCTAACTTCATAGCACATGACAGACTCAAAATTTCTTATTGCAAAGGAAGACTTATCACATCCTTCCTGTTAGAAGCAAGAAACAAATATTTCTTTGATTATTTCACTGGTGACTGTTTGGGGCAGAGTATAGGATGTACCAAAAGAGACTCCCATGCCAATGGTGAATGGCATTAAAAATTAAACTTTACCTAGAAACAAATATAGAAAAAAGTTTAATGTTAATGCATTTAGAAAAAGTCCTTCAGCGTCTTGGATGGACTCTTTACAGATAGAAATACACAGGATGAGAAGGTGCAGAGGAGTTATAATATGTATTCAAATGTAGGGATTGGTCATATTAATGAATTTACAGATCCATCAAAATGAAGATCTGCTGCCTTTCAGATCGTTGGAGTTGTCTTTGTCCAAAATGATAGAAGGCTCTTTTTGCTTTCAGGAAAGAAATGCTGTACTTCACCAAGGATAGGCAAAGGGGTAACAGATATCAGCTCTGTCAACCCACTTTCCTGCCAAAATATCTATCCTTTCTCCCCTCTTCTTCTCCTTCTCCACAGAAGACTAACTACAAGAAGTAGCTCACCGACATCCGCTTTTACTCTTACACAATCAAGAGTGCTAGGTTTAGGATCAGGAGACCCGGGTTCAAATCTCCACTCTGACACTCACCAGCTATGTGACCGTGGGCAAGTCAACCAACAGCTCTGGATCTCAGTTTACAAATGTGTAAATGGGGGATAATGATACTTAAACTAAACACTCCATCAGGCTGCTCTGAGGAAAGTGATGTGGCAACTATGAACAGTTCTTACACCTCCAGACCAGACATATATATACAGATGCATACGTCCACACTCTCATCCATCTATATAAATTCATACAAATTCACGAGCCTAAGCAGGCATATACATTCACTACAAGTGGCCAGCCTGAAAAAGGGTGAAAGTCAGAGTTCACTAGAAGAATATCCTTATGCAAATTAAGTAAGTAGAACCAGGAAAACAATACATACATGAATATAACGATGTAAGTGGAAAGAACCACAACAAAACAATTTAAACTGATTGTTGAAGAATTGTAATGACCAAGTTTGACCCGAGGAAGAGATGTTTCTGCACTTAACACACTTCTTTGCAGAGGTGGGGGACTATGGTGTGGAACGCTACATATAATATCGAACTTTTTTATTGTGTTGGTTAGTTTTACTGAACTTTTTTTTCCTCTTCTCAGTTTTTTGTTATAAAGGCTCACTCTTGGAGTGCAAGGCAGGGGGAGAGATATGTTGGGAAATGTTAGTGACATAAAAACAGAATACGTCCGGAAGAAAATTAGGGATACAGAGTGGACCTATGATTCCTCTATGTAACAGCCTCCCAGGGAAGAATTTCAATGAAGGTTGGCACATTCTTTGCAACTAAGAGAATTGAAGTAAATAGTAACTGCGTCTCTTTTGGCCAACAACTTTGAGGGTCTTTCCCTTCCAGTTTGATTTTTTCTATTATTATTAAAGGGGCCATCCCTTGACTTATTTCTTAAAGAGGCCTATTCACTGAATGGGCATTGCCTCACTCAAAGTGAGAACCTGGAAAGACCTTAGCTTAAAAGGGCCAGGGTCTCCCACTGCATCCTGGGCCATCTTCAATTGTCCTGACCTATATCTGGTCACTGGAGCCAGATGGCTCTGGAGGAGAAAATGAGACTGGTGACTTTGCACAGCCCTTCCACATCCAAATCAAAGTCAATTGCAAGTCATGTTATTACCTCCCTGATATCATGGTCCTCTTCAAAAAAGAAGGACAAACCACAACCACAATCTTCCACTGCCTCTTGAAGTATGCCCAAGTTCATATTCATTGTTTCTATGACACTATCTATCCCTCCCATCCTGTGCTACCCCCTTTTCCTTTTTGCCTTCAATCTTTCCTAATATCAGGGTCTTTTCCAATGAGTCCTGTCTTCTCATTATGTGACCAAAGTATTTAAGCTTCAGCTTCAGTATTTGACCTTCCAGTGAATAGCCTGAATTAATTTCTTTAAGTATTGACTGATTTGATCTTGCTGTCCAGAGGACTCTCAGATGTCTTCTCCAACATAATTCAAAAGCATCAATTCTCTAGCCCTCAGCTTTCCTTATAGTCCAACTCTCACAGCCATGCATTGCTGCTGGAAAAACCATAGCTTTAACTATACAGACCTTTGTCAGCAAAGTGATGGCTCTGCTTTTTACTATGCTGTCCAGATTTGCCTTAGTTTTCCTTCCAAGTAGCCAGCATCTTTCAATTTCATGGCTGTAGTCACTCTCTACAATGATCTTTGTGCCCAAGACTATAAAATCTGACACGGCTTCCATTTCTTCTCCCTCTATTTGCCAAGAAGTTTTAGGACCAATTGGCAAGATTTTAGTTTTTTTTTTTAATGTTGAGCTTCAAAGCAGCTTTGACACTGTCCTCTTTTACCCTCATCAAGAAGCTTCTTAATTCTTCACTTTCTATCACTCTCTCTCCATGGTACTCTGTGTGAAATAGGAAAGGATTCAGAGTTCCCCAGGACATGACCCCCACTAGGATATTAACGTAATTTGTATTATTGATATTTATACATAAAGATAATTAAAGAATCTCTCATTTAGTTGGCATGGGTACTCTCTCCAACACAACCCTTTTAAGTCTTCCTAGGAGATGACCTTCAGTGGTTACAATGGCTGAAAAATATTTTATCCTATGGCCAAGCCAGTGACAAGCCTCTCCAAAACTGACTGGTCCTTTGACAAAAGATGCACACCAATTGATAGACCCATTTAAACATATACTATATGCTTTAGGGGAAACAAAGGCAAAAATTAAAAGTCTCCTGCCCTCAAGAAACTTACATGCTGCCACAAATACACAAATAAGTGTAAAGTCTATATGTTGGTGCCACTGGCAACACCAAACCTCCTCCTACTTTGCTCCTTTCTGCCCCTGACCAAAGTCATCTTCCCCATATGCCATACCCAAAGCTCGACTCAGCCTAAATAGACTCTAATAAACAGGCTACTTTTATCTACTTTTTGCTATGACACAGACTGCCTCATTATGTTTGGTTCCTCTAAGAGAAAAACATCATGGCAACAACGGAGAAGAGAAATAAGAGGGGGGTGAGGAGAGACGGTTACCAAAATAAAGCAAAGTGCACAGACTGAATTAGTAATGCTACGTGGATAAAGAAATAATGGGGCCGACATCACTGCGAAGCACTGTGTCACAGTGAAAGATGACAGAAATTAGCTTTTATGGAGCAAACCCTTAAGAGGATGGCACCTATTTCGTAAAGCGTGATTAAAAGGAAAATGATTTTGTTAGCTGCAAAGGGGGAAGAGTGGGAGTTGAAGAGAAGGCTTGATTATAGTATTTTGCTCAAAGACTCTGGCTGCTTGACCAGACTTCTGCATGGAAATTAATTCTACCTGGGGTGTAGCCTGTGTAACACAGCCATGCCAAGGCTGGCTCACTCATGACAAAGGCCAGAGAGATAATGTGTTCTTTCGGCCATTTCTGAAAGGGTTGATTTTTCCCCTGCCTTTTCATAATCCTTGTGGCTCTGATCTGAAACCTTCCCAAATTCTCTCCATCCTGAAAAGCTACAGGGTCCAAAACTAGAACCACAATAGTAGATATTGAATTCAATAAGCATTTGTTATTCCTTAGGAGGGACAGGCATAACGACCAGACCTGTGATTTCTTAAATTTAGTAAAAACCCAAGTGAAGAAACTCCCCCTACTAATGCAGATCAAACTTTGAAGTCTATCGTCTAATAAGCACTAGTATTATGGGTGAGGAGCTCCTATGCTAGGGACTGGGGATACAAAAGTTTTAAAAAGCAACACAATTCCTACCCTCAAAGAGCTTACAGTCTAACAGGGAAAGGCTATAAAATATACACAAATAAGCAATAAGCAATACAAGATGACATGGGATAAGGACAAGAGATAGCTAAAAGGGTACTCTAGAAAATTTTGAGAAGGGAGAGATCAGTTTAAACAAGAGGGATTGGGGAAAATTTCAGTGAGGAGATGGTAACCAACCTGGGCCTTGAAGGATTTCAGTAGGTGGCAAAAAGGGAATTACATCCCAGGCAGCATCCCAGAAGACAGCTTTGTGGATGCGGTTGAATAAGACTTCCAGTTGGATAAGTATTCCAGTTAGGGTGAAAGATAAAATACGTGAAAGACAAGAAATTGTGTGAAATAAAGCTAGAATAGTAGCTTAGAGCTGGATTGTGGAAAGCCTTAAATGCCAAGTTAAGGAGTTTGTATTTTTATCTCTTCAGCAATAGGGAGTCACTAAGGGTTCCTGAGCAGAGGAATGATCAGGGTAGGTCTATCCTTTAAATTTCAAATCTCACTCTCATTTTTTTAAATCACCTACTATCCCATACCCTGATATCCTTCCTAACACCATGAGTTAGTCTACTATTCAGGTGGTGATTCACTATAATGACAGAAGGCTTCTACCAAGCAGGGAAGTGTGGGGGAACCCCTACACAGTTACAATGGATTGTCCTGATTAGTACACAAGAACCCCACTGTTATAGAATCACAGAATTCATCGAACTGGGAAGAATCCTTAGCAATTATATAGTCCAACCACTCCGATCTTAACGGAAGAATAAACTGAGGCCCAGAAAGATTAGGTGACTTGGCCAAAGTCACGCAGCTAGTGCGTGGCATAGCTAGGGCACGCATACAAGTGACTTTGAATCCATAACTCCATGCCACATCAGGGGCCTTGCAGTAGATCCATGTGGGAGGTGCTTCTGTCATAATGAAACCCCTCTGGAACATTCAATAATAAACCTCTTGAGATGGTGTCCAAGATCCACCTACATTGTACTGAATTCTGCCTGCAAGGGGGTCATGTTATGGTGACAGCCCCACTGATCTCCGAGGATGTGAATATAAGAACACACCCTTGGAATTTTACTTTCCGTTTATTGAGGGTAAAATGAGAGTTAAGATGGCTCTTAGAAATCATATAATCCAACCCCGTCCTCGATGAAGGAACTGATTACCTGCCATAAGGGAATACAATTTAGTCCTGATAAGGAACTCTATTTGGAAGGAGAATTTGCTACTTGCTAGGAAAATTCCAACTGGAAATGATGGCAAAGAGCAAACTCAGCCTCTATTCAAGCCATGTAACCTTTGGGAGGATTTGGCCTGTGGAGAGGCTGAGCCATTTCCAGAAATTTGACCTCAAGGGAGAACAGAAGCTGCAATGACCCTTACAGAAAGGAATTCACAAGTAGATGCAGCTAGATGCCTTTCTCTCTTTTCTCCAGCTCTCAGCTGCCTCTTCCTCTGTGAAAGAAGAGGCCTGAGAGCAAAGACAGACAAGTAGACAGAGGGATAATTAGACCCTGGAGGGGATTCACTCCAGAAGAAACACCTGGGATGATGAATATAATTGGGCCTTTTTTTTCCACATAAATTTTCCCACCTTAGCTGAGAGATTAATTAATGATTCATTTCATCAGCTGAAGGATTCAGTGAGAGTCTAGGACACATCCTGCTGTTGTAAATAAGTTATAATCTGAAAAGGAGTTGAAAGCTTTTGGCTGTTAGCCCATCTCAGAGATTTCAGAGCGAAATAAACGCTAGAACTAATTTGGGGAGGTTGCTCATATTTGTGTGTTTATTTCTTCTCCTTGATTATTTGCCAATCAATCAAGAAATATTTATTGAGAGCTTTTCACAAGGCACCGTGGGGGGATAAAAGCTGTAGAAAGCAGTGATCATAGGATTTAGAGCTAACAAAGACCTTAGAGATCCTCTAATCCAATGTCTTTAACATTTTTGTGTCATGTACAGCTTGGTGAAGTCTATAGGTGGACCCTTTCTCAAAATAATGTCTTTAAATAATTGAAGGAAATGCTAAATTTCAGTTAGAGGTAAGTGAAAATAAATATGTGATTTTTTCCCCCACCCAAGTCCATCTGATACCCATCCAAGAACTTTTAGGTCGGAACTCCAGATTTAAGAACCTCGATCTAATGTATCCCTCTCATTTTTGAGGTAAGGCAACTGAAACCCAGGGAAGATAAGGGACTGGCCCAAGGTCTCACAAGAAGTTAGTGACCAAATCAATACTGAAGACTCCTGGCTCCAACTCAAAATTTACACTACACTGCACCGCCTCAGACACCTACTAGCTGTATGAACTTGGGCAAGTCACTTAACCCTGTTTGCCTCCATTTCCTTGTCTATAAAATTAACTAGAAAAGGAAATAGCAAACCACTCCATTATCTTTGTTAAGAAAGTCCCAAAAGAGGTCATAAAGAGTCAGACATGCCTGAAAAATGACTAAGCAACATAATGCACCACCCCAAGAGGCTGGCAATCCAGGTGGAACACAAGGGCATAAAAAAAAAACAAAAATAACTAGATAAATAGTAGTCAAGAGTCAACTCAATACAAGGGATGTCAAAAAGGCAGGACATGATTAATCTCAAGGGGAGAGCACAGACTACGAGTTCACTGTGAACTAATCTGGGAAGTCTTCATGGAAGAGGCGAGACGTGTGCTTTTGTACAAAAACACCCAAATGGCTTTAACATAAAGAATATTGTACCTTACTGTGCTCATCCATTCAGAGCTATATCCTGAACTGAAGATGGATTTATTCTTTTTAGAAACCACACTATTTCAACATGTTATGGATGGTGTCAACTTTATAATTCTATGATTAGGTGGCAAATTCTTTCACTGTAAACTATTATTTGCAAGCACAAGATTGTTGGCCTATGAAAGACTGAGTTGTTGAAAGATCAAAGTCATCTAAGTGCTGGAACAGAAGTCAGGACCTGGGTGCAAATCCAAGCTCCACTACCTTCAACCTAGGTAACCATTGACATGTCATTGACCCTCTCTGGGCCTCAGTTTCTTCATCTACCACATGACCGGGTTGGACTAGATAAGCTCTGAGGTCCCTGCCAGCTTTAACGCTTTGATCTTGTAATCTTGTGACCTTTCATTACTTCAGTATTCTCAGTTATATTTCTGAAAAAGATTGAAGTACTGAAATGTCAGATCATACGTGAATGTGCCTCTGTCATATTTGAGTCTTGCTGACATTTATATAATGATTAAAGGCTTAGGAAGTACTTAAATTCAACCTTTACCATGACAGATACTCTAGGTATTACTATACGCAATTTACAACAGATTCTCAGAGGCTCAGAGAGGTTAAATTACTGACCCATGGACACACAGCTAGTATCAGAGGTGAGATTTGAACTCATGTGTCTCATGATTTCCAATTGAACTCTCTTCCTGACATATTATACAGTCTTATCTTTTGTTCCCCTGACCAATCTCCAAGGGCAACTTTGACACAAAGATAATGAAGATCATGGATAGCTGGATATAGGCCATATATCACCAATGGTCAGCTTGGAGTGCTAGACTTGAATTTTGGAAGACCTAGATTCAAATCCCACTTCAGACACTTCTGGGGAAGTGCTTCTGAGTAAGTCACTTCACCTCTCTCTGTTTCAGTATTCTCATCTGCCAAAAGAGGGTAACAATACCTTCAGTTCTAATTTCCTGGAATGCTTGAGATTGCTAGAGCCAAGGAGTGAATGGGATAAAGAAGCTTTACTGACAGTAAAGACTTCGAGTGGTTGTTATATGGATGGAGACATTGGCAATCTTGATATATTTAGCAGAATGGGATCAGACGGGTGGTGACAACCAGTTTGGAGATCTATCAGGTAAAGTTTCCATATCCACCTTGCCCTGAGTTCATGAGTTCTCTCCACAAATTAAGAGATCCAGTCTGACAAAGTGTGCTGGTCTATCAGGCTGATTTCAGAGACTGGTCCTATAGGCTGAGTGTTTTCAGCCAAGTCAAGCTTAGCTTCCTTCCTTCCAGTCTCTGGCCAAGCGGGGGGGGGGGGGGGGGGGGGGGGGGGGGGGGGGGGGGGGGGGGGGGGGGGGGGGGCGCCTGATCTCTCAGGTTTAATTCTCAGTAGAGGAGAAAGAAAAGCAGGCTTAGAACTTAGACAAGATTCTCTGCTGCTAGTGAATCCATTCATTCCGCTCCTGCGGCCTCTAGCTGGCAAATCGAGCAGGTCTCTGGCTGGATAGGGTAGAGTTCAAATGACTAGCAAGGAGAGATAACAATATGATTGAGGATGGATTGTTTTTTGGAAATAGTGAGACAGATAAATGAGCACCCAACTCTCTCCTGCTGCTTTCCAGCCTTTATTAGAATAAGAATTAAATCCTCGTTTTCAGCCAGTGCTGTGTGAAGAATAAAGAACCAGGCTTAAAAAGTGCTTTTGCAAACACGTCTTTCTAAAAGTGTGTCATACTGACTTTCTGGACTCACTGTCATGGGAAATGCAATGGAGATGAAAGGGAGACCTGCCCCCACGTTCTTGTAGTGCAGGAAACCTGGGACACCCCTGTGCTGGGAAGCTGGTGGGTCACTGTGAACTGGGTGGCAGGATTGCTGGAGTTTATAATGGGCACATGATAAATCTTCATTAAAAATTGCTGAGGAAGCTGATTTCCGAGTGCTTCTTTTTGCCCCATCTCCACTTTAAAGGGCTGTATGATATCTTCATTAAAATTAATAAGAATTACATTCCTGCTGTGAGTTACTCAAGCTCCTTGTGTGTGTCTAGAGGACAAATGTAAGGCTTTCTCCACTTCTCATTAATGTAATGGAATGTGAGAATAGTGATATTAGATGAGCTCACTGTACTCTAGGGTGTCGGAGCCACGGAGTGGTTTAAAACTTAAAGGGCCAGGATGGAAGTAATTGTGTCTAGGGCGTTTTCAAATCTCCTTGGAGAAAGATGCAGTAAGGGTGCCGTCTTTGGATGTTTTGTCCCATTTGGAGTTGGGAGAAGAAAGAGGACCTCCTAAGGAGGAGAAAGAACAGGAGGCTTCTCAGTCCTCTTCTCTAGAATCTTTGGTTTCAAAACTACATGAACGTTTCTGCCCAAAGAGCATTTTTTCCTCTAGAAAGTTGTTGCAATTCTGGTTGAACCAATTATTTCCAAGACCATTTTTTAAAAACAAGACCTGTGAGCTCCTGGTGAGAAAACTCCCTTTATCAATGTGGGTTAGCATCTGCTCTGCAATTTCTAGTCTTACAGAGTTTCCTGGGAGATTTAGTGACTTGCTGGTAAATGCCAGAAGTGGGACTTGAACTCTGATCTTCTGGATTCTAAAGCCGGTTTTCTAGCCACTGTACTACACTGCCTCTGCCTGATGCTGTTTCATCATCACAGATATATCATCCAGAGCTTCAGTCTGGCCTGTGAGGGACAATACTATCTATTTCTAGGAGTCAGAGGAACAGAAAGGATAGGGATGTGATGATGTTGCTGTGAGCAGCTGATAGTAGGAAGGTATCACTCGCAAATAATTAATGAGAGGCTACAGGCCATAGTGGATAGAGTGCTGGCCTAGAGCCAGGAAGACCTGGGTTCAGATCTTACCCCTGAAATAGCTGTGGACAACTTAGTTCATTTCTCTGAGCCTCAGATTCTTTATTTGGGAAATAAGCGGGCTTGACTAAATAGCCTCTGGTCCCTTCTAGCTTTAAATCTATGATCCTATAATAACCATAGCTAACATTTACACAATGCTTTATGGTTTACAGGGTCAGCTAGGTGGCACGATGGATGGAGTACTAGAGCTGGAGTCAGGAAGACTTGAGTTCAAATCTAACCTCAGACCCTTACTAGCTGTATGACCCTTGGCAAGTCATTTTACCCTGTTTGTCTCAGTTGAGCTAAAAAAGGAAATGGTAAACCACTTCAGTATCTTGGCCAAGAAAATCCCAAATGAAGTCATGAAGAGTCAAACAACAACAATAAATTAAGGTTTACAAAGTGCTTTACATACATTATCTCTACCATTCGACTGTCACAACAATCCTGTGAAGTAACTAGGGATGGTATTGTTAAGAAATTAAGAGGAGCTTCTCACTTTCCTAATTAATAAAATAGGAGTATTAATGTGTAAATGGAGAGGCATCTTGGTATAGGGGATAGAACGTTGGATTTGGAGTCAGGAAGACTCAAGTTTAAATCCTACCTCAGACACTAGCTGTTTGACCCTGAGAAAGTAACTTAACCTGCCTCAGCCTCATCTGTGAAGTGGGAATAATAAAAGCGCACACACACACATATACACACATGTTAAGAGGATCAAATAAGACAATATATGTAATGGGTTTTGCAAACCCTAAAGTACTATATAAATGTTAGCATTTGACATTATTACTAATTATTACTGCTAGAATATTTGTACTCCCCACCTGGTAGCGTTGTTGTGGGAAGACAAGTTTGTCAACCCTTAAGGACTATAGAAATTGGATTTGTTAGTAGTAGTCATCACAAAATAAGTGGGGAGCCCTGAAATGAATCCATTTTCTCCTTTCTACTGAGAGCTTTTTCCTGGCTAAGGTGGAGAGCTGCCTTGTCTCAAGTGGCCTTCCCAAGGAACCCTAACTGGAGAACAGACTCTTCAGAAACACTTGGCTCTGCTTCTGAATCCAACCCCAAATCCCAATTTGGCCTTTCCCAGTGGAAATAAGCTCCCTGGCTTCATCTTTGATGTGTTTTGCACACCATGAACTGGAATAATAATCATTCCCTACTGTAGGCAGTCGCTATTGGGAGAGAGAATTGTTTGCTAAGCATCGGATATCTGTGATTATGTCTAATCCCACTAGAAAACAGATGCGTGTGATTGTCCGCAATCGTCTGAAAACACATCCATCCACACACTGGTGAATCTGTCAAGTCAGGAACAAGTTTTTCAGCAAAAAAAAAAAACACAAGTGCTCCAAGAACAATGAGCCTGCAGTAACCTTACTCCACACCCCGGCTTTAGGGTTTATTAATTGTGTGTTCCTGGGCAAGTCACCTGACCCCTCTGAGCCTCAGTTTCTTCACTTGTGAAACAGTAATAACAGTGACCATACTAATGACCTCACAAAGCTATTGTGAACTTCAACTGAGAAAATGTTTGGAAAAACCCTTTTTGAAATAACAACATAAACTCAAGATGATTTTTACATTAATTAAGTTGAGACAAAAGGAGAGTAGATTCCCAGTGTTGTAGTGGAAGGATTACTAGTCTTGGGGTCAGAACACTTGAGTTTTAAATTCTGTTTTTGCTAAGGAAAAGGGAGAGAAAGAAAAAAGGGAGAAGGAGGAAAAGGGAGAGGAAGAAAAAGAGAAAGAGGAGAAGGAAGAAGAGGAAGAAGAGAAAAAAGAGGAAGAAAAGGTTTAAGAAGAGAAAGAGGAGAAGGAGGAGGAAGAAAAGAGGGAAGAAGAAGAGAAAGGAAAGAGGAGGAAGAGGAGGAAAGGGGGAGGAAGAAGAAAAAGAGGAGGAAAAGGAGGATGAAGAAGAGGAAGAAAAGGGAAAGGAGGAGAAAGAGGAGGAAGAGAGGAAGAGGAAAGGAAGAATAGGAGGAAAAAGAGGAGGAGAAGCATTTAAGTGTTTACTATCTGATGCTAGGCACTATGCTAAGCACTAGGTGTTCACAATTCAATAGAGGAGGCAACATGCAAACAACTAGGTACAAACAAGCTATATACAGTATAAATTAGAGGTTATCAAAGGGGGAATGCATTCACATTAAGGGGGACCTGGAAAGGCTTCTTGCAGAAGGTAAGATTTTAGTTGAAACTTGAAGAGAGCCATGAGACAGAGATGAAGAGGGAAAGCACTCTAGACATGGGGGTGGGGTACTGAAAATGGATAAATTTGGGAGACAGAGGTTATATGCAAGGAACAGGAAGGATTGTAGGGTACTTGAAGCTAAGTAAAGTATAAGACCGAAAAGGGAAGGGAAAGAGAATAGGCACTTATACAGTACCTACTACATGCCAGGCACTGCACTAAATATTTTACAATTATTATGTCATTGGTCCTCACAGCAACCTTGTGAGGAAGGTGCTGTTATTATCCCTGTTTTACAGTTGAGAAAACTGAGCTAAATTTCTGTCCACTTTGCTAGAAAGAGCCAGGTTTGTGGAGGGTTTTAAAAGCCAAACAGAGGATTTTATATATTATCCTAGAGGTAATAGGGAACTACTAGAGTTTATTGAATGGGGGGTGGGAAGGGGTGATATGGTTAGACCTGTACTTTAAGAAGATCACTTTGGCAGCTGAGTGCCAGGTGGATTGGAGTGGGGAGAAACTTTAAGCAAGGAGATGAACCAGGTTATTTCAATAGTTTGGGTGTGAGATAATAAGAGCCTGTACCAGCGTAGTGGCAGTATCAGAGAAGAGCAGGGGACAACTTATTAGTTGTATGGCCCTGAGCAAGTCACAACTTCTGAGATCTTCATTTTCATCATTTGTAAAAAGGGAAGAATAAAACTTATACTTAAAGGAGTTTGACCCGTCCATCCATACAGGAAAGATTAAGTAGATGACAAATTTTTACTGACTGGATTTCAACATACATTTAGATGAACACCTATGGAACTAGTACAATAACATGTATATATGAGATAGGCAGTACAGATGGATAATGAATTGGACACAGAGTTAATTAGGAGGACAGTAGACTGGATTGTTTTAGAGAAATTACAAAGCTCTCTTACTGAAGCTTCCTGTGAAAACAAAAGCCCACCTTTTCTATACTAATATTTCACCATTGTTGCCACCATAAAGCAACAAGATATGCAACACCTCTGACTCTAGAAAACTAAAAATGAATATCACTCAAAGATGGAGAGGTACACAGTGGATGTGAGAAGGCTAAAACATATAATCAACAAGGAACTCTAAAAAAAATGTGAACTGAAGCCACATTAAGTAATTGAAGAGAAGATGAATTGGTTACATGGAAAAAGCAATGGATGACAGGTTTACCACTCCATTCCCCAATAGCACAAAACAAGAAAGACCTCCACCATGTTGGGTGGACCCCTTGTGGTGAACTTTCAGGAGGGCATGGACAAGAGTCACAAAAGATGGACAGGAATGGATGCCTTAGCATCTATACCATTGGATAGAACTGAAGTGAGGAGCTCATAGATCCATTTGAATAATATACTGCCTACTTCCCAAAGTTGTGGGGAAAGAGCCCTGTAAATCCATGAAAACATGCATCATTATGATTGTTGCATTATGGTAGCATTGGAATATCAAAGGATTGCTGGGGATAATATCAGATATCTGATCGGGACTTTCATAGTTCTCAGGAAATCTTTTCAACGAATTGTTTTTGAAATGAAACCTGAATTTACCCTATGATTGATTATAACAATGTATAAATAATTAGCCTTTTCTCCTTGTGACATGTCTTCTGGAATAAACAGTGTCCAGAAATGGCTTCTCAGTAATAGCCAACGAACTAAAAACGGCACATTCTCACAATAAATCAAATAACTAAAAATTATTGGAGAGAATGAGTTTCAGAAATCTCAAAGTCCAAAAACTAATTCTTGGTTTCCTAATCTGTAAAATGTGAAGGCTAGACAAATAATACTTATGGTCCCTTCTAGCTCTAAATCCTGTGGTCGTATGAATTGGACCCTATCCAGATGATGGTCTTTTCAGGTATACCTTGTCTTGGAAAGCTCACAGGGGATCCTATGAATTGCCCTTGATCTTCTATAATAATAATAATAATATTACTAGTAATGATAATAATAGCTAACATTTATATAGTGCTTTTTACATTCCAGGCACTGAGCTAAGCACTTTCCAATCATTATCTCCTTTGATCCTCACAACTCTGGGAGGTAGGTGCTATTATCATCCTCACTTTACACATAAAGAAACTGAGACAAACAGGAATTGAGTGACTTTCCCAGGGTCACATACCTAGGAAGTATCTGAGGCTGTATTTGAATTCTGGTCTTCCTGACTCCAGGCGTGGCACTCTATCCAAGCACCATCTAGTCTTTGATCTTCTTTGCTCAAGGGGAATGATAATGCTGACAGCAGTCATGTGTCTTGTTCTCTATGTCTCTCAGAAAACCCACAATATTGCACAAAATCTCCAAAGTTTATCATTGAGACCACTTGATCCAACCCGTGTCTGTTCAAGAGTCCCCTCTAAGACATCCCCAACAAGAAATCATCCAGCCTCTGCTCAAAGACCTCTGCTGCAGGGAAATTCACTGCCTCCCAAGGCAGCCATTCCACTTTTGCATGACCAAAGTTTTTCCCTGCTTTAAACCTAAATTTGACTCTTTGCAACTTCACCTATAGTTTCTAGTTCTTACCTCCAGAAGCAAACAGAACAAGTTTAATAATCCCTCTTCTGGTGGTGATATTCAGTCATTTCAGTCATGTCTGACTCTTTGTGACCCCATAAACCCTCTTCAACATAAGCCCTTAAAATATTTTAAAATAGCTGTCACATTTACATGTACTGATGTGCAGTGAAGTGAGCAGAACCAGGAGAACATTGTACACAGTAACGGCAATATTGTGCGATAATCAACTATTATTGGCTTAACTCTTCTCAGCAATACAATGATCCAAGACAATTCCAAAAGACTTATGTGGCAAAATGCTGTCTATATCCAGAGAAAGGACTGAGGGTGTCTGAATACAGATCAAAGACTACTATTTTCACTTTTTTGTTGTTTTTTGTTCACGGTTTTTTCCTTTTGTTCTGTTTCTTCTTTCACAAAATGACTAATGTAGAAATATGTTTTACATGATTGCACATGTATAACCTATATTAGATTGTTTGTCATGCTGAGGAGAGGGAAGGGGAGGGAGGGAGAAAAATTTGGAACTCAAAGTCTTTTTTAAAATGAATGTTAAAAATGGTCTTTACATGTAATTGGAAAAAATAAAAAACCATTGGATTTTTTAAAAATAAAATAAAATAACTGTCATATCCCCTCTAAATCTTCTCCTGTATAGACTAAACATCCCTAGTTCCTTCAGTCAATCGTTACCTGGCATGGTCTGTAGTGACATCATGATCCAGATTACCCTTTTCTGGATACTTTCCAACTTGTCATTGGCCCTTCTAATAAATGGCCTCCAGAACTGGATACAATACTTCTTGAAGTAGTGGGACCAGGGCACAGCAGGGCAGGACCAAGGATTATCACCTCCATCACTTTGGATACCATGTTTAAGTAAGCCTAAGCCTGAGTTAGCCTTTTAGCATTTTTGTCTGCTATTGCCAACTTTGTGATTCCTACTGGGTTTACTTACAGCTGACTCATGCTAAACTAGTATCTATTTCTTCTCATCACTGGGCTGAGACCTGAATTAGAGTCCTAGATCTGCCACTAACCAGCTGTATGACCTTGGGTTAGTTGCTTAACCCCTACGAGCTTCAGTTTCTTCCTCAGAAAAATGAAGGTTTAGGTCTTAGCTGATTTCCTATTGCATGCCAGCTCTAAATCTGATAATGGTATTTATATGGAGGTCCATTACAGTAATGGGCATCATAGCATGGGTCAAGTGTGGGAAAGGGCCTCAAAAGCCTTCTAATCCCAGTCCTTTGTTTTATAGATGAGAAAACCAAGGGTCAGGCAAGTCGAGTAAGCGGCCCAGTCACACAAGCCATAAGTATCCAAGGCTGGATTTTAACCAGGGTCCTATGACTGCAAAGCCAGTATTCCTTTTGCTGAACCAAGCCCTATATACAGCTCTAATTCAGCTCGTTCTGAGTCACATATTATGTGACAATTAGATGACAAAAACTCAGCATAATTTTGTAGGGGGATATACTAGTTTAGGAGCCAGGATTCTGGTTTCATCTCTGCCATTTATGAGCCAGGTAAGTATGAGCAAGTCACTTCTAGTCTCTGGGCCTCCACTTCCTTGTGCATAAAATAAGAAGGCTGAGCAGAATTATCTATAAGGGTCCTTCCAGATTTAACATTCTGTGAGTCCTTAATGCCCTGAACCAGGAGACAGGCCTTCTAGACTGTAGGTTTGATGTTATGGTTCTAATTGTGTGACCTTCAGGCAAATCATTTGATTTACCTATGTCTCCGTTTCCCTATCTTTAAATGGAAATAATTCAACCTACACCCACTAGATTTCATGAGAATACAAAGAAAATAAGAGTATTTTTAGAATCTGTGAATTCATCACAAACAACCATGCCATCATTATGGCACTTGTACCAATTCGCCTAGCTAGAAGAAAAGAAGAAATATCTTCCAAATATGTTATAGTTTGCTCAAATCTGAATATATAGATGGAACTGTCAATTCCATACCAAAGTAGTGGGAGAAAACTTCATTTGGTGCAGAAAGGAATATATTTTTAGAGAAGTAGACTTTGTTTTGCTCTTCAGGGACTGATTGAAGGGTTGGTGTTTTGGTGGTAGTTGTATAAACAGTTATGTTGGGATTGGACATCATTGAAATGAAACAATCTTTCTCCAGGCTTTCATCAAGACTCAGATTTTTCCAGAAACTCAGCAGAAGGAAAAACCAAAATGGGTAAATCAAATCAAACAACAGAGGTTGCTATTTTAAAATACCCCCTTTTCCCTAAGCAGTGCCAGATTTCAAACTATACTACAAAGCAATAATCATCAAAAACAATTTGGCAGTATCTAAAAAAAATATAAAACTTGATCAGTGGAACAGATTAAAAAAACAATATACAAAAGCAAACAAACATAATAACACAGTGTTCAACAAACCCGAACACCACAGCTACTGGGGTAAAAGGCCAGGGTTTGACAAAATCTTCCAAGAAACTAGAAAGCCACCCAGCAGAAATTGAGTTTAGACTAAAATCTCACACCATATATTACAATAAGCTCTAAGTGGGATATATGACCTAGATATAAAATTTTATGTCATAAACAAATTAAAGAAGTATAAGCAAATTAAAGAAGTGAGGAAGACAATACTTTTTGCAACTATAAGTAGAAGTATTGATGATCGGACAAATAATAAAGAGGATCACAGGAGACAAACTGGCAATGCTGATTATATAAAATTGTATAGTTTATACACAAGCAAAAGCCAATACAACTAAAATTAAAAGGAAAACAGTTAACTAGGGGAAAATATTTGCATCAGATTTCTCTGATAAATATCTCATATCCAAACTATGTAAGGAGTTGATTCAAATACATAAATAAAACAGCCATTCTCTCAATAGATAAATGATTAAAAGATACACAATATCCTCAAAGTAATATATCCAAGCTCTTACATAAAAATATTCTCCAAATAACTAAAAAATAAAGAAATGGAAATTTAAACCAACATTAAGGTTATAGAGAAAAACAACTTTGAAGGATTTAAGAACTCTGATTAATGCATTGCCTAACCACAACTCCAAAGGATCAATGTTGAAGCATATTATCTATTCTCTAACAGAGTGGTGATAGAGTCTGAATGAAGGATAAAACATCCATTTTTGGGCATGGCAAAGGTGTAGGTTTGTTTTTCTAGATTGTGTTTTTTTGTTATTAAGATTGTATTTTTGCAAGACGGATTTGGTGGGAAGAGGGCAATATTTCCAAGAAGAAAGGGGGGTTCTTGAAGCATTTTTTAAATGCACAGAAAAGAAAAGAAGGAAGTTCAGAAGGAAACACAGATAAGCAGGACAACTTTGAAAGTAACACTGAATTTACTAGATATTGTTAAAGCAAGATAAAAGCATTTTAAAAGCATTCAAAAGATTAAAAGAAGACTAGAGACTTTAGATTTCACATGTACTCTTTTTTTCTATTTTATATATGAAAAAGGGCTTTTTTGGTGCTCAATAAATTTGGAACTATAAAAAAAAATTTAAAAGAAAAAATTCCCCTACCACCTCCAAAAAAAAACACCATAGTTCATAGACTTGTGAAATCTTAGAAGTCATCAAATCGCACCTCCCACCCAATGCAAGAATTCTCTCTATAACACCCTTGACAGGTGGTCAACCAGCCTCTGCATGAACATGCCTGGTTACAGGGAGCTCACTACCCAACAAAGCACCCTATTCCATTGATAGATAAGTCTGGCCTTTAGCAAGTTAGATTTTGTGATGATTTAAAATTTACCTCTGCAACTTTTACCAACTCAGACGTTTAAAGACAAGTCAGCAAGGCATAGTAGATATAAAATTGAGCTCAATGGCCAAGAAGACCTATCTTCAAGTACTGTGTCTGACATATGCTACTGGTTCTGTGTCTCTGGGCAATCACTTAACCTCTCAGTGCTATAAGCAATTATTTAAGACTACAAGTTGCAGGGAAGATGCCAAACTGCATGGGCAGAGAGAGTCGCTTCATCTGGGGCCTCCTCATGTCATTGATATCATAGATCCAGTCCCTATCTCTATCCTATCCCATCTGTTCCTCTTCCCTCCCCAGTTACTGTCAACCTTTCCTCATAGGTCTTTGTAATAGCAAGCAGGGTGGGACTTTTTGCTGTTTTTTGTTTTGGAGTGCTTCTCAGCACCGAGGCAATCAAGTGCCTTTGAGTCTTACCTTTGTTTCAATCAAGAGCCTTTGATGACCTGCTTAAGTCATGGGAAGGCCTAGGTCACATGGGTTTGAGTCCCATAATTGTGATGCCCTCTGACCCTGAAGAAGTGTATATATACTCTGAGGTTAGCATTTTGCTTGGGGCTCACTCATTGGAAGAGTGTTGGTTTAGAGACTCTGGGTAGCTGTTAAGGACTCCCCTCCCCAGATTTGAAAACCCAGGTGTTGGTGCTTCTCTCTCTGGTAACTATATATGTATTGCTATGGACAAACAGTTAGAAGCCCTGTCTGCTGATTTGTGTTATTTGCTCTGTTTATATAATTTCTGCTTGTAATTTCTGCTTGTGTTTTCTCTGAAGTTCAGGGTGGTAACTTTTCCCCTGAAATAAGTAAATGACATATGTATGTTTAATCAGAGTGAGATTGTAAAACCCTTAAAATTGCTTTCCTTAGAAAAGCAGATCAAAGAACCCGTGCTAGCAGCTGTCCTGTGTTCTGGTGTTATTGGCCTTACATAGCCACAGTAGCTGCAAGTAACGTTGTTACAGTCTTGCTTTCAAAACTCTTCACCATTTTAGTCCCCAAGACAAACTCCAATTTGTCAATGTCCATCTTTAAGTTTGGCATCCAGAACTGAAGACAATATTCAAGTGTGGTCTGACTATCCAAGAGTACAATGAGACTATCCTTGGTCTGTGCACTATAATTGTTATTCAGCTAAAGATTACATTAGCTTTAGGGATAGGTTTTTTACTTTTCTTAGCCTCAGAATGAGCTTGCTATCCATTGAAACTCCTAAGCCTTTTTTCATATGAATGTCTAATCCAATATCTTGTACTTGTTTTCTGATTTTTTTAAACATAAATTTGGGACTTTACATTCATCCTTATTAAATTTCATCATGTTTAAATCTAGCCCATTGTTCCAGCATGTAGAGAGATGCTTAGATTCTGATTCTGTAATCCAATGTATTTGCTGTCTTTCTCATGTTTTTGACATCCTTATATTAGCAGCCAGAGGGCAGTTAGGTACAACTAGAGGATAGAGTGCCAGGCCTAGAGTCAGGAAGAACTGAGTTCAAATTCAGACTCATATATTTACTAGCTTTGTGACCCTGGGCAAGTCATTTAGACTCTGTTTGCTTCAGTTTCCCCATCTGTAAAATGGCACCTACCTGGTTGTTGTGAGGAACAAATGATCAAAATGGACAGTGCTTAGCACACTGCCTGGCATTAACCTTTCTTTTCATTTTTACTATATTTTACAAACACTATAGTCACATTAGGTCAAGTGCCCTGTGTGCTATAAATGTGGAGGGTCACTGAGAGAGGAGATATCAGATGCAGAATGGGGCTTGAGCCACAAATTTCCCATCTGTAATATTTTAAATAATATCATCCCCTAGATATTCTGACCCAGGCCAGTGTGGGTTTTAATCTTCTCAGCACTACTACTTGGGGCCACATAGATGTGAGATGCTTTCTTGTACATACTCCAGAGATTCTCAAGACCACTTAGCCAGTGATTTGAGTAGATGGCCACGCTAGTAGACTGATTATATATCACTCCTTCTCTGGATAATTAATACAATGACATACTGTCATGTTAAGGAGGGCATTCTACAAGTCAAAATTGGGCTGCTTCCACTCAGTCAGCACTCAGTCCTCCAAAAGTCACAGTTTGCACACAAAGGATTAAATACAATTGGAGAAACAGGTACAGAAGAGAGAAGTGAATCACTTAAAGTCATATCACTGAGTAGTAGAACTAAGGCTTGGACCTGAATCTTCACGACTCTGAGACCTTCTCTTTTTCTAATACAGTATGATTCCTCTTATCTGAATCACGTATGAGAAGGCAGCACAGTTTATTGAAAAAGTTCTGGATATGGAGTCAACAAGGCGGGCATTCAAATCCTGTCTCTGACACTTATGTGTGATCCTGGGCATCCTTTATTCTCTCTGAATTTCAGGTGTTCATTTGTGAAATGATGAGATTGGACTAAAGAACCTCTAAGGTCTCTTCCAGTTCTAAATTTTTAATTCTCTGATCCAGTATTTACATGGTCTAAATGCCTATGGTCATAAGATTTAGAGCTAAAGGGATATTAGATCATTTAATCACATACCTTTATTTTAAAGAAGGATAAAAAGAGGTCCAGATAGGGGCAAGAACTTTCACAAGGTCATATAGGTAGCAAGCAATACAACAAGATTTTGAACTCAGGTCTTTAAACTCCAATTCCAGTGTTTTTTCAACTGCCTTCCTCCACACTGCCCTTACTAACAATTCATGGTATTATATGTTTAAGTTCCAAATGAGTGATATAGAGTTGGTCCTACCCAAATTAAGCAACAAGAAAATAGAGATATTTCTTTTCATTTTTAATAGAAGCTATAATAATTGCTTCCCAGAACTTTGTATATTCAAAAGAATATAGATTGCTCCTCTTTTAGAGAATTAGACTGAATGAAAATTCAATGTACTGGCTTTAGAGTCAGAATCCCTATATGTGAACTTGTATAAATTATTTAACCTCCCATGGCCTAAATTTTTTTCTCTGTAAAGTGAAGGGGTTGGACCCTATCTCTAAGGTCCCTTCTATCTCTAGATCTATAAGGTTATGGAAAAGGATGTCTCCAACACTTGGAGTCTGATAAAGAGCCTATCCTAAAAAGGCTTCTATCCCGGAAAAAAATGTTACTTGTCTCTGCCACTAACTAACTCCATGGCCTTAGGCAAGTTGTTTCTATAGTCCAGCCCAAAGTTTCCTCCTCAATAAAACAATAAAGATGGACCACTTCTAAAATAATTTTAAGTGCTGGAAGCAACCTTAAGGGAAAGGAGAGGAAGGGAGGGAGAAACCTTCCATAAACTGTAATTACTTTTGCCTTAGAACTGGAAAGAGGAAAGGTTAATTCTTGGGAGACAGAAAGTAAAAAAGACTAAGAAATCCTTAAGAGAGATCACCAGGATTTAGAGGCCTCTAAACATGGTTCCAAAAGTGAGGTCATCTGGAGCTTTGGATGAAAAAGCAATATTGCCAAAAGACCAAAAAAAGGAAAGTCCTTGGCTAGTTTAGTGAAGAAAATTAAGACAAAGATGGAAGGTTGCTGAAGTTTTTAAAAGTTGAGGACAAACAAAGCAGACTCAATGAGGGAATCTCAAGGCTCCTAATGGTGACTACAGGACTCTTTCCATCCCACAGTACCTTAAGTTCCTCCATGTCAGCTTGTTAACACGACACTGCCCTCTTCGACACTATAGATTTCACTCTTAGAGCCAAATAAGAATTACAATGATTCCCTCTCCTCCTTGTTTTCATAAAAGTTCCTTTCCTGCTCCAAACTATGGCTTGAAAGGTTTGCTCAATATGACAGAATTTCCTATTATGAGCTTAGACTGGGTACCTCTTTCTTTTATAAAACTAAAACTACAATGCTACTTTTGATCTGCCCCAAATGCCTAAGAAAATGTTTGCTTGATTGAAATGAAGGCAAAACTGTTACTAGGTCATTTTGTTCCCACTATTTTGTAATTATGTCAAGGCCCCTCTGTTAGGCAGGAAAGAATGGAGGTGGGACACCTCTCCATGTCAGGAAGATGACCCCCTGGACAACAGGGTGATGCTTCAGAGGAGTCCACCACAGAGTGGTGGGCGAAGGGGAAGTGGGGAGGGTGGGAGGAGAAGCTCATCCCAGACTGCCATCTATCTAGTAGCTTCTGATTTTGAGTAATCATTTTTACTTACAGTCTTGATCTAGCAGCTGAGTCAGTAAGGCCTCAGCTGAAGTCTCATTTTGTATAAAGACTGGACCTGACTGTTGATCTCTCTGTGCCTCCAAGCAACTCTTTAAGATCTGGGGTTGCAGAGTATTTAGGACATGCATAAGTGAAGGGAACTCTTCCACTGACATTTCCCTACCAGATTTATCCACAGATTTGATCCCCCACCCTTCCCTGCCCAAAATTGTTATGAACTAGGTGCTTGGTTCTATTGTTTCTCTACTTCAGAAGGACTGCAAGACTGTCAGTGCCTGTAAAATTCTGGTCCTCCGCCTAAATCACCCCCCATTCCAGTTATATAATGCTGGCACATAGTAAGCACCTAATAAATACATGTTGACTAAATGAAGGGAATCAGATTTGGCTTCTTTTGTTTCACAGTAATAACTTCTAACCAAATGTGCCTTTTCCCAGAGCCAGGGTTTTTTTTTTTGTTTCGGGGTGGGGAAAATGAAGGAAATAATATTATTTTATGATCCCATGAGATATTTAAACTTACTTCAATATCACTCCCTCCACTGGTAGACAGTCTTCAAGAGTTTCCTCAGACAAAAAAAAAATTTCGTAATTTTGCAGCCAATCTGGTAATGATCCTCTCTTATTTAGGTAGGCTAGTCCTCAGACCACAGACGCGGCCTGTCAACAAGCCCACACTTGAAGCCTTTCCAACTTGGCAGGACTTTCTAGAGAGTGAGTTTTGCTGGCATAGCCTTCAAGAACCCAGGGTCACCTCTATCCAAGAGGGTTTAGTGGAGGACTGGACTTATGCCATAGAAAAACTTCCATCTGCCTAAAGATGTGCTGTTGCAAATCAGAAAAGAATTAAATTCAGCTCAACTGCAAGGTCTGGAACTCAGCAGGTGCTTTGCTCCTAGGAAGCAAGACTAGAGTGTTGTCCCTCTCCCTGACCCTCCCCCTGCCAAAAAAATAAAATAAAAAAACAACACAAAGAAGGGAGAAGGCAGACAGGTAGCATTTTGTTTTGTGTTTTCCTTTTTTTCTTTCTGAAGTTCTCTCTCAGGTGTTTTGCTATGAGAAGGAAATAAGGCAATGCAGCTGGCTACCCTTTCATAAATGAAGTGGAGGGCACAGCAGGGGTTTTGCTGAAAATACAGGGGCTTAGAAACCTGGAAAAGCAGCACTCACAGTAATTCACAGTCATTTCCTATGAGTTTGCATCCTTCACTCAGGAGACAGGACTTAGTCTCCAGCTGCAGATGATACTTTAGAAATGAGTGATGGAAGGGGGTGGGGGAGGACAGAGTTACTCCCTTTTTGTACTTGTGGGGCTGCCCTGCTACAGATTATTCATTTATTCAACAATCAACAGAGAGAATCATTGCAAATCTTGGTTGACAGGAAAGGTGAAACTACAATGCTGATTAGGGCAATGTCACAGTACAACCTGACATGAAGGAATCTTATGTATGGTGGTGGAAAAAGAGACTAAGATTCAAGATACCTGGTTTTTATTAGGCCACTAACTCACCATTTTTTCAGCACCATGGCCAGCAGAAGAGGGCAAGGCAGAGTGGCTAAGTAGTAACAGGTTCAGTCAGCACCATGGCTAAGTAAAGCAAGGGAGACAGACAGGGCTATCTGGACCAACCTTTCTTTATATCCTCAACCCAGTACAATGCCTGGAACATAGAAGATGCTTAATAAATGGTTGTTATTGACTGACTGACCCAAGGAAAGTCTCAATGAGCCAATATCGTCTGTAGTGCAGAGAGATTAAGCAAGAAGATAAAAAGTTTTCCCAGTCTCAGTCACCAGATCAGAAATTGATTTAGCCTTCTCACTAAATTATCCAAAAGTTGAACAAGGTTGGATGGGGAAATAAAGAATATCACTCCTGCATTTGTATAGCATTCTTTGGTTTACAAAGGACTTTCATGCATATATTATCTGATTGGAGGTACGCAGGACATGAATTTTTAACCCTATTTTATAGTGATGCTAAGATCCTTTATGACTGGAAGGGTCATATATGACAGTAGATTAGTCATCTTTGATCAGGAGATATTCATAGAACTAGAGACCTCAAAAAGGATGTGCAGAGGTAAAAAGATCCATTCTCCTGTTCTAAACCATATAGACTATGGGACCTTGGCCACATGTGACCTTAGGCATATCACAACTTCTCTGAGCCTCAGTTTTATAATCTGTGAAATAGGGATAATACAAATGAGATTGTTATGAGAACACTTTGGAAATCTTAAAGCATCAAAAAAGATAAGTATTAATAATTGTGATTATTCATGATAATAATGACTTCTTGGAAAGAAATCTTTATTCAATCACCTGCCTCTATTATTTCATAATCAAGATAACCCTGACATCCTGTTCCCTCTTTAACTTGGTCATCAGGTACTATAATGCACCCGGAGCACAGAGTCAAAGCAGCTCACATTTTGAGTGACAGTGTCAGATCAAAATAATAAATTCATTTTAAAAGGTATCCAAAACTGAGTTGTAGTCTTCCTAACGTGTGTCATTATTTTGCCTAGAAACTTTTAATGGCTCCTTATTGCTTACAGAATGTTTTCTCATTTATCAAAGCTATTCCTCGTTAGCACAGAGTCAGTTAAGATGACTCAGAGAGCAAGAATGAGAGTATCCTCTAGCTGACAAAAACTTCTAGGAAAAATGGAAATGGGGGAGGGGAGGACAGGGAGGGAAAGAGTTAATTTAAAACTCAAAATTTAAAAAAAAAACCTATGTTAAAAATTTTTCACATAATAGGAAAATAATAAAATATTTTAAAATAGAAGACTATATAAGTACAAAAAAAAGCACAAGAGTAACAAGGTCAACTCAGGATCATTTAATAGTGATTAGTAGCTGATACCTGCAGCATAATGTAGTACAAAGCATGCTGGATTCGGCATCTAAGGAAATGGGTTCAAATTTTGGCTTTGCTATCTACTTGGACAAGTCACTTAATGTACTTGGGTCTTAGTTTCCCCATTTATAAAATGAGGATGTTAGATTAGATAATCTCCAAGGTCCTATTGAGCTCTAACAGTCTATAATTCACTTTATGTTCATCTATGATCACAGATTTGTAACCACTTTGAATGAAATGAAATTAAGAAAATGAACCAAGAACCATCTGGAATAGAAGGAAAATAACTTCCCAAAGCTAGCCTATGAAATAGCTCCTGAGGGGAAATGGAGAAACAACCTGCATATTAGGCAAAGCACACCAATGTGAGTTCTTTATAATAAATGTAATAACACCACCTCATACCTCTATAACACTTTTAACTTTTCAATGTGCTTCCATCTCTGTCTCTATTATTTTAATCTTTAAAGAAAAAAAAAGCCTGTGAAGAAGATCAGACAAGTATTATCTGCATCTCCAGCTGCCTGCTAGACATCTCCATCTGGAGGTCCTGCCGGCACCTCTAACTCAATATGTCCAAGATGGAACTCCTCATCTTCCTGCCTAAAACTTGCCCCTCCTCTCTATTTCCTTGTATTGGTGGATGGCAACCAGCATCCTCCCTCAGTTACCCAGACTTAAAACCCCACCTTCAACATCTAGTCAGTTGCCAAGTATCATCAGTTCTGCCTCCACAAACTTGCTCATATCTGCCCCCTCCGCTCCACTTCTGTTGCTTCCATCTCCAATTTAGGCTTTTAAACAACTTTAACCTGGTCAATTGGAATGGCTTCCTAACTGTTCTCCCTGCCTCCAGTCTCTGGATGCTTAAATCCATGCCTCTTGTGGGCAGCTAGGTGGCACAAGGGATCTAGTGCTAGGACTGGAATGCTGAAGGCCTGAGCTCAAATCTAGTTTTGGGTACTTTTTAGCTGTGTAACCATGAGCAAGTCACTTAACTCTTACCTACCTCAGTTTCCTCATCTGTAAAATTTGGATAACAATAGCACCTACCCCACAGAGTTGTTGAGAAGATCAAATGAGATAATATTTGTAAAGTACTTTGCAAAACTTAAAAGTGCTATATAAAATGCTAGCTATTGTGAAATCTATAATTGTCCTAAAGCACAAATCAGATCACACCTCTCCTCTCCCCAGAAGCCTTTGCTGACTGCCTACTGTCTATAGGGTAAAATACACACTCTTTAGCCTGGCATTTAAGGCATTTCAAAAATATTTATCCAGCCTAACCAAGAGCTTAACACTGAAGACAAAGCGTTAGAGTTGGAGTCAAGGTGGCCTGAGTTTAAATCTTCCCTTAAATTGGATCATGACCCTGTGCAAGTCACTTAACCTCTCTCAGACTCAATTTCCTTCCCTGTAAAAATGGAGGTGTTAATAGTACCTACCTTACAGAATTGTTTTAAGGAACAAATAAAATATTGTTATGTTTTGTAAACTTTAAAAGGAACCCTATAAATATTAGCTTTTATTATTATCACCCTTCCAGTGCTTTTCATAGACTCTAAATTCCAGCCAAACTGGCTGCTTCCCTACCATCCACCTCACAATATTTATTTTATTACTTTTCTTCCCCTTTACTCTTTCCTTTGAAGACATGTCCCTCTCCTCCTCACCAAGCCTGAACCTTCTACCTAGGCTACCAATCTAATTTCTTCCCCTAAGACCTTGCTCCATCAATTGTTTCCACCTCTCTTGAATCTTCAGTCTCTCCTTTTCCACTGGCTCCTTTATTTTCAGCCACAAATGTGTTCTGGTTTTCCCTAACCTAAAAATAAACAAATAAAAAACCTCACATTACCATCCTTTTCTTTGCTTCCCTGCCAAACTCCTAGAAAATGGTCTCTCTATTCTTACTTCCTCATCCTCTACTTCCCAACCCCTTAAAAACTGGTTTTCCCCTCCCTCACCACCATTTAATAGAAACTGCTCTCAAAGATCACCACTGACCTCTTAATCCAATGGCATTTTCTTAGTGCTCATCCTTCTGTTGGATTTCTCTATTTGCTATGTCCCCAGTTCTTTCAACTCATGGTCACCAAAACTGAACTCATAATCTTCCCTGTCACTCTTCCCAAAACAGGCAGACTTCCCTATTTTAGGTAATGCTCTACATACTCCAAACCACAATCATCTATGGGCTCTCCCTCTCTTTTTTTCCAAATATCCAATTGACTACCTTCCTGCAAGTTCCATCTGTATCTGTCCCCTCCTTGGCATTCATGCTGCCAGTACTTTAAGTCTTTCCTAGGTTATTGCAATAGCTTCTTTACTGATTTTCCTTTTTCTCTTTTCTCCTCCTACATACGACTACCAGATTAATCTTTCTGCTTTTGTTATTCCTTACCTAAAAACTTTTAAGATCTCCCTACTGCCTTCTAAATAAGAGTCTGTACAAAGCCTGGTACTCATGACCTTTCAAAATCTGGTGTCACCCCAATTTTCCAGCTTTATTTCATTATTTTCCTCTACATGCTCTATGTTCCAGTCAAAACTGAATTACTCTGCCACCTCCTTTCACTCTGAACGCCCTAAGCCTTCTCTCATTTCCATGCTTTTACCTATTCTATGCTAGGAATGCCCTCCCTCTCCCTCTTTGCTGTTGGCTTCCTACCTATCCTTTAAAGCCCAGATCAAATACCACTTTCTCCAGGAACTCTTCCCTGGTCCATCCAGGTGATCTCACCTAACACTGTTTTTTAACCCTCAGGTGCTGGGGTAGTTAGATAGTATAGTAGGTAGAGCACTGAGCCTGGCGTCAAGAAGACCTCAGCCTCCACATCTAATCAGTTGCCAAGGATTCAAATCCAACTGCAGACATTTATTAAATGTATGACCCTGGGCAAGTCACTCAACCACTGTTTGCCTTAGTTTCCTCATCTGCAAAATAGAGATAATAATAGTACCTACCTCTCAATGTTGTTGTGAGGATCAATTGAGGTAATAATTAGCAATGAGGTGCCTAACAACAGTGCCTGACACATTTCTGTTGTTGTCCAGTTGTTTTCAGTTATGATCTTTTCATGACCCCTTTTGGGGTTTTCTTGGCAAAGATACTGCCGTGGTTTGCCATTTCTTTCTCCAAATGATTGACAGATGAGGAAACTGAGGCAAACAGGGTTAAGTGACTTGCCCAGGGTCACATAGCTAATAAAGGTCTGAGACCAGATTTGAACTCAGGAAAATGAGTCTTCCTGACTCCAGGCCTAGCACTCTATCCACTGTACCACCCACCTGCCCACCTGACACACAGTAAGTCCTATATAATTGTTAGCTATCGTTGTCATTATTAATACACTAACCAACCATTATGGTATATTATAGTTATCTGTTTGCATTTTATCTCTCTAATAAAATGCAAGATCCATGGGAGTAAGGACCATGTTTTAGTTAAAGTTCTTACCTTTCCCATTGCCTAAAGCAATACTCTGCACACAACTGGTACTCCATAAAGGCTTGCTGAATGAATGAACGAATGAATGAATGAATGAAAAATGAATGAATGATTAAAAGTTGCAGGAGGGCAGATATGGACTTGATGTCAAGAAATACCTAGAACCTGTCAAAGTCAAAATAGGCTTTCTCCAGAAGTAATAGATTTCCCTTCACCAAAGGTCATAGGATCAAAGCTCTAGAATGGGAAGGACCTCAAAGGCCATTGAGTTCAATTCTCCCATTTTATAGTTAAGAAAACCGAGGCCCAAAGAAGTTGCAATTTGCCCAAGGTCACACAGGTCTTTATCAGAGGCAAGGTCTGAACACAGCTTGTCTGACTTTAGAGCCAGTGGTCTGCCCACTGTACCATGTTACCTTCAAGTGGAAACTGGATGACCACTTACTAGAAATCTTACAGATTCCTGTTCAGGTGTACATTGGACTAGATATCCCCTCCACATCTTGGTTCTTCAAGTTGAGGGGTTTTTGAGGAGCTCTCAGACAACACCACCAAAGCAAGCTGTGTGACCTTGGACAAATCCCTTAACCTCCTTGGGCCTCAGTTTCTTCACCTGTAAAATGAAGGGGTTCCTTCTATGGCCTCTGAAGTGCCTTCCAGCTTTAGATCGATGATGCTGTTATCCTATTCCACATATGCAAAATGCTGCCCTTCCCACAATATCGAGACCTGCACCAGAGACAGCAAACCCTTGGTTTCTTTCCCACTGTGGTTATCTGCACTGGCCCCAATAGCTTTATAAGGCCTATGTATACAGAGAAATTTATCTTCAGAGAGGCTGACCATCAGGCAATGAATTTTTTGGCCACAGCGACTTGTGAGTCTTCCAACAAATACTGTGATCTGGACCAGTAGAGATAATACCCTCACCCATGAAATTGCAGAACTTTGAAGTATTGGATAAACAGTGCTGTACATATACTCCTGGGTGGTATAAGCACTTGCAGAGTGCAGGTCCTTACATTTCCACATAAGGGAAAGTACTTTGTAAAAAAGATAACTTTATATTTTCAAAGCACCAGTGAGGTGCCAAGTAGAATACTGAACCCTGAATAAATCACTATCTGATTGTCAAGATTAACCCATAGAAAAGTACTTGATAAGGCAGAAATAGGGGTGGGGAGAGAGGTAGAATAGGGTAGGTAGGATAAGTTAAGTGGAAGATTTCGGCAGGACAGAAAGCCTAGAAATGTACAGTCTTTCTTGTTGTCGTTGTTCAGTCTTTTCAATCATGACATTTAGGGTTTTCTTGACAAAGATACTGGAGTGGTTCACCTTTTCCTTCTCCAGCTCATTTTGAAGATGAGGAAACTGAAACAAACAGGGTTAAGTAACTTGCCCTAGTATCTGAGGTCACATTTGAACTCAGGCCCTCCTGACTCCAGGGCTGGCACTCTATTCACTGTGCCACTTAGTCTTTCTACATTTGTTTTAATTGTCTTCCAAGACATTACAGCCTCATAGAGGAAGTTTGTCTTGAGGGAGAATTTGAAAGGTTTGGAGGGGTCAGGGTGGTATAGCTGATTGGGAGTTAGGGGCTCTGGGTTCTAGTTCTGCTATCACTAGCCATTTAAGTGATAGCAATGGGCAATGTTGTCCCTTCAATTTCCTCCTCTCTAAAATGAGTGATGCCCCTTCTAGGCAGCATGGCGGCTCAGCAGATAGAGTGCTGAGCCTGGAGTCAAGAAGACCTAAGTTCAAATCTGGCCTCAGATACTTACTAGCTATGTGACCCTGGGCAAGTCACTTAACCCTATTTGCCTCAGTTTCCTCATCTGTAAAATGAGCTGGAGAAGGAAATGACAAACCACTTCAGTATCTTTGCCAAAAAAAAAAACCCTAAATGGGGTCACAAAGAGTCAGACATGACTGAAATGACTGAACAACAACAATATATGGCCCATTTATCCAAGTCTGTGGGAACTTACCATCTATTCCTTTCCTTTCCCTTTTCTTCCTTTCCCTTCCCACTTTGATTTCTCCCTCTCTCTCCCCCTTCTCTCCCTACTACCTTTAGGATTGAGTGCTAGACCTGCATCTGTGTCTAAATGTCTGGAATTTACCTTTTTCTCCTGAAGGACCAACTCTCCCAGGTCGGCCTGGTGACCCTTTCTCTCCCTTTTCTCCAGCATCCCCTGTGAAAGAAATTCACAAACATTTAGGGAGTACCTCTAGCAAGCATGGTAAGGACCCTACAACCACTGACTGCTAGGATCCCCCACCCTCTGGCATAGGCACTCCCAAAAGGATAGACAAATGTGCAAAAGGAGGTGTCAAGGCCCTAGCTATCACTGACCTAAACCTTTTGAACCCTTTGGGTTCAAAAAAATCAATTGCACAAGTACATGATAAAAGAGGCATAGCTACAGTCTATGTCCAAAAGACCTATCTACAAATTCAGTATAAGCCAATAGTGTGACACATCAACCAAAAAAAAGCTAATGTAGTCTTCAGTTGCATTAAGAGGGACATTTGTGTTCAGAACAAAGAAGGTGATAGTCCTACCATTCTTTGGCTTCCTCAGACCATTTCTTGAGTACTCTATTCAGATTTATACACCATCTGGGGTAACAAACAAATAGAAGAAAGAAAGGACCACTAACCCATCCATAAGGATTCCTACTGTTACAGTTTGGGGTGCTGGGAACCCTGAAATGTAAGAGTATAAGGCAAATCTGCCTGGAAAGAATTTGAGCACCCAAGCCATCTTTCAGTCAAAGTATTGAGGTTTATTGTAAGGCCGATAGAAACAAGCATGTTTCCTAGTGAACCTGCAAATTTGATGAGGATTGGATAGATACTTATATACAAAAAAGGAAAAAAGGTCAGTGAAAAGATCTTGATGGGATTAAGGAGTGGTAAATTGCCTGGAGTGAGCCAGGTGCAGACAATGAAAGGAGTTAAATGTTTGGAGAGCCACAGTGAAAGGGCTGTTAAAAGGATTATTGAGTATCTAGGTGGGCTGGGATGGGCCAGATGCCTCAGGCAAAACACCAATGATCTACTGTGTGGAAAAGTTCCAGGACTGAGCTGCTTTCAAAGAGATGGTCTTTTCCTTTTAGAGGTCCAGGTTCCATTACCCCATTAGAAGGGGATTCCAGTGATGAATGCTCCTGCAGATGAAGAAGGGAGGTGGGGACCTTGTGATAGATGTGGTCTGGGGGGGGGGGGGGGGGTGATACTTGAAAAGACCACACATACTACCTAGGGAAGAGAGAGGTGACACTGCTAGGGGTAATTGGAACCTAGAAGAGCAGGAAGGCTTGGTTGTAGGGAGGAGATTTTTAGGCAAATGGGGAGAAAGAGGTAACCAACAAAGCATAAATCAATAGTGGGCTGCTGCATAATCAAGGACTTGGAACAGTGTCCTCTCTGACACCCTCAATAATTGGCTTTGTTATGCTCTAAATCACTATTGATTAGAGAAATGCAAATCAAAACAACTCTAATACACCTATCAGATTGACTAACATGACAAAACAGAAAAATTATAAATGCTGGAGAAGATGTGGGAAAATTGGAACACTAATTGTTGGTGGAGTTGTGAACTGATTTGACCATTCTGGAGAACAATTTGGAACTATGCCCAAAGGGCTATAAAAATGTGCATACCCTTTGACCTAGAGTACCACTTCTAGGGCTGTATCCCAAAGATATCATAAATATGGGAAAAGGACCCATATGTACAAACATATTTATAGCAGCTCTTTTTGTGGTGGCCAAAAACTGGAAATTGAAGGGATGCCCATCAACTGGGGAATGGCTAAACAAGTTGTGGTATATGAATATAATGGAGTACTATTGTGCTATAAGAAATGAGCAGGTGGACTTCAGAAAAACCTGGAAAGACTTATATGAACTGATGCTGAGTGAAGTGAGCAGAACCAGGAGAACACTATACACAGTAACACCCACATTGTGCGATGACTGACTTTGATAGACTTAGCTCTTCTCAGCAATGCAAGGATCTAAGACAACTCCAAAAGACTCATGATGGAAAATGCCATCCACATCCAGAGAAAAAAATATGGAGTCTGAATGCAAATCAAAGCATATTATTTGCTCTCTTTTTTGTTTTTTCTTTCTCCTGGTTCTTCCCATTCATTCTAATTCTTCTATACAACATAACTAATGTAAACATGACTATGTTTAATAAGAATATATATGTAGAGCCTATATTGGATTGTGCACTGTCTTGGGGAGGGGGAAAAGGGAGGGAGGCAGAGAAAATTTAAAACTTATGGAAGTGAATGTTGAAAATTAAAAATAAATAAATTATTTTGTTTTTAAAAAAGGGTTTGTTCTGGAAGTGAGGCACAATGGAAAAGGGGAATCCTCCATGCAAGCTTCTACCAAGCAATGGCAGAATCTGCCTAAGGGGAGAGCCCAGAATGGACACCTCACAAGTTTTGATTCTGTGAGGAATACAGTGAATAGAGAAAGACTCCATAATTATAAATGTCAAGAACCAAAGAATGCAGGTCTAGACTAGATAGAAAGAATGGATAAGAAGAGAATGAGAGAAACCCTCTTGAGAAGGAGGTTTATACAAAAATGAAATTTAAGGAACTAATGAATGGGAATAGTTGAAGGGGAGGAGAGGAAGGGAGAATGTACCTGACCGAGAGGAAAGGCCTTCTGAGATGAAAATAAGCTATAATAAGGGACAAATAGAAGTAGCTGAACTTAATCACCACCACCATCACTACTACAAATAAATAGGGGATAGGAAATGTAGCTGTGATCTCCTTAGTATAGGAAACTCCCAGATGAGGAAAGTTCCTCTAACAATTCAGGTCAGTAGGTTCTCTACAATTTATAATCTTAGAGAGTCACCTAGAACGCTAAGAGGACAACTGATTTGCCTATGGTCACATATAAATATATAATACAAGTTAGAATATGAGTACACAAGAGAAGGACAGAGTGCTATGAGGTCAGGTGAGGGAATGGCCAAGATCAGAGAAGCCTCCCTGGAGGAGGCATTTATATTAGGCCTTGTAGGATAAGTAGAATTCTGGGGGCAGGAGATGGTCATAATCTTGGCTTGAAGAAAAATATGGAAGCATAAAATTATAAACCACATTTGAGGTCAAATTAAATAACCAAATTTGACATAGAATACATAATAGGGAATAGTTATAAAAGACACCTGGAAAAAAGCAAATTGGAGCCAGACTGCAAAGAGCCTTGAATGTCAAAATATGTAAATTGGTTTTGTGGCCACATTAAAACCCTACTCCAATAACTCTGTGGCACAAAGTTAACTCTGGGTTCTTGAAGGCTATGCCATAAGCTCTGGCTTTGGGAACCTCCCAAGCTAGAAAGGCTTTGGGAACAGGCCTGGCAACTGATTGTTTGCCTGCTGTTCAAGGACAAGTCTAATTAAGTTTGGAGAGGCTCATGGCCAGGTTGTGCACAGGGGGATGAATCTCATCAACCATCATAATTCATAAAGACTGTTAACTCAGTAGTGGAGGGTTTTTCATCTGCCTCAGTGAAGGAAGTACCCACCCTGATGAAATAAAAAGTCCTATATGAATTTTAGTATGGAATAACATATTGGCTATTTATTTGCAAGCCAAGAAGGTGATGCAATGGAAAGCTGCAGGACTCGTCCCCTAGCTGAATGAATTTGAGAGTTTCTACATCAGTTTATTCCTCTCTGCTTTGCAGCTTAGTTATAAATATTGCACAAAGTCAACCCTATCATTCTGTGGCAGGGGTTGGGAGAGGACTAGAGAAGAACATAGCATTCCTCCCCTCTGACCAGTGATGCTTTGCTGATTGCTGGAGGGGGTGGGGAGGTAGTTAGGGACACCATCGTTTACAGTTTTACTACTGTCCAGCAGGTTTTCTTTCCCTTGCTCCAATTTAAATATCAAGGTGTTCCATATTCCCAATGTAATACCACATCTGCCTCTGGTTTCCCAGTAGCCCCTTCCACATTCACTAGTAAATGCCTCTAAGTTGAAATAAGAACAGTATAATGTTTGTAATCAAGGTAATCATTGTCAGGGAAATGAATTAATATATTGGGTCCACCTGTTCCTCCTGGCAGACTAAGCCATCATAATTTAAAGGTTCCTATAAATATACTAATGAACTCAACTCTGAGATTTTTCCCTATTGGTAGTGACAAAGTTAAGTTTACCTGAAGAAACAAGGCTGCTAAGTAATTCTGTGTATATGAAGAATAGGAATTAGACGCAGATAAAGCCAGCTCAATGCAGAGAGTAACTCAGATGAATGAGCTTGAAATTCAGTTGAAATTCCGCAGGATGGCAGATGGATATTTTGTGCCATTTAGGACCTCTGAATACTGCTCAGAAAAGATGCATAAGCCTATCTGGAAAGTTGAATCATGTGCAAAATGCTTTTTATTGGCCAATTCAACAAGCACTTGTTAAGTACCTACTATGTGCTAGGCTTTTCTCTAGGCGCTAGGCAGACAAAAACAAAAAAAATGAAACAGTCCCTGAGTTCAAATGTTGCCTCTAATTCTTACTACCTATGTGAACCTGAGCCAGTCATTTAACTCTCTGAACCTCAGTTTCTTCACCAGTAAAATGAGAACAAAAATACCTTCAATATTTGTTGTGCCAACTGAATGAAGTAATGAATAGAAAGCACTTCCACAAGCGTTACATGCTATATAAATGTCAGGAATCATAATTATTACTATTATTATTGTTTTGTGAGTCCCTGGGAAGGATCTCATGCACTGGGCTGGGCTGCAAGCTGCCAGAAATCTTAGGCACAGAATATACCAGAAGGCTTGTCGTTTAATGTCATAGTCAGAAACAGCCTGCTCTCCTTGACGACACCTTCAGAGGCTTCCCCATTCTTTTATACGTGCCTGTGTCACATCAGAAAGAAATGATATGGACCCTTCTATATGTCTTACATAACACACACCAGGCTGACATTAACTAGCAATGAATTTGTCCACTTGCAGATGCCCACATCCTGGAAGTGCTTTCTTGCCTTGCCATATTGTTCCTTTTTCCAAATCTTCCATATGCTGAATGCCCTGAACATATGAAGTCATTTGCCACATGACTGTGGCAAAATGCTTGAGCGCAGCATCCTACTGTGTTGTATATTCTACTGTTCACTGAGGTCTGAAAGCAGCTGAATATTAAACTTTTCCATCTTTTGCTCCCAAAAAACAATCACTTATGGTATCCCCTTACTTGTCTAGTTAATCTCTATTATTTTTCTGCAACTGATCCCAGATTTGGGGTTTGTTTATTTTCCAGCTCAATCTCAAATACTGAGAACTTATCAGTGGCTTTGGACAAAATGTTTCTGATAACCCCATACAAGTATCTCAGTAAAACCCTGAGCTTCAGAATAATGATTGACCAAGAAATCCCTGGGGGAGAGAGTGGGGAGGGATATGAGGATATGAGTCTGCACTCTTCCCTTTTAAAAGCCATTCTTAATCCAGTAAATTAATGATGAGCTGCTTGCCACATTATGTTTGGGAACCACAGTTTATCTCAGGGTACAGTCCTAAGCCATCAATTTTTACCCTCTAAATAGGAGACCCAAGATTCCACATACCAGTTTGGCCAAAGCTCTCTGTCATTTTCTTCCTTGCACCAGGGAATCACAAAGATTGATAGTTTCTTTCTCTTTCATTGCTGAGTTGGTAGAAATAATGGCGCTGTTTTTCCTAAGTGAAGAATCAGCACCAAAAGTTGATACTCTCCTCCTTGGCTCTTCAAAGTCTTGTTGAATCATCTGAATCAAAAACCTGGCCTAGACGATGTTGCAATAAATGAGGGCAGTGTCTCTGTAAGTTCATGGGGACTATTGGACACAAGAAAATTGGATTACATGGCCAGTATGGAATAGTCTAAACTATGGATGAATCTTTACCTCATGTCATTCACGCAAACACTTAAGGGCCTGCTGTGCTTAAGACTGATTCTGGGTGCCGATGTAGATGTGAAGAAAAAGGAAACATAATTCCTGCCCTCAGAGAGTTCTTGATCTAATAAGAGAGATTGGATAAGTATACGAAATAGAAAATGACATGGTAAGTGGGAGGCAAAATGGCTAAGTGAAAAGAGCCCTGGATATGGAGTCAGAGGACCTGAATTCAAATGCTAGCTTTGCTAGTTATTACCTGTGTCATTTTAGGAAAGTCATTTAACATTCTTAGGTCTCAGTTTCCTCTCATGTAAAATTGGAAAATCAGACTAGATGACCTCTAAGATGTCTTTCAGTTCCAAAACAATGAACCTTTGATCCTACGCACTATGTGGCCAGTAAAAATAATAAATGCTGTGAGGTAGTCATGGAAGGAGTATTTGTGCCAGACCTAGAATCAGATGTCAAGAGGCAGAGAAAGTGAGGGGGAGGAGATGAGCAAACAGAAGGCCAAAGGCACTAGGGAACACTCTAATTTCCTAGATGAGAGTGGGAAGCAGAACCAACAAAGGAGCCAGAGGAGTGGTCTGGTTCTCGTCCTACATCCCTTTAGTGTGCAGTATCACAGATCCCAGGCAGGGAGAGAGTTTCAAGAAGGATGGAGAGGTTGATAGCATTGAATGCTATAGAGAAGACAAGGAGGATGAGGATGAAGAAAAGTAATGGAAAAGATGAGCTACCTAAGAGTCTGAGATTTGTTCACATGACCCTTCAGAAAGGCATTTCATGATCTCCATTACATATTAGTCTTCCTGAAGAAACCATGAATGATAGAAAATGAGAGCTCCCTTTCATGCATTCTTAATCTGTTCAATTACCTTGGAAATGGCAATGGAAAACTAATAAACTCAAAGAGGCATGTGTTATTTATATACTATGGTGACATGTTATCAATTCCATTAGAATAATCAGTATGCTTAAAATTTAAAAATTAGCACTGATCCACAAGCCAAACATCACAAAGAAATAGGGTTGGGCCTAAAACAAAAGACTACAAGGAGATAAGATTTTAGATCTCCATTGAAAATGTAACTCTATCATACTGTCAGTATTCATAGACTTGAGAGCTGGCAGTCCCATTAAAGATTACCTAATCCAAGGGTTCTTTATTTTTCGTGTGTGACATGAAACCTTTTGGTGAAGTCTAGTGAATCATATGGCCCCCTTCTCAAAATAGTGTTTTTAGATGCAAAAAAAAAAAAAGAAAATACATAGAATTACAAAGAAAATTAATTATATTGAAAAATTATCAAAATGTTTTTAAAAACAAGTTCACAGACCCCAAGTTAAGAACCCCTGAATTCTAGTCTAATGGCCTCTTTTGTAAATGAAAAACTGGTAAAGTGATTTTCCAAAGGTTGCAAAGCTAGTTAGGAGCAATCAGGAGTCAAACCCAGTCCTACGGATCCAAATCTAAGTTTATTCACACTACAACACACTGAATCACCTTTAAGATAGACACTTCATAAATCTTTGTTGGTAGATGTTCTGTGAGAGTTGTTATGGCTGAAAATTAATTTATTTTCTAGAAAACCCTCTTGTGGTGACACTCTTTAAATTTAGTCAAATGAATGAACAAAAAATCATTGATTAAGGGTTCACTATGTGCCAGGCACTGTGCCAGATATTAGGAATACAAACACAAAAGAGAAAGAACGTGCCCTCATGGAGTTACATTTGTCCTTGGTTAGCTGGGCCTATCCTTGGATGATAGACCCTGAATTTAGATTTCTAAACCTAGAACATTTCTATCTTGGTAGAACCTGTTAGAGTATGCTTATGCTTCTTTGGCATCTAGGGTCACTTCTAGTCTATGATGAAGCATCAGATGAGGAATTAAATGGAAGAATCTGTTTTCATTTGAATTAAAATGTTAAGGAAGAAAGGGATGTACAGGTATGATTTATTCCAGTCCTTGCCAGGGATGACCCGCCCCCGCCAATTCATTCAATGATAGCACTACACACTGAGACATACCCAGAGCCCGGGGGAAGCTCACTTTATCTGCAGTGCCCAGAGCTCTGCAAATACCAGGTGCCTGGCTCCAGAGATTGGTGGTGGCTTAAGGCCCACTTGAAAAGAAATCTCCAAGACAACTGCCCAGGCAGAGGGCGAATCAAAGAGAAAGAAGGGACTGCTATGTTACCTTTGAGGCCTGGGACAAGAATCTGGACAGAGCAGGCCTCTTCTGCAAGATGTTGAGGCGATCCAGATCTTAGCAAGGACAGGAAGACCAGGCTAATTAGAGTCCCCAGGAAAACCAGATCTCTCTTCATAATGAGTATTTGCAGGTCATTGACTCCTAAATAAAAGAATGGATAAACAGTTATGAGAAGTCTTTAAAAGAAAAAGAAAGGGGGAAATGGAAAAAAAAAAGAAAAAACCAAACAACTCTTTACCCTGCTTGTACTTTGGGCCAGAAGTTCTTCAGATGAAAGCCATCCTAATTGGTAGTGGATATCTGTGACTGTCTACCATGGTTCTTATTGCTCTTATCACTTATTTGGTCTCTGTGTGGTTCAGTGGAAGGATGCACTTGGGAAGCAATCTACTAGGGGGTGGGGATCAGGGTACAGTTAGCAGGAAAGAGGAATTTAAATTCCTTCTCTGACAGCTGCTAGCTTTGTGATCACATACAATACACTTTACCTCTCCAACCATCAGTTTTCTCTCCTGTAAAAAGGGAATAATGATACTTCCACTACCTGTGTTATAAGGTTATTGTGAAGAAAGTGTTTTATAAATGTTAAAGGTACTCTAGAAATGGTACTGTTTTTCTTAACAGCAAATTTTTCATTTGTCTTGTTAATTAGACTGTAAGCTCCTGAAGAAAAAGGACAGTGTCTCACTTTCCTTTCTTTGGTATCCCTCCCTTCCTAATACCCAGGGACTCAATAGAACAATAAATGAATTAATATATCAAAAAAATCCAGCAAACATCCACTGTAGGTCTTCAATGATTCTATTTATTTGTAAGGAGAAAAACTGAGGACTCAACTTATCACAGAATCTTGGAGTGGGAAAAGACTGTAGATGTCATCCAGATCAGCCTCCTACCCCGTGAAGGGATATTGTCTAAATCTCTACATGGTGGTGAATTCAAAAGAAATCTGTAGGTGACAGGGAATACACTACCCTCATAATATAAACTTCACAGCTGCAAACTTCTGAACATTCTCTGTTCCAAGTGCCCCCATGTTGTGAATATAATTTTTCTAGCAAATAGCATGAAGAGTATCCATTAAGAGTATGAAGCTAGCTCTTGGCCAATGGCTACCAATAGCTTCCGTCCCTTAAAACCTGGGTTAAAATTGTAGGAGCTTTGCTTTTCCTTTTCCTCACCAACCTTCTAACAGGCAATGGCCCTCTCAGACCCAATCTCAGGCCCAATCAGACCCAGATCCACAGGCTGATACATGAGACTTTCAGTGGGGAAGATGGCTATATGGAATCCTTATTGCCCACTCGTTCTCTCTCTCTCTCTCTCTCTCTCTCTCTCTCTTTGTTTCTGGGTGTTTGTGTCTCTCTCCTCTTCTCTTCCCTCCGCTCCCCCTCTTCTCCCCTTCACTCTCTCCCTCTCTCTCTTATTCTCTGCTAAACAAGGTCACGGGGCTTTGACAGAGTCCCCGGGCCTCCTGTCTTGGGACCGTCTGACTAGCTCAAAGAATTCCAGTCACTGGGAAAATATGTAATTTGTGATTCCCAAATTTCTGTTTTAATCATTCACCACTCAATCTCTTGCCAACTGTACTACTTAGGGACTCTTGTAACTGAAAAGATGCCTCAATATATCTATCCAACCAAAGATCTACTGGCCTTGAAGTCAGCTTGTTCTTATATAACACTTTATTTATAACAATAATTTACATATCTATGGGGCTTTAAGATTTACAAAACACTTTATCCTCCCAACCTTGTGATGTACTAATATTATTTGTCCCATTTTATAGATGAGAAAACAGGCTTTAAGAAGTTAAGCAATTTGCACATGGTCAACAATGAACTTTGTTCACAACTGAATTAAGTATTACAAGGATTATTAGCTCCATTTCAAAAATAGGAAAACTAAGACTTAGGGAGGCCTAAAAATGACTAGCCCATGGTTGCAGGCCTAGTAAAGAGCAGAAGCAGAACTCAAACTCTTGTCTCCAGACTCCATGTCCACTATACTTCATTGCCTCAGACAGTAAGGATTTAAGAAAGAATATCTTCTGTCCAGGAAGCAAGCCCTGTTTTCCAAAGTGTGTGGTAATTTTGACATCATTTCTCAGAGTCTAAAAAAGAGATTTACCTATCAATGAAAAAATGCCTAAGAGACCAAGCAGAGACTACTCTCTTGAAATTGTCAGTCTTGAAAGTTAAATATTAAGCGTTGACAAAGGTTAAAGAAATGATGACTGAGAAGGAAAGGGAGGATGAGAGAAAAGAAAATCTTGAATGAGACCACATGAATGGCTGCTCCAGAAGCTAAAGCAAAGCAAAAGTGGAAACCTTGAGGTTACAAAGGACTTAGCTTAGCTTAGAAGTGAATCTAAATTTGAGGTGATTTTTGACTTAACTTTGCAAAAATAAAGAAAAATTAAAAAAGGATGCTCAGGGAAAAATAAAGCTACTTTTCACCTCCGGTGTTCTAAGCCTCTTAAAAATATTTAAAAGCTATAACGAATAAGGAAGCTGGGGTGAGCTAAGGTCAAATGAAGACTTTGGAGTCTCCATATTTGAATAACAAGCCGGATTTTCTCTGTTAAGAGCCTGTACACTCTGTTCACAAAGCCCAGATTTCTTCTCCTGGCACGGGAATGTTTGGGCTAGGGAGGAACCGGTGCCTTTGGGGTATGCAGATGTCCTTCCCTCTCACACACAAGGGAGCTCGCCTGATGAAAGTGGGAAGATTAGCAGCAATAGAGAGAAGCGCAGATCCATGAGCTGCAGATGAATAAACAAGATGTCTAAATGGCTATGATCAGAAGCTTAGTCAAATCATTCCAACATCAGAAGCTTTGAAAAATCAGAAACATCAGTCATTTTAAAAGTGGATACAAGCCTGAAAAAAACAGGGAGCTGAAAGCATTTTGTTAAAGTGAGGTCGAGGTACAGACTTAGATCTGTTCTAATACGACAAAATTTAACCAAAGCAATCTCAAGTGTCAGTATCAAGAAAACTTCAGGATATGAAAGCCAGATGGATGAAGGTGTGATTCTCATACTTTGGCTCAACAAGGCCAAACCCTATTCTGCTGATGAAAAATGCAGAACATTGCATGGTGATTTTCTCAATCCGGTACAGAAGATAGGTTCTCAAGTTTTTCAAGTCACTCTATCATGTGCCTAGCACTCTCATGGGTGGTCTGAGAGAATCTCGTAAGATCACAGAATCATAGCTCTAGAGCCAGAGCCTCTCAGAAGCCATCTAGCCCAGCTGTTGAAATTGTCAGAGGAGGAACTTCTGTCCCAGAAAAGGGAAAAGGCACTTCATAAAATAAATAATACATAAAATGTTAAACATCGATAAGTCCTTATTGAGCGCATTGAAAAAGTAGGTAGTATTTGATGGTGAAGGTTAAGTGAACTTCAATAGGTTAGAGGTGGGGCAAACGGACCTTCCATTTATGAGCAAATATACTAAGACAAGAACACAAGGGACGAATCAAGGACACTAGAGCTAGATCTCTTTGGTTGAAGCATAACCAATCAGCAAATGCCGATTAAGTTTTTAGTATGTGCCAGGCCCTGTGCTAAGTGCTGGAAATGAAAAAGAAATGCAAAAACAAGTTCAGCCCTCAAAAAGCTTACATTGAAATAATATACATAAATTGATACACATAAGATAAATATAAAACAGAAGTGTAAGAGAAGAAGGCACCAGCAGCTTCACATAAAATATGTGAGGAAGAGTAGTGTGAGATAAGGCCAGAGAGGTAGGTTGGGATCAGATTGCTGCAAGCCTTGTATACCAATCTATACATCACGAATTTCATTCAGTAGGCATTGGGGAGACATTGATAGTTTTGAAATGAAGAATGACATCATCAGAGTCGTGCATTAGGAAGATTACCTTGAGAGTATGAAAAATGGATTGAAGAGGGAGAAGAGACTAGAGGCTGAGAGTCCAGTCAAGAGGCTACCATAGTAATTAGGTCCTCATTTCTTTTTACCTGAACTAAGGTGGTAGCAGTGGGAATGGAAAGGAGATAAAGAATGCAAGAAACATTGGGGTGATAGCATCAGCAGGACTTGTGCACTGATATAGAGGATCAACTGAACAAGAGTCAAAGATAGCTTCTTTTTTCAAGCTCATGTGCCTGGGAAGGTGATGACATCCTTAAAAACAGAGAAATCGAAAAAAAGAGGCCAGTGTTGGGGGAAAAAGATGACATGTCCCTTCGAGTTAACTTCCTCCTTTCAAGCTGGAGAGAATAAACATACAAAACAAATGAAGATTCACTCACAAAGCTACGCATCCAAGTGTTCTCACCTTAAAAAGAAAAGTACGCAAGCACTGAAGAGACAGAATTTTTTTTTTTGGCAGAGACTTCAAAAGGCAGCATATTGTGGGGGAAGCAACCTTGACCACACTGCAAATTGGGAAGCCTGGGATCTGTCCTGGCTTTGTCAGGGTCTCACTATGAGGGCCTAGACAGTTAACTTGGTCTCTCTGGAACTCATCTTTTCCACCTGTAAAATGGGCTGATAATTCCAGAAAAATGCACTCAAGATTCAAAATGAGACATATATTTTTGGACATAGCCAATGAGGGAATTGGTTTTGCTTAACTGTGCATATTTATCAAACAAGGTTTTGTTTCGTTTTGTTTTGTTCAGTGGAGATAGGGGGTGGGGTGAGAAAATAAGTGCTTGTTGTTGAAAAAAATTAAACTAAAATAAGGAAGTGGGACTAGATGATTTCTAAGGTCCCTTCCAAGCTCTAAATTCTTCAATCTTATAACCAGATGGTCTATAAAGTCCCTGCCTTCCAGCTCTCTACGACTCCCAGACAGTAACTTGATCAGTTGATTTTTGTTCTTTTTCTTTGGTACAAGCTAAAGCCTCAGGGAGGGTAGATACTGGAGGGTAGGTAGATACAAAGAGGGTAGGTAATTTCCAGAAATGATTGTGATGCAAGGACAAAAAGCATTGATAAGAGTGTAATTTTTATGACTCTAAAGAAAGGCCAGGATAGGCAAGATTAAACCCTGTGAAACTGACTATCCCAGAAACCAGTAATTAATGTCTATTATTTTGGTTTTCATGATCATTTTCAAATAACTTAGTTTTCCTCCCAAAGAGCTGGAAGAGGTAGGAGCTTTATTCAATAAACATCCCAGGACAAGTAGTAAACACAACAGAGTGCCTCCCAGAATACCCCTTTAGGAGGAGGAGGAAGAAAACTTGTATGACTTACCCACTGTCCTACAAAGCCTCAGGGAAACTGTGGAGACTGGAAAGCCTTTCTTTGGTGTTCTACAAGCCTACTCCTCCATGATGACCCATACTCTATGTACTCTGTTCTACTTTTCCCAGGGTTTTTCTTGCTTTTAGTCAACTAGCCTTCAATATAGTATTTGGAGACAGTGTAGTACAGTAGAAAGAGCTCTCAACTTCGAGTTCAAGAGGACCTGAGTTTGAATTCCACCTCTGCCATTTACTATCTGTATAACCTGGGGCAAGTTGCCAATTTGTCTGCACCTCAGTTTCCTCATCTGTAAAATAAGGGATTTGAACTTAGCAAACTTTATAGTTCCTTCGAGCTTTAAATATATTTCGGTTTAAGATATTACCCCTCACAGATGGATTTACATTTTAATAAAGGAACCTTAAAAAACAAAAGGTAATGATTAAATGTTTAATGGCAGACCTTCAGACCTGAGGTGATTGGGAATTTTTTTTGCAGTGGAGGTAGAGGTAAAAGAGGGATATTAGGGACATGAAGGACAGGAACATGGTGTATTACAAAAAGTACTGGACTTAGAGTTAGGAGCTCTGGGTTTGAGTTTCTAGTCATGCCACAATGATTAAATCATTTAATTTCTCTGACCATCACTTTCCTCAACTATAAAATAGAGATAAATGCTTAAATTAATGTCATCATTATCATTTAGAGTAATCTAAGATTTCTAAAGCACACTCCTCAAATCACCCCCATAGAATAGGTAATGTAAATATTATTTTCCTTGTTTTACAAATGAAGAAACTGAGGCTCAGAGCAATTAAATTATTTGCCCAAGATTGCAGAGATAAATTTCAGAGCTAAAATAATATATGCGCCACCCACCTCACAGAGGTGGTGTGAGGAAAATGCTTCCTAAACCATGAAGTACTATATAAATATTATGGGGTTTTTTTTTTATATATTTTTAGTCCTGGTGAGCCCAAGTCACAACTGTATGCAGAAGCCTATTCCATCTAAGGTCAAAGACCTTTATACTGAGTAATGACTCAGTATTATTGATCATTAGAATGTAATTTCCATGACGGCAGGGACTAGCTTTGCTTTTACATTTGTATTCCCAAAGCGTAGCACAATGCTTGGCATCTAGTAAGTGCTTAATAAGTGCTTTTTCATTCATTTATTCATCATAAACTGCGATTAGACATAATTTTTTGTGGCATTTCCAAAACCGACATGTAAATTTCCTCCCTCCTAGTATTAAAAATTGAAGTGACCATAGATGGTGAGGCCACTGGACTTTCTAACTCTCTCTCTGTTCATAGGCCTAAGCAGAAGCTTACAGAAAAATATCACCTTTGCTGAAAAGGGATCCCCTAGAGAAGGACAGCATGGAATGGCACAATTAAAACTATGGCCTCAAGGAAGCCATTGGGGGAAGAGGAGGAGAGCTGAATGAAACCCATTCTCTCTGCTCTTACTACCAACTTGCCAAGGCAGAAGAATGTGATGTTATAATCTAAATCAGTTCTGTCATACACACACACACACACACACACACACACACACACACACACACACACACACACACACACATACCACTTACACCCTAAACATCATCTTTATCTCTCCCAGTATGGGTTAACAAAGATTAATCCCTTCATTTCAAATGGGGGAGGTTTAAAAAAAAAAAAAGCAAACTGTGAAAAACTTCTTGAGGGAGGTTGGGGAGAAAGAAATTCTAATTCTGAATAGTTGGCCAGGAGATGTTGTAAGAATGAATAAGATCATGAATAAAAGGTCCCCTTTGGTCCCAGAGAAAAGGCACTATATTATTATTGAATTTCTACCACAGGACTCAGCATTTTTATATGTGCCATAAATATTTTGTCAATGGTCATTTCAGAAGGTGGGTTTGGGAACTCAGTTGGTGAATTCCCAGCTCATAATTTTCTCTCCTGTGGCATTTGTGTGCCTTTGTCCAGAAACCAAAGCATCACAGATCTCAGCACCAATTCTGGGGCAAGAACCTTTTCCTCATCTTGTAAAGCCCTGAAAACATCAGGGCTTTTCCAATTACCTTTCCCAAGCTTTAAACAACTATCAATTTATCCTCTCAGTTTTCATTCTAAGGCTATGGTGTGCTCTCTCTCAGAAGTTGTTTTATTCCCTTAATCTCAACGTAACTCCAGAAAACTACTTCACCTCCCCAGATTCCCCAAGTAATCCATAACTCATCATTACATATAGATGCTCTTGTTTATGCTTTCGCCCTACAAATCGGGAGCCGTTCTATGAATCATACTTCACTTCAGTTTCAATGACATAGTCTTTCCCCGATTGTATTTTATCTGAGCATAGCTCTACTTCAGCATGAAATTAGGACAGGATGATTTTTTCTCCCTTCATTCCAGCTTTAGGGACTATATAAAATAATCCCATTGGAGAGGGTAAAGCCCCCTCCTTTCTCCTTGGCACCCTTCATCTCATCCTTCCACCACAATTTGTATTTCTATAGCTAGAGTCATAGGATGTTAGTACTAGAAGGGATGTTAGTGATGGGAGGGATCTCAGTGATCATTCCAGTCCAATCCTCTCATTTCACAAGTGAGGATTATTAGACCCCGAGGTCTAGTAATTCACCCAATGCCATACAAGTAATCCATGGAAGAGTCAATGCTACAAAGAACCCAAGTATCTCTTGACTCTTGATCCAATGCTCCCTTCATCACATCATACAGACCTCTCAACTATTTTTGAAATGCATTATTGTAGGGATTATTTTTCCAATCTCACCTGACTTTCAGTCAATGAACAAATCAAATTGGGACATATATTTATATTGGGATTATACATATATATATATATATATTTAACCAGTGAATTTTTTAACCAGTTCTAAAGACACCCGATATAATTCTACTACTTCCTGTGACAATGGACAGATTACTTCCCTGCTCTGGGCCTCTGTTTCCTAATCTGTAAAATGAAGGCAAATCACTTAGATCTCTGAACCTCCATTATTATTCATCTATAAAAGATGAATAAATAGTTATTGTGAAACTTAAATGAGATAATGTATATAAAGTGCCTTGTAAACCTTAGAGGGCTATATAAATGTAAGTTATTATTATTAGATGATTTCTAAAGTCCCTTTCTGTTCTAATATTCTCACACACAAAGTCTGTTCTTAGAACAGTACTTTCTTCACTTTGGTAAGGATATTTCAAAATGAACCAGTCATTCCTTCTAACCAATTTTTAAAAATAAACCTTAAAGTATTATTTTTAAAAATGTTAGTCGCATTTACCCTTATTTTTTTCCCAAAGAGTACTCTCTGAAGGTTTCACCCTTCAAGTTACCTATCCCAAGTTCACTGAAAATCCCAGGAAACAAATCCCTTAATTTTTTAAGAAATTAGTTCTTATGCTATAGTCGAAAAAGACTTCTGTCTTCTATTTTCATCAGTTCTACCTCATGTCCAAGCCATATCGCTTCCCCCCTGCCATTATTTGGATTTGGATTACCATTCTCAGTGCCCCATTGATGTTTGAAATGTTGGCTGGGAAGCTTATTCCTTTTAGGTATAAAAAGTATAAAATTTCAGTCTTTCCTACCTTAGGCTCGCTGGGTGAAGAAGGCGGCCTCTTGACCATCGCCTGCCTGCAGGGACACTGCACCAGGGAACCTCATCGCTGCTGTTTACAGAAGCCTGGCGGTCTTAAATTGGGAGCACTGGTGCCTTCTGCTTTCAGACAGTTCAGCAAACCAGGCAGATCAGTTGCAAGTGTTATCTGTAAACAGCTTCCTGTTTGAAATAGATCAGCTGTCCAGCCCGGATAATAATTAGGAGGAAAAAGTGTGGGAAAGTTGAAAACATGATGTCAGGGTTCTCATTACAGCCATGTAGATGGCCCTGTTGGAGAATCCCTTTTTTTAACCCTTTGGCAGTAACTGTTTTCACAAAAACCCTACAGCATTTCAGAAGATCATACATGGAGCAAAAGCTAAATGCGATCTGGTGACCAAACTCCTCATTTCACATTAAAGGAAAATGAGACTCCAGCAGACTAAGTGACTTGCCCAAGGTCACATAGATTATTAAGTTGACAGAGCTCCTATTTTAACCCAGATTCTACTAATAGGCCTATACTAATCCAAGGATATCATTGATTTAAAAAGAATAAGAAAGAAAAGAAAGGTGTTATTTATACTACAATATTTATAGTAACACTTTTTGTGGTAGCAGAGAATTGGAAACAAAGTAGATGTCCATTGACTGGGGGATGGCTAAACAAATTCTGGTGCATGAATGTAATGGATTATTACCTTGGTATAACAAACGATGAATATAATAAATGCAGAGGACCAGGGAAAGTGTTCTCAGTAATTCAATAAGCCTTGTCTAAGTGTCTAGTATAGGAAGGCACCATACTAAGCACAGGGGGATACAAAGGCAAAAGATAGCCCTGAAGTTCACAGCTGATGGGGGAGAGAGCACGCAAATGACTATGTACAGATGTGAACTCATGCAAAGTGAAGTAAGCAGAACCAAGAAAATATGTTCAATTTCTAATCAACACACTGTCAATGGAAAGAACAACCACCACAAAACAAGTGAAAATGAATGTTGCAAAATTAGAAAGAACAAGCTTGTCCCCAAAGAAGAGATACAAGAAAATGCCTCTCCCACACCTTTGCAGAGGACATTCATGGATGGGGAACAATGCCTATGTATTGTTCCAAAGGGATGTATGTGCAGGGAAATGTTAAACACTTGGCTGCGGGGTGGGGGGTGGGGGAAGTGTCCACAATACACTTTTACACAATATACTTTTAACATTTTTTCTACAACTTTCTTAAATCTAGACAATCTACAAAATAAGTCAAGTCCTGGTTTGTAGCATTTGCCAGTTTTTGAGGTATAAATTCACAAACTGAAAATTTAATAATCGGCCCTCGATGGCTGATTCCAAATGAGTACATGACACATACAAAAAAAATCTCTGCATTAGACAGAGTTGGTAGAGGGTGGGGCCCCAGGATATGTGAAATTTGTCTTTGAGACAGCTCAACCCCTATGTCAGGTGTCTTACTATTAACCTGTTGTAACCCAGGAATTCCCACTGGTCAGTGGTGGAGCAGGAAGCTGACTGAGGTCTTTAGACTCCAAAAGTCCAGTGTTTTTTCTACTACTCCATAGTGCCTCTGAATTGGGAACCCAGAGAGTTGGGGTGTAAGGGACTAAAAGCACAAAATTTCAGGATGGGATCTCAGAGGTCATCTAGTACACAGACCACCCCTTTCATCTAAACATGAGGAAACTGAGTTTCAGGGTGGGGCCTTGCTAAAGGTCACAAGACTAATTAGGGGCAGGGAACCCATATAAGAGATTATAATTCAGATATGAAGCTATTATTCAGCAACCAATTCTATTCAACAATATGATTTCTAAGATCAATTAGTCGAGTAACATTGATTAAGCATCTACTCTGTGCCAGGCACTGTGCTAAAGATTCAAAGAAAGGCAAAAACTGTTCCAGCTCTCAAGGAGCTCTGAGTCTAATGAGTGAGACAACATGCAAAGAATCATGTACAAACATGAGAGAGAAAAGATAAATTGGAGATGGCCTTTAAAAGAAGGCACCAAGAACAAGGAGGGCTGGGAAAGGCTTCTTAGAGAAGGTGGAATATTAGCTGAGACTTGAAAGAAGCCAGAAAAGCTAAGAGACAACGATGAGGAAGAAGAAGTTTCCAGGCATGGGGGAAAGCAGTGAAAACATTCGGATTTGAGTGACAGAGTGTCCTGTACTAGGAAAAACAAAGGAGGCCAGTGTCACTGGATTTGCAGAGTACATTTTAGGGGAGGAAGGTGCAAAAAGCTTGGAATGGTAGGAAGGTGCCAAGTTATAAAGGGCTTTAAAAGTCACACCAAGGGTTTTATTCTTGATCTTGATGGCAATAGGGTAGCCACTGGAGTTTGTTGAATAAGGAGTTAGTGGAGGCTATAAGAGGTGACATGGTGTGTTTACAACAATCATTTAAATAGCTGAGTGGTCGGCAGATTGGAGTGAGGAGAGACTTAAGGCAGGGAGATCAACCAGCAGGCTATTACAATAACCCAGGTGTGAGGAGATGAGGACCTGAACCAGAGTTGGAGCAGCATCAGAAGAGAGAAAGGGGAAGACAGGAGAAGTGTGAAAAGAGTAAAAACAGATTGGATATGGGAAGGAGGTGGGTAAAAGAAAGTGAGGAGTGGAAGATGACACCTCAAGTATCAAAATATAAATTCTCTGTTTGCCGTTTGAAGCTTTTTATAACCCGGCACCTTCCTACTTTTCCTGCTTCATTTCACATCACTTTAATCAAACATACATATATCATTCACTTAGTTCAAGGGAAAAAGTCAGCACCCTGAACTTCAGAAAAAACACAAACAGAAATTACAAGCAGAAATTATAAAAACAGAGCAAAATAACACAAACCAGCGGACAGGTTTTTAACTGGCTGTCCAAGACATTACATATATAGTTACCAGAGAGAGAAGCACCAACATCTGTGTTTTTCAAAACTGGGGGGCTCCAATGGCTACCCAGAGTCTCATCTGGTCAAATTACATAACACTCTTCCAGTGAGTGAGCCCCAAACAAAATGCTAACCTTGGAGTATATATATACTTCTTCAGGGTCAGAGGGTATCACAACCATGCAACTTAAACCCATGTGACCTAGGCCTTCCTCCCAATTCAATCAAAGACTCTTGATTGAAGCAAAGGCAAGACTCAAAGGCACTTGATTGCCTTAGTACTGAGAAGTGCTCCGAAACAAAAAACAACAAAAAGTCCCACTTCACTTGCCATTACAGAAGGCAAGATGGTGTCATGGGACAAACACTTGATTTGGAATCAGAGAATAAGGGTTCCATTCCTGGCTCTGTCACTTTGTACCAGTGTGACCTTGGATAAGATGAAGGGGTTAAACTAATTTGTCTCTTCCCATTACTTTTGCCTGCTACTTCTGTTCCTATCTCTTCAGAGGCATGGCCTTTTATTTCCCTTTCTAGTCTTCTTTGTCCTAAGGACTTCACCCATAAAATGCTTCTTTAACCCAAGAGCAACCTTTAATTGTAAAAACAGAGACACATTTACAAAAAAAAATGGTATATTGCATAGTGTTGTATCAGCTATGGGAGCTTCCATGTTAGCTTAAGAGATGTTTGGGCCATCCTTGTAGATAAATATGGAAAAAGTTACCAGCCCACATTCAGCAAATGAGAAAGTACAGATACATTCATCTTTGTCTTTCCCTTTCTCTTTACTTCCAAAGGTCCATGCCTGAAAACATCAATGGCACTGTCACAGTTAACATTTGGAATAGCCTTTTCCCTCATGACCCCTGATGCGCTCAATTTAACATTCTGGCCTCTTCCAGTGAGGTCAGGCTAAAACCTGGAATATATCCCAGCTATTATTTACTTTTTACAGAGATAGACGAGAAACTTGGGTACCAAGAGCCAGATTCACACACTGAGTTTGTCACTCTGTGGGAATTTTCACATTCACAGTCATATGCATGTAACTCTTTGACACTTTGCTTGTGGGGAAATAACCATCTTGCTTGTCTTACTCTCACCAGGTAAGATGACTGTCATCTTTTACAGTACTTTTACAGTACTTTCTCAACAACGTAGTAGCAACAATAAGAAAAACAATTCAAACATTTACTTAACACTTTAAAGGTAACAAAAAAACCTTTCCTTGCCACAGGTTGGCAGTGAATTCATTATTCCCACTTTGCAGATGGGAAAATTGAGGCTCAGAGAGCTGAAGTGACCTACCTAAGGAGACACAGCTAAAAACCAGGAATCAAGTCCATGTTCTGTTTCTAGGTCTAACACTCCTTGCATAACATTAAAGACACTGACAGGGGATTTAGTCCACCCCACCCCCTTTTTTAAACACAATTCCATGGAATGCGTCCTTTTTTCAGATCCCAAATCAATCCAAAATTTCATAATACTGCAATATGTTCCCATCACCCTTTGTTGCCTAAAAAAATCAATATCATGATGACATATATATATGTAAAAGCTTTAGAATGAACTGAAGCAAAGTGAAATAAGCATAACCAAGAAAGCAATATGCACAATGTCAGTGGAGCGAATAATAAATGTACCTACCTCACAGGGTTGTTGTGAGGTTCAAATGCAATAATCTTTGTACAGCGCTTAGTATGGTCCCTGGCACATAGTAAGCATTATATAAGTGTTAGCTATTATTACTAAGAACAACAACAAAACAATAGAAATGAAGTCCTTTTCAATTATAATGACCAAATGATCCCCCCTGCCCAAAAATAGGAGACACTGGTCCCATCAGAGAGGGAGGACTATGGGTATGGAACACTCTATATGATGTCAGACTTTTTTCACTATATTCGTTAGTTTTGCTGAATTGTTTTCTTTCTTATTTGTTCTTTGCAATTAGGCTCACCAGGAAGGGAAGGATATATTGGGAGAAACTGGTGTTGTAACAACAAAAAATGTCAATGAAAAGCTTAAAAAGCATTAGAGGAAGATGTTTTTAAGGTGACATCTTAAAGACTACCTTCTAACAACTTATTTGATATGTTAATATTATATAAAAATTCTTCATAGATACAACCACAAGAAAACTGTGTCAATAATCCTTTAATTAGCAGTGAAGCATAATATACAGAGATGTATGTTCAGCCCAAGTATTTGCTGCTGTCATGGAGAATGCCCTGTAAGGGTCCAAATGGAAGGATCCATATAGATGATGGAGTCGTCCAGATATTCTCATTTGCTGATGAGATAGTCCCAGTTCCAGCCAGCCCTAGAATTCCACAAGAATTTCTCAGTTAGCAATTTACATGATGATGAAGGCATAGAATTGCACGTATGCAAGACAGCCATCAAAGATATCAACTGTGTGATCATTACCTTCTTGAAGAATGCATAATGGCTTCAATAAGTTTGGTGCCACACCTCAGGAGAAAAGATTTTGGAAGACGTCTTTCTGGATGGTTGAATCATCCTATCAGGTGTCTTCTGCAGTCCATCTTTTACTTAAGATTCTTCATGAGCACTGTTATAAGTAGTGCAAATGTTGGGGCACCTTGCCATTGATCCTCCCAGTGGGATATCATTTAGGAATCTTACTGTCATTCACATAATCAAGATTACCTAGTGGCAAGGTGATATGCATTTCCATGACAGTCCCTGGAGCAGTAGAGTGTAAGCTCCTTGAAGGCAGACATTTTTTCATTTTTGTATTCCCAGCACCCAACACAGTGCCTTACACATACTAGATGCTTAATAAATATTAAATGAATTGTTTTTGTATATATATGTATATATGCATATTACATATATATATATATATATATGTAACAACCCTTACAAGCCAAATGAATGAAGGATGCCTGTTGTCCAGATTATGACATGAAGATTAACAATCCATTTAATTAGATTATTAATACATACATTTAGGGCAAGCACTACAAAAGAACAATGAATTGTGAATGGCTCTAAATATCAAGTTGAGAAGCTTATATTTTATCCTACAGGCAATAGTGAACCTCTGAAACTTCTTAAGTAAGGGAGTAGCAAGGTCAGATCTATGTTGCAAGATTTTTTGGGTAGCTGTTTGTAAGACAGGTCAAGAGAGGAGATATTGGAAGCAAGTATAGTAAGAGGTTACTGGTAATTCAAATGCATCCTTACTGACCAATGTTCAATCTCATGATAAGAAAGTGGGGAACTACTCTACTTGCATACAGACCTTTTAACTTCTTAAAGAATAAGACCTTTAGCAGATAGTAAAATTCCACAAAGCAGTATTATCTCTTAAATCTCTCATCTGGACTTCTCAGGTACCTCAAGTTCACACAACCCCAAACAAGGACATGATTATGAAGCAAATTAACAGAATGATTACCTTGTTTATGAAGCATGCTGTGTTCTGTCAAATAATGATTAAAACTTGAATAAGTCGTGATTGGTTCCATTTTCAAAGGGATGGTTAGGCAATTTTTAGGTGCAGGCAATAAACAGTATACTAAGCGAAATGACAGCCTCATTTAAATATATTATTACAGAGCATGAACTTGATTTTACCCATATAGAATTTTGAGTAAAAATGTAATTGCCAAAGAAGCATTCAGACTAAACTTCATTATAATCACTCACCCATTGTTGTATGCCATTATTGATTACAGTGAGAACAATTCATCTAAGCTAAAAGCATTTAAAAAAAAAAAAGAATTCATGTCGTATTAATCCACTCCTTAGTAACCAAGCACATCTCTGGTAATTGAAATGTCTCTACTTGAATTGTACCGAGGCTGTATTATACCAGTTACAAATTTCAATAAATGTCAATAGTCTGATTTTTATTTTAAATGTCTAATTGTATGCATTTTAACTATGCAAGGTGCTGAAATGATGAGTAGTAATTAGTAACTACCAAGTTTTGTGACGCTTCATAGGGTCTATTAAAACCAAATTTTGTGTGACTGAGAATTAGAATGGATTAAGCTGTTTTTACTAGGAAAAGGAAGCAACAATCTTCTCTACAGATTAACATTTGTATTTGAACATTGGGGACCAACACAGGTCAATATTGCTTATTGCCATATCGAAGTCCAAACACAGGGATCCATTCTTATCTGATGAAGATGTTTCCTAACATCTTTTCAAAGTACTGCATTTATTTAGACTTTTTTTTTTCATACTTTGCTTCTTCACTAAAGTCCCCTACAGACGACTCCTCATGTTGTGGAAACTGGGTACAGAACAAGACACGCATTTTTTTTTTTGAAACAACCAATGCAGGAATTTTGTTTTGTTTGAATATGCACATTCTTTACAAAGGTTTAGTTTTTCTTTTTTTTTTCAACCCCCAGTGGGAGAAAAGAGAAAATAGATGTCTGTTAGTTGAAAAAAATAAACTTTAAATTTTAAAATAGATACAAGGTATCCATTTGGAGGTCAGGGAAGGCAGGAGCAGGAAGTACCCATGCCAACCATATCCACATCAGACCTAGTTCAGCCTATGACTGACTCCTGGGACTACTCCACATCTGACCTATTGGCCTTTTCCAGTTGGAAATGTCCCAACATCAACAGCCCCCTCCTCCAATTGATGAGTTTGTCCCAGGAACCTCCATTTAAGGAAGTACCCATGTCAACCACGCTCACTTCAAACCCAGATCAGGCCATGTCTCCTTGAACTACGTTTCCATTTCCTTCTTCTCCGCCTCCCCTCCCCTTTCCGGCTCCTTTTTATATTTAGCCTTCCCCCATTAGAATAAAGTCCTTGAAGACATGGAGAATTTTATTTTTATTCCCAATGCTCTATCTAGCATCTATCTATTTATCGGTATACTTCATTTTATTGAGCTTCTCTTTATTGCACTTTGCAGATAATTGGTTTTTTCGCTTTATTTACAAATTGAAGGTTTGAGGCAACTGCATCAATCAAGTCTATTGGTGCTATTTTTCCAATAGCATGTGTTCACATCACATCTGTCACTTTTGCTAATTTTCACAATTATTCCAAACTTCTTCATTATTATATGTTATGGTAATCTGTAGTCAGTGATCTTTGACATTACTAATGTCATTGTTTGGGGGTATCACAAACAGTGCCCATATGAGACAGAGAACTTAACTGACAAATGTTGTGTGTTCTCTAATTGCTCTACCAACTGGCCATTACCCACTTCTCTCCCTCTCCTCGGGCCTCCCTGTTCCCCGAGACACAACAATATCAAAGAATATTACATAAACTTAGTTGATAAAGCAGCAGCAAGGTTTGAGATGACTGACTCCAACTTTGAAAGTTCTACTGTAAGGAAAATAGCAGAGAAATCTTTCACGAAAGTGTCAATCAATGCAGCAAACTTCACTGTCTTATTTTAATGAAATTGCAACAGCCACCCCTTCAACAACCACAACCCTGATCAGTCAGAAGCTATCAACATCAAGGAAAGACCCTCCACCAACAAAACGATTAGGATTTACTGAAGGCTCAGATGATGGTTACTATTTTTCAGCAATAAACTATTTTTAATTAAGGTATGTTTGGGGTTTTTTTTAGACACAATACTATTGCGTGCTTAATAGGCTACAGTATAAACATAACTTTTGTATGTACTGGGAAAACAGAAAATTCATGTGATTCACTTTGTGGTGGTCTGGAACTAAACCTGCAAAATCTCTGAAGCATGCCAGTATCTATCTAGTGGCTAGGAGAGATAATAAAGGCATTCATGCAGAAGGTGATCCTCAAGCATAATCTTGAAGAAAACAGGATTTTAATGGAGATGTAAAACGTTCTAGATAGGGTGGCCATCAGATGCAAAGACACAGAGCAGGGTGGCCACCAGGTGCAAAGACACAGAGCAAAGAGGCAGATGAACAGAAAGACAATATGACTAAAGAGTCAAGGTGAAACAAAAGAACACACAAACACATAGGAAAGAAACATGCATTTATTAAACTTTTACAAAGTGCCAGCTTTAAAACGGACTTCTGGGACATTCTGTAAAATGAATTCTGTCTCCGATTCTGTTGGTCTCTGTCTCAGTATCTATGTAAATATTTTCTATTGTGTCTGACTCTTCATGACCCCTTTTGGGTATTTTCTTGGCCAAGATACTGGAGTAGTTTGCCATTTCCTTCTCCAGCTCATTTCACAGATGAGGAAACTGAAGCAAACAGGGTTAAGCGACTTGCCCAGAGTTAACAGCTGGTGTCTCTGACCAGATTTGAACTGGAGTCTTCTTGAATCTAAGCCTGGCACTCTTTCACCTGGTGGCCCTTATATACATAGGTATGCCTATATATGAACTCATTCTCACTTCAATTCAACCTCCAGCGTGCTCTGCCTCCTCAGTGACTCACCCTGAGGTCTGCTCTCCTGACTTCACTGTATCTTGATGAGCCCCAACCATTATCAGTTCGTTGTCCGCTTAACTCATCCTCCCTATTGCTCCACCTTCTCAACATCACACTCCCTCAGCCTGGCCCTCCCCTTTATGTGCAGTCATCCCTCTTGCTCTCTTCCATTTTGTAAAGTGCTTAGTACAGTGCGTAGTATAAAGTATTTAGTATTTTGTAAAGATTTCATATTGAATCCTCTTTTCAAGTTCTGCTATCTTAAAATGTTTTTTGGTGCTTAAGCTCAGAATAAAAAATAAAATTTTTAAAATAAAATATTCCCTTTCTCAAAAGCAGTGGGGAAGACAGAAGTGGCATAATAAAATTTAGTCTAGTATTCACTTTTATCTTTTCTCCCTTACACTCTCCCTAGTCCAATATTCTTCCCACACCACCATATGAAGTACTTAACACCTTTGCTAAAATTTTGTCTGGGTCAGAGACCTGGTTCATTGTGGGGTTTGGGGGAGAACCACACAAACTGGCACCTCAATCTGATTAAGCACACTTACATCCACAGGGCAGGTTCTAGGGTTGATCATGTATTCTTGGAGTGAACTTGTCTAAAATACAAGTCGTTAAAGTACAAGGCCTTAAGATTGTTCTGACCATTTGCATCACTAGTGATTGTATACACGGTGTTTAAAAAATCTTGAAGTTTTAGGTTTTAGAGCTTAAAAACTGCAGACTTTATCTCTATGTTATCCTTGATATCTTACCAATTTCCCCTTTAAATAGCAACAAAAATTCAGCTAGAAATGTAATCAAGCCATGAAACCCAGCTTTGTTGGATTGAGTTAACAGGCCCTAGGCTCACAACCTAGCTCTCACAGGTTCACACCCTCTTATCCTGACACTTCATAGCCATACATGATTCTAAACTTCTAGTTTGAACATATTCAAATAGATATACAAATGCCACTTCCTTCCCATTTTCATGGTATATTGTGTTTATATATACACACACATATTTATACACATATACACCCTAGACTGAATTCCTTGAAGACAGGAATTGCCACTCACTCTTTGATCTCCCTAAGAATCAAGATGGTTAATAAAAATGAAGCAGTACATTTACTCCTAGTAATTTGCAGAAGTCATAAAAATTCAAGAAGGAATATACCAAATGTAACGAACAATGCAAAAGAAAAATTGGATAATTCGGAGAACCATGAAAACTGGTAAGAACTGATTAACAGTTAAGAATGCATTCTCAAGAGCAACATACAAAACCATAGGATCCTAGGTTTGTTTCGATGTAGAAAGTACTTTTTTAAGAGGGGACAAAGCAGGGCAATTGGAGTTAAGTGATTTGCCCAAGGTCACCCAGCTAGTGTGTCAAGTGTCTGAGGCTGGATTTCAACTCAGGTTCTCCTGACTCCTGGACTGGTGCTCTACTCACTGCAGCCCCCTAACCACCCCTTAGAAGGGACTTTTGTTTGAGGTCATCTTGTCTAACCTTTACATTTTAAACAGGTTCAGTTGTTACTTACCCACTGAGACATTGTAACATTCTGCCTTCCCAGCATGACAACAGACTTGAAAACAACAAAACATCAGAATTGGCTTAAAGGCAACCATAAGCTTGGTCCAGAGTACTAGTGATAAAACCAACTTCCCTCTCTCCTTTAGGGAAAGTGGCATAAAAATAAAAGCTTAATGACACATCAAAAGAAAAATTTTAAACCATGACCATGACTTACAGTGCCATACGTTTCAGAATACACTTTATTCTAAAACTTGTACCCTTTCCCCACAAGGCTGATTCCTAGTAAGAGACCTGATTATCCAAAATTTCATAGATTTTAACTATAAATGTTATAGAACTAAATGGTTTGCTTAGTAGGCCTTTTAATATGAATAAATAACACTACTAGATTAAGATGTACTTCCAATTTCCATGTCCCACATTTATTACAATGCAGACAACTACATAAACATGCAACTTAGCTTCAAGTGCCCCTGGAATCCTTAATTTGTATTCTCCTGATGCCAATAAAGATAGCAATGCTGAGAAACCCTGCCAATTTTCCTGCATGAGTACTTCAAGGTACTTGACCTGAGAGCACCTTTCTGCTTAAAATTCTCATGTAGAAAATCACACTTAATTTCAATCATTACTACGTTCTGCAATTTGAATGCAGTCTCATGACCTATGTGAGGTTAATATAGGTAACTGTGCTACTGCTTGTGTAATTTTGGAGAAACAATTGTGAATTGAGACAAGGTTATGAACAATGGACTTTATTTAATCATTTCTGCATTTACAGCTGGAACTCCGGGAATTCAAAATTAACATCTTTGCCAGTCAGCTTCTTATAAACGCCAGAAAATGTTTCTACCTGTAAGAAAAAAAATGACAACACTTCATTCCATGTTTCAACAGTTTAACAAAGAATTTTTATAAAAATGAGTTGTGCATGAGTTAGAGGAATATAGAGAACAATTCCCTAAAGAGTATAACAACTGAAGGCAAACCTGTCATGAAACATCCTATACCTCATTATAGTACTATATAGGCTCCTATAACACAGGGACATAACCATGACAGTCAACTTTTTGGGTGTTGAAACGAGAATCTCAAAAAGTCTTATGTAATATGCAACTCAAGTTTAAAACACTTCCACCTAATTCTTTCACTTGTCGAACTGGACAAGGCACTCACTAATGACACCCACCATCACACAATGAATGTGTTTTCACTTCTTAGGGGTTTACCACTGTGCATAAAAAATTTCAGAAACACTGACCTTTACTTTCAGAAAGCCAACATTCATCTTAAAAATTGTGTCCTTAAAATACGTGACAGAGACAAGTAGAGTGCACAAGCCTTCAGTTTCAAATTAATCACTTCAATGAAAATAATTATTTCTCGAAGGGCTCTCTTTCAGAAAAAGAGCGACCTACCACCCTCGTCGAGAAATCACAAGAAGTAAAAATATCATAAACCTGTGTCCACAACAAATGAAAGCTGGACTACAAAATAAAGCAATTTTTTTATTTAGAGAAAATCAAATGGTCAATTCAACGTAAGCCGAACCAGTTTTGGAATATGGCTTACGGTATAAAAAGTTCTTGCCCAAGGACATGAGGCTATCTTAAAAGCTGAATATTAAGTCAAACTAATCCTAACAAATATTATTGATCTGCATTACCTTGTGCTCCACATTGTTCTGCTGTGCTTTATCCAAATGGACCTTTATGAGTCTGCTGCCATCTAGTTTCACACGGATTCTCTTGCCAACAATTTCACTTGGAAAGACAAGGTCTTCAAGGATTGCATCATGCACAGCAGTTAGAGTACGGCTAAAAGACAACAGTGATAAAATCAATTGAATTCATTATGCCTTTTGGTGAACTGACATCTATACACTGTTTCATATGCTATAAATATGTGGTTAAATGATGAAGCAGTTTTTTCAATGGAGCAACCAGTAGTAGGAAAATAATTTTACTGTAGGGAAAGTAGCATTAAGGTGCAAGCACACTATGTACTTGGCTGTACCAGCAAAACATAAGCTTTAGCAAACTAAGCTGGAAATACTTATTTAAGTATGGACCCAATGACAGACTACTCTAAATCAGGAGAGGCTCACCACCAGAGGACAGCCACAAAGTGATTTTTTGACGGCAACAATTAAAGAAGTTGTGATTTGTATTAGCAGATTGAGTTATATGTGATTCAAGTACTACAAACCGCAACAAGCTAGGCCCAACTTTTTAATTAGCCAGATTAAATCACTACAACATAGTATCTTTATAAATAACAAAGATAGATTTTTATATCGAGCATGTATTTTACATCTCCATTTGTCATAATGTGATTTTAAGTCTTATTCTCAAGGCAGTTAAATTGTATGAAAAATACCTTTACTCATAAGTCCATAAGATTTAATTGTATAAAGTACATTTGATAAAGACAGTTTCCTCCATATGTTTTATAGAATCATCATGCATGCTAGTGAATATAAAGGCTTTCCCATTTAATATCCTATAAAATTTCTTTGGCATGTTCAAGTATTTCATACTCCGTTAACTTTTACAGAACATACAGTCTAACAAAACCCACTGACATTTAAACAGAAAACTATAGATTATAAAACTTAACTGACAAAAATCAAGCCATACCAATAAACAATAAAACTATTCCATCTAAGAGGGTGTTGAACTAGTGAAGGATTTTTCCAGGCTTCCAAAGAATACAATCAAATTCTCACTTCCCTCCTATAGCAGAAAGGGTATTTAAGAGGAAAGAAAGAAACACTAGTCTCTAATTTTTTTGACAACTATCTGAAAATCCTATGTAGCACTCTTACACAGGAAAATGCAAATCAGGCCTCCTACAAATTCACTTGTACAGGACCCTAAAAGTAAAACCTTGTGCTATTTAACTTAGGATCATATATTTAGGGTTATAAATAGGCCAATTAGTCCAAAAACCTTATTTTACAGAAAAACTGAGGCCCATAAAAGTTTAGTGACTTGCCCAAAGTCACATGGATGAGGGGCAGGATGTAAACCAAGTTCTCTGATCCCAAACCCAGTCTTCTTCAAGTTCTATACTACCTTCCTTTTTGTTTCCTAAAATTGCTAATTGACAGCATACATATTTTAACCATAGTTCCTGATTCTGTACCTCCCTACTGGATTCCTGTCTCTCAACTATCAGCAAGTAAATGATCTGATCCTTCCCTGTACAACTACCAGATGTACAATAGCAATATAGAAATGTGAAAAAGAAAGGAAGTACCACTTAAGCATTTAATAATGGTCATGCTAAAATGTGTAGTGGAGAGAACACTGGATGAGAAATCAAAGGACACTGGTTTGATTACAAGTCACAAAAATCTCTCTGCATCTGTTTCTTCAACTATCACAATGAAGTAGTTGGCCAAGATGATTTCAAAAGATCCCTTTCAGTTTTAAATATGATCCTAGGCATATAACTTAAAAAGGCTCCTAGACCTATTTTCACATTATGGTACTCACTTATCTCTAAATATTTTTGCCACATTTATTCCTCCCATTCATTCCCACTTAACCGTTATCAAGGTCATGTCCTCCTCTCTCTGGCCATCAACCTAATTCAGACTTTTAGTGCCTCACAGTCCAAATATTATGGTCTTCTAGTCTTCTAGTATGTTCTTCCCAGTTTGCTTTCTTCTACCACTCCTCCTAAAGCACATAGCTTAATACTAGCTTAAAAACTTTCAAGAGTTACCCATTACCTACAAGTTAAGTCCCATCTCCTCAGCCTGTTACTCAGTGTTCCATAAGGTCCCAACCTACTTGTCTTTTTTTTTGAGGGGGGAACAGGGCAATTGGGGTTAAGTGACTTGCCCAAAGTCACCCAGCTAGTGTGTCAAGTGTCTGAGGCTGGATTTCAACTCAGGTCTCCTGACTCCAGGGCCAGTGCTCTACTCATTGTGCCACTAGCTGCCTCCAACCTACTTGTCAAGACTACTCACTGCCTAATACAAAACCTTTATCACATGCCTTTCAATTATTTACCTTAATTCCATCTCCTCTGCCTGATATCCCTACAGTAGTTACACAGAGGCTGGCAACTCTCAATTAACATCTCAAATTATATACTCCTGGATGACTAGTACCACTAGTGATAACGATGACTTCTAATTTCAAACCACCAGAAAAAAATAATACGCTCGCTAGAAATCAAGCAACCATCAAGATTAACTTGTAATCATGTTTCGATCATGTTTAGCACACTAAAGAAGTTAAATGTGGATGGCACAAAACAAATTGTACAAAGATGCTTAGAGTTTAATGTTCTCCCAGGGCTATGCAAACACCGTGCATTTTTGAAAACATTTGAAAAATTTCCAAAAGGTTAGGTCTCTGAAGTTGCTTTACCTCAAAGACCAGACAAATAAGCATTCCAATTCAAAACTATTAACTAATCACCATGTTTAGATCCTTTAACAAAAATTTCTCACTAGTCTTCTAGTCCTAAGTGTCCAACCCATTTTACACACCATCATCAGAATTAACCTTTTTAATACCTTAATACTTTGATCACCACTTGGAACTCAATTCAAATTAAGATAGATTAAAGACCAAATGTTACTCAAAGAAACCTTCCTACTATTCAGCCATGTATTTTTGCATACATCAAAGTTAACAGGAATGTGTACCATGAATTTTCCCATTACCTATTCAATTTGCACTAGAATGAACTGGGTTCAATGATAAACTTTAGGCAAATGACATTTTTTAATTGAGATATCTCTTTATATACAATACCCTACCCTGTCCATCCTTGTGACAACTGCCCAGTGGACATTTCCAAATGTCCAGTAAGCATCTTAAAATTCAACACATTTAAAACAGAACTCATTTGCCCTACTTCTGTCAGTGATACCACCATCTTGCCAATCAGCCAGTTCCACAAATTCAGTCACCTTTGATTCCTTACTTCACACATCCAATCAGTTGCTAAAGTCTTATAAATCCTACCTCCACTATAACATTCATATCTATTCCCTTTAGACACATGACCACCATTATCATCTATCACTTTTTATACCTAAACTATTGCAGCAGCCTACTAGTTGGCCTACATGCCCAAGCCCCAGCCCCGATATGATGCTCCACTATTCAAGAGATATTCCCTAAGTACAAAGTTCTGACCATATTATTCTAGTGCTTAAAAAACTCCAGTAACTCCCTATTGCTTTTTGAATAAAACTCCTATTTTCCATTCCAGGTTCAATACATATACGGTATTCCCCTCCTTCAATCACTTTAATGTTCTAGCCAAATTGTGCTGTTTCTTATACAAATCCCATCTCCCAGCATCTTGACTTTGCACAGGCTGTCCCCCAAAACCTGAAATGTGTTCCTTCTCTTTATTTCCACTCCTCAGAAACCCAAACTTCCTTCAAAACTTATCTAAGTGTCATCACTTACATGACACTTCTCATCTCTTAGCTGTTTCTCTTCTGGCCAAATTATTGTCTTGCATTTACTCTGTATAAATTTTTTTTATTTATGTCTACATATTGGTTTCCCCTGGTAGAAGATAAGCTTTCTGAGAGAATGGACTGTTCTATTTTTGTCTTCCTATCCTCAGTGCCTACCACAACCAGAGGAATATATTTAGTACTTAAGTGCTTGTTGATTGATCCAATTACTACCATATACCACTCAAAGGAAAGTTACTACCCAACAGCATTAAGATATTTTAGATTATACTTATATTAAAAAGAAAACTACTGTAACATTTTCAAAACAAAGCCAAAATAAAATAAACATTTGTTCTGAAAGGCATATTTCTTCTGGGAAAAGTTCATTTGGGGAGAGAGGGGGTGAAAAGAAAAGCAAATCTCCTTGTAACTTCCATCCTGATAAGATGGATAGGATGCTAGAGCAACAAGATGTCCCAACCTTCTAAAATGTCTTTTTGATATAGGGCAAATTAAGGACTCCTTTCCGTCTAGGCATCTTACAGTCAATAATGAAAGGTCCTACTAGGAAATTCTGGATCAGGTCAAGCCAGGTTAGTCCAACACTGCCACACCACAGCACACCTTAATACATTTGGGTTTTCTAGGGCATATCTACTAGGGTAGTTACCTAACTTTAGTTCTGACCTCAATTCATTGATCATTTTCACCATACTGATAATAAAACCGGCCATTTACAAAATACCCTAAGGTATATGTGAATTTCTTTGTTCTCATTTCAAGATCAATTCACTTTTGATTTGAACATATGAATCTAACAAAAACACTTCATAAAACATAATAAATGTCTTTCCAAAACTATTTCCCTTAACACTGAGCTTCAATGCTCTGCTTTCTCTTAATTTATTCATAGTAATGCAAGCTTACCATAATAAACTCCTTTTTATTACTTGTACTGTAGTCTTCCCTACTTTGCTAACCTCTACAACACTCTGCAGCTGGATACATAATAGCTTCACCTTAAAACAGTGTGGAACAATGGAAATGTCTAAAATAAGGGATTAAGCAAGATGACCTCCAAGTTCTCTTCCAATTCCAAACCTAAGATTTGATTCCTTACTTCTTCATATTTAATGTTACTAACAATTTCTCCCAATTCCTCTCTGTTCTCCCTTATCTAGTAATGAATAAGTCAAAGATACTTTCTGGCACCTCATCTTAGAATACCTTGCCCCCTTTAACCTTTCTAAACCAGTTTCCAAATGTGGTTCATCCACCATCTACTTCTGTTCCTGGACTGCCAATTATCATTGAAGAAAAAAAGAATCAGGCTTGACTAGGTATATTACAAATTTATATCATAAACCCACTTCAGCCCTGATTGCTGAGCTGTGTCAACCTCACTCTTGCCTCCCAAGATGCAAATTTAGCACCACAGGGCAGTGGAAAAAGTACTGGACTTGGAGTCAGGAAACTACTTGGGGCAAATCCTAACTTTGACCTAATAAGACAAATGACAATTCCCTTAAGCTCCTAAGACCTGTTTCCTCATGTGCAAAATGAAAAACCCACTAAGACTACACCTCTTAGGCTTGTGAGGATTTATTATTATGTAAAGGCTTTTGCAAAAGTGCTACATAAATGTTAGCTATTACCTAGCCAGTTTACTACCTGTGTCCCAATTTGCCTTTTTAAAAAATTAAAATAAGGGAGTTAGTAACATACTAGGTTATCTTAAAGGTGATTTCCATCTCTACAATACTATTACCAAATTGGTGTTTCCCTAACCATACCAGGTTCCATCATTCCTATATAAAAATTTAATCATATTTTGTGGCATAAGTTTCATCTTGTCAATGTTGGAAGCACATGAGATTACTTTACTCACTTCATCCCATATTTTGGATACTGTTTTTAGTTTAAGCTGGCCAGTAAGATAGAAAAAGAGAATAGCATAAACATTAAATACAAAATTATACAAAGACAATGAAAGGCAATAGCATTGTAACTCAGGTTTCTATATCATTTCAAGAGTTATAAACTACTTCCCTAACAACAACTCAGTAAGTAACATGGAAAATGGCATCTCCTTTTTAAGAGGAATCTGGTTTTCCCAGGGTCATGAAATTAATATCAACTGGGATTCAAATCTAGGCCTCCTGACTCCAGGTATTATCTCCATATAGCATCTCAAGCAAGAATCATTTGGCATATTACTACCTGAACATTTTAAAACCCTTTATAATTGATGACAAGCATTTGTAAGCAAATGAAAACTAGTTATGGAATGCGCTGTTATGAATGTAGCTCACTCTAAAATGAAATGTCTGGAAGGGAGGTGGAAAGTGAATATATTCAGTACTTAAACCAGATAAATTACTTAAAATGGTCCTGGGCAAAATATCCTGAACATCCTTTCCAAAGCCTATAAATTTGGCTCTGCTAAATTGCTGTTTCTGTCCTGTTAAATATTATAGTTGTATGACTCCTAATGAGCTAATAGGGTATACTCACCTTCTGGGACGCTTTTGCTTATTTTTTGTACGGCTTTTTCTTGTTGGCTTAGGAAGAATTCTCCTCTGTAACAAAGATTATAGTAAAGATTATAGTGCTTCATTATTCAAGAAGTAAAATCTACTGTGTAAATTGGCAAAAAGTTTACCATAATCATTCCTAAATTTATTATGCACATATGATATATGGATAAATGAGTTTCGAAGAGCAAAGAAACTCAAATGTTGTACTACAAATTTTTGAAAATCCCAGATAAATCCTGAACAACTCCATCTTAGTATCTTTGGTTTGCAGTTTCACAGTGGAGATAGAACTCTCACTTAAAAAAAAAACCCTCACATTAACATAAAACAAACCATCTTTCCTATCCAGATACAAAACACAATACCAGAAAATAGCTGGTTAAAAGAATATCCAAGTAAATTCCAAGAACTACAAAAAATTTTCAAATCAAATAATACACCCCTATGGCCCTCCTCCAAAGCACAAGTCTAATAAACTTACTTCAAGACTCTACTTGAACCACAATTTGTATTCTAAGATATTGTTCCGAAATAATGGCTAGTTAAAAATGTTTTCTTCAGCTACTTCCTATTTGCATGTGATTTTCTTTGAGGGCAAGGGCCGTACTATTCTGATTTTTTTTTTGCGCATTCTTGGAATATCTAACAATGTTCCTTATGAAATAGGATCCTTCCACTTAACCTCTTTCAATTTTATCTTCATCTGGGATCTAGATCAATACTGCTAGGTCTTGTTTTTTTAAAAAGACCATTTTATAGTCCCTCACACCTTAGCCTTAAACCTTAAACCTAGTCGTTGCTATCTCATTACTACCCCCAACAATACTTAAGGGTGACTTGTTAAAGAAAACCCACCCTCCAAACATACCACACTCCTATTTAATCATTTTTCCAAAATAACATTCTTCTCCATTTACAGGGATCAGTGCTTTTCAAAGAATAACTCCAGAATTCTCTAAATTATAGTCTATAATACCAAGAACTTTTGACTTTTTCGTCTAGCTTGTGCAATAAAAGCAAGTTTTAATCGATGCCATTTCTTAAACTCTTTTGAAAAATTCTGAGATACTTTAATCATTATTTCAGAGATAACTCACATTTGCAAATGACTTTCCCCTACACATCCCTAATCCAGAAGGACTTTTCCCACAAGCTTAAATGGTTGCATTTAAAAATCATTATACCTCAAAATCAACCTCCCTAGAAAAGTTTTAAAGATCTGACATGACAATATTTACCTGAGCAATAAAGACCACATGTTTGCCACTAAATTTTTTCTCCAATTCACGAACTAGTCGTACTTGGATCTTCTGAAAAGATTTTAGCTGAGGAACTGGAACAAAAATGATGATAGCTTTTCTGCCACCACCAACTTCAATTTCCTAGGAATGAATAAAATTCAGTCATGCAACTAATTTATCAACTCACTCCTCAGATTCAAAAAACAGCACTGCAGAGTAAAACACTGTTCACCATACATAATTTACCACCTTTCAAATTAACACTTCCTCTTAGGTGCCTAAATGGCAAACTGTAGTACCTGAACTAAAGAGGAAAAAATGCATTTCCTTTACAAAGTATTGAATGGTAATACAGCCAACTAAACTTTCATTGCAAGTATTTACATTTAAACAAATCAATTTCATCTAAAAATAACTTTTTTCTCTTATTCAGTAAGTCTGCCAAAAGAATTCTGTCCATTTACTGTCAATTATTCCCTTCTACTCACACATATGTTCAGTCAGTATGTACTATTCTAGCTCATAACTTCTTCACTTGCCAGTTATTTCATAGGTCTTTCAATATTTCTTCACATATCTCACACTTGACTATATTAACTGCACCATATCGTTCCCTTACATCGATGTACAATTTATTTAGCTATTCCCTTACTGTACATTTAGGTGGCTTCCAGATTTTTAAAATAACTAATAATGCTATGACAATTTTTGAAGAGAGACTTATTGGATAGCGGAAGGGAAGAACAATTCTTGATTACACTTTTAAGGTACAGTCCCTAAAAAATGGTATTGGTTTTGATTGCATTCTGTAAAATATTTTCCAAAAATATTCTACTAGTTTGCAACTCTACCAGAAATGAATAAAAACTCAATTTATCTCAAAATTGTTTTAACATGTATCTTATTAACAAAACTGAACTTTTCCCAACCAGCTTAATAGCATTTCTTATCCTAAGGGCAGTCTGCTTTTATCTTTTGCCAATTTATCTACTGTGGAATGAATGAAAGTTAACTTCATTATGTGGGTCTTCATTTTCACTTTTTATAAGAGTTGGCATGATGTAAAGAAAGACCTGGATATGGAGTCAAGACATATCTCCATTTAAACTACTTGTGTGATCATGAGCAAATCACTTGAATTCTGACGCCCCCCCCCTTTCCATACACCATTAAAATGGGGATACTAACCACAATACTTAACCTGAAAGGATTGTCATGAGGAAAAAAATAGTATAATGCAGATAGTGTTACACAAAGTGCTATATAAATGTCAGTTATTTTCAGATGTCATGTTTTTAATGTTATATTTACTAGTTACTCCAATCTCTTATTTTTCATTATATTTTATTTGTTGTACCTAAGTAGACTGTAAAAAAAACACGTCTTCTGGTTCTAGATTAATTACTATTTGTTCACAGTCATGTCCCCTCCATAACTAATATATATCACTCCATTTTCTTTTTGATTATGCCTACCACCCATCAGCACTGAATGTTTTCACATATTGTAGAATTAGGAGTAGTTCAGGAAAACAGTATTTAAGTTCATAGTGACTAGCCAGCCATTCTACCTCCACTTTATCTAAAACATGGAACAGATTGGCCTAGACCAGATTCTTAACTTTTATCACAGACCTTTCTCAGAATTTTTATGCTTTTTAAATGCACTAAAAAAAAACACAGAATTATAAAGGAAACCAATATTATTCAAACAAGAATAAAAATCTCTCCCCTACCCCCCCAACTCCAGTTTACAGCCTCCTTAAGAACCCACATTCTTCATGATTTCTAAACTCATTTCTAACACAATCATTCATTTTTATGGCAACTTGCTTAAGTTTCCATACTCCCTTTTCTATGCCACTAACATGTGACAAATTTTCAAAGTCTAGTAGATCCAACTAAAAACCTTTGAATCCAACAGTTTCAACCATGTCAGCGATTCCTTGACATGCACAGAACATCCTACCAGTTATAGCTACATATGGCTGTAAAATTGCTAAATCTATATATACTATAGATTTTCTGTTCCCAAAATATTTCCAAACATTTATTAAGCAAGTGCTTATGATGTACCAAGAACTGAACTAAGTGCTAAGGATATAAATAAAGGCAAAAGACATCCATGCTCTCAAAGACCTCAGTCTAGACAAGTGAAACATGCAAAACTATGCATGAACTATGTTCGGGATTAGTTTGAAATAATCAACAGAGGGAAGGCACAAGAATTAGAAGGGATCAAGAAAGGCTTCTTGTAGAAGGTTCAATTTTAGCTGGAGCCTGTAGGAGGTCAGAGAAGCTAGGAGAGCAATGCAAGCATGAGGGATGCCTGGGAGTTGGGAAATGAAATTATCTTATTCAGGTGAACAGCAAGGAGGCCATTGTCAACTGGCCTGAAGAGTACCTGGTTAAGGGGGGGGGGGGGGAGCAAGTTATAAAGGATTCTGAACAACAAAACAACAAATAGGATTTTATATTTGATCCTGAAGATGAGTGGAAGCCACTGGAGTTAACTGAGCAGGGCAGTGGTCAGATATCTGGATGGATTTGAGGGGGGAAGAATTGTGACAGGGAGACCAACCAGTACACTATTACAGTAATTCAAGTGTAAGGTAATGAGGGTTTGCACCAGGGTAGTGGCAGTGTCAAAGGAGAGAAGGGCTAGTATAAGAGAGACATCACAAAGGTAAAAACAACAGGCCCTGGCAAGAGATTGGATATAGGGGTAAGAAACCAAGGAATCAAGGATGACCCTTAGGTTTTCCAGCCTGGGTGACTGGAAAGATAGTGGTACTCTCTTGAAGGTAAAAAACACAATGAAAGAGGGGAGGGTTTGCATTTTGGCCCCCAAAACCTCTTTTCTTCCAACTCCTTATTACCATTCTACCAAATCTGGGTAGAATTCACTTTCATGTAACAAAACCAAAAAAATAACCACCCCTAGAAAAACTAACCAAAAGCTATCTGAGATTTACACTGGTTCAACATGGACAATTAAAATGAATTTTACATTTTTCTTGGTAGAACACACAAGTTTTTAACACCAATCCTCCATTTCCCAGAATCTGGATGTATTTCATCCTACTTTCTGATACAGCTCTATGCCTCTATCTCATGAAAATGTTGACAAAATTTTTGTAATGAGTGATTAAGTTAGTAGTAAAAGAGCTCTAGTTACACCTTGGGACAAACATATTCATCATTATCCCCACACCCCCAAACAACAAAGGCCAAAATTAAAGTTTCTTTTTTACCTTAGCTGCTGTGATATTCAGCTCTCTTAATTGAGCCTTTAAGTCAGAGTTCATCTCCAACTCCAATAGAGCCTGAAAAAAATGACAAATTATTAATACGAATCTCAGTATTTTGCTATGAGGTGGGAGAGTTTGAAAACAAGGATTCCACCTCCCTTTCCAGACCAATAAAAAGCTATCATGAATTGTGTACAAATTTAATACAAGCAGAATTTGGGTCCAGATATTAGCCCTCAAGAGCCTTCCTTTCCCTCTCCTTTCCCATTGAAACCAGCTCACATGTCCTGATAATTACCAGCAAGGACCCTGGGTTTGGAGATGGAACAAGATGGCTCAAGCACCCCAGGCTACCTACTACCTGTGTAAAGAGTTCCTTCCCCCCCATGGACCTCAGTTTCCTTACCTGTAAAATGAGGTTTGTATCTGCAAGGTCCTTTCCTTCAAGTGTCAGCTCAAATCAAACATTCTGCAAGAAGTCTTACCCATTTCCCCTTAAAGCTAGTAGTTCCCTCTGTAACCATCTCCAATCTACCCTCCATATATTTTGCTTATACAAAGTTGTTTGTACCTTGTGCCCACCATTAAATTGTGAATTCCTTGAGAGCAAAGACTTTCTGTGACTTCCTAAGTGGAGCAATGCACTTAGTGGATTGGCAGATAGGAGCTTGAAGACTTGCCACTAGCTTCTAATTCTAAATCCGATGACCCTAACTTTTTTCCCTCCTCTAAGCCTCAGTTGCCAGTAGTACACCGGGAAGGGCACTGGATTTCCAATCAGTTCAGCAAGTACAAATTAAGTGCTTACTATTAATTAGACTCTTCTAGGTACTGGGAAACACAGGGCTTATTCGACTCTCCGCTTGCCTCCTACTTCTGAGATTTTTTGTAACTAGGGTTAATCTTCCAGCTCTATACGCTTTAATCCTATGCCAAAAAGAGAGGGACCCTGAGCTGGGGGCGAGGGGGTCATCTGTCAGGGACCCCAAATGGACCTACCTGTGAAATGCCAGACTCGAACTCGTCTGGCTTCTCGCCATTGGGCTTCACGATCTTGGCGCTGGAGCTGAACATGGCACCACCTGTAAAGCACAACACAGAACGCCTTTAAGACGGGAGCGCAGCCCTCTCCCTCGCGGTGCCGTAACGGACCCGGGCCCCTCACCCCGCCACACCGCCACGCGGGACACCAGGCGGGCGGGGCGCAGTTCCTCCGAGCGCGAGCGCCCAACCCCCACCCCCCCAACCCCCGCCGGGACAGCCACCAGCCTGCAAAGTCTCCCGGCGAGGCCATCCGAGGCCCCTAACAGGGCAATCCGTTGTATCCCCATCCCAGCAGACGGCCCCGCCGCTTGAATGCCGACTTCGGAGCAGTATTCAAAAAAGTAAGAGCCGAGAGTGAAGCCCTAGGCCCGGGAAGCCCAAGATCGCTCACCCACCTTGATGAGCGCCGGCCTAGGAAGAGGAAGAGTTCTCGCGAGAGCGCCAGAAATCTCGGCTACAGGAAGAAGGACCCGGGCGAGGGGCGGGGCGGTCGGGAACTGGAGCGTTAAACCGGAAGAGAACCACTGAAAAACGCCAGGGTGCCTAGATGGGAACCGGAAGTAAAGAAGGTGGCGGAACAGTACTAATTTAGTAATAGATCTGTCTCGGGAGGCTTTCCTCCTGGTACTCCGCATAAGTGCGACCAAGCTGTTTGTTCTTCCTACGTGGAAATGAAGACCCTGTGAGCCGGGGACCCCTGCAGCCTCCATTCTTTGCGTATTTCCTTCTGTGTTCTGCCTTTTTTTTTTTGCCCGTCTTAACTTCCAACCCCGGGACTTCTGGTTCCGTGTCTTGACCTTTTTCTTTAGGCCCCTCTTCCCACACCTGCCAGGTGATTCTGGACTGCTTGCTCACTGGACATGAGAATGGAAAAAATGTTATAGCAGCTTGCATTTGTATAGGACTTTAGGGTCATAAAAAGCACTTTCCATAATAACTGAGGAAAGTAGCGCAGGATTATTATTTGCATTCTACAGAGAAATTGAGACCTAGAGATCACGGGATCTTGGACCTGAAAGGGACCTTCAGAGATAATCTCCAAAAATTTTCTGTTTACACAAAAGGGCAGTAACTCGAATCCACTTAGTAAACAAGCCTGTATTAAGTGCCTACTGTGTGCCAGGCACCATGCTAAGCCCCGGGGAAATGAATACCAGAAAGGAAACAATTTATGAAAACTATGGGGATAGGGACTGGACCTGTAATTTCACCGTTACAAGAAACCCCTCTACGAATGCCCGTTGACACCTCTGCAACTCAAACTCTTAGGGAGTTACGTGGAACACTGAGCTTAGGTCACACGGCCAGTATGAGTCAGAGGTAGGGCTTGAAGCTTGAGAGGTAACTCCATACCATGCAGGATGGCATCTCAAAGTAAACAAGGTTAATTGATAGAAAGGTGGGAGGGTGTAGAGAAAGCTTGGGTATTGGGAGGGGAGGAGAAGAGGAAGTGAGGAGAGGGTTGCATAGGGGAGAAACAGGACCAGGAAAGACCCTTGAGGTCACCACCTCAAGAAGGAGGTGATGTTTGGGCTGAGGAAATTAGAGATTCTAAGAAGAGGAGGAAGAAAACATTTATTAAAAGGCCTACTATGTGCTAGGCACTGTGCTAAGTTCTTTACAAATGATAATAATAGCTAACAATCATATAGCACTTACAATGTGCCAGGCACTTTCTAATTATTTCATTTGATCCTCACAACAACCCCGGGAGATGAGTGCTATTATTATGTCCATTTTACAGATAAAGAAACTAAGGCAGACAGAGGTTAAATGACTTGCCTGGGATTACATAGCTAATAGATGTCTGAGAATGAGACTTGAACTAAGATCTTCCTGCCTTTAGGTCCAAGCCAGCTGACCGCCTGACGCATAGATTAAGCATTAATAAATGCTTGTTGCTTAACCTGCCTACCTACCTTCTGTACTTTTATCCAAGTCACTGATCAAAATATGGTCATCTAGTCCAAACCATACCTGAAAAACAATCCCCTATAAATAACCATGTGGCAATCCTACCACTGGCACTTCCTCTCTGTATAACATGGACAATTTGAAGATAACTATACCTGTGTTACCCATTTCTCAAAGTTATTGTGAGACTCAAAAGAGGCAGTGTATCTAAAGTTCTTTGCAAACTTTAAAAAAATGCACAAAACTGTATCTTATTTATTAGAATTGCATTCATCTATCCATTGCTTGAAGAATTCACCAGAGTATTCTACTAACTTCTGAGATAACCTATTTCAATTTTAGGGTAACTCTAATTGTTAAGAGGTGGTTTTTTTTCTTACATCAATTTTAAATCTGCTTTTTCGTACCCTCTACCCTCTGCTTTGGGGCTAAGCAGAAAAAGTCTAGTGCCTCTTCCGTGTACCAAGCCTTCAATTGCTTAAAGATTGCTATCATATTCTCCCTGAGTCTTGTCTTCTCTTCTCTGGGTTAAACACATTGAATTCCTTCAACTCATATGGCCCTCATATGGCATTGTCTTCACCATCCTAGGACCCCCTGGGTCTCCTCTAATTTATCAATATCCATCCTAAAATGTTGCTCCCAAAATTTAGCATAATACACCAGCTGTGGTCTCACCAAGGCAGAGTATAACAGGACAATCAACCACTTTCTTAGTCAAAAGGCATTTATTAAGCATTTACTACACGGCAGGCATTGTGTTAAGCATTGATGATACAAAGAAAAGTATAAACAGTTCTGGCCCTCAGGGGGTCTCATTGTAATTGAGGAGACAATATTTTAATAGACACATATGAGGTGTATGTTACAGAACCAGATGGAAGGAATGTATGATCAGAGAAGATGGCATTAACAGACTGAAAAAGACCTTCAGAAGGTGGAATTTGAACTGAGTGTTGAAGGAAGCCAGGGAAACTTAGAGGCAGAGGTGAGAAAAGAGAGCATTCTAGACCCAGCCATGGGCAGTCACATTCAAGGAATAGGATGTAAACGGAGCCCCAAAACCCATTGGTACAGGTCTTGGTCATTGGTGGAGATTAATGCCCCAAGCTAGCTTGAGGGGCAGGACATAGTGAGATAGAGAAGAGAGATCCAGTCTCTTCAGGTTCTTATGGCTTTTAGCTTCAAGAGAAAAGATACGTGATGCCAACCTCTCTTCAGCTCCTCTGAAGATAGAAAGACCCTGGGAAGAAGCAGACATGAAAAGAGCTGGCAGTCTCTATCATGGAAGACTTTGGAGACTTTCCCCTTTGGATGAGATCTGGGACTTTTAGTTGAGCTGTTATTTTGCTTCCAGAGGGAAAGTTCCTTTATTTATTCTCATATGTATACTTTCTCTGACTTCTGTTTTGTTATCAATTTGAATGAATGGATTTCTTTCCTATTTGCTATGCGTGTTCATTGTAGAACTGGTGTTTGGAGAGAAGGAAGTCAAGCCTTGAATATAAAGTTTGCCATTCCATTCCCTACGAATGAATAGCAATCAGGAGTTTAGCTTGAGCCTTAAAAGTTACTTCCTCTAGACTAACAATATTTAAGGGAGAAAGTAGATATAATTCTAATCCGCTACCTGCTCTCTCTGGGGAAATCAGAGTGGCCAATCTCTGGCCCCTCTCCTGCTTCCCCTCTTGGAAGGAATTAAAGTCTTCCTTGGAGAAACGTAGATGGAGGAGAGTCTAGAGATGTCTACTGTTGCCTCCCTGGGAGAGCCACATCAAGACAGCAACACTACACACAAGTAGACCAGTATATCGATATCCTATAGGCTACGAGGAGGATTAAAGTGTAAGAAGACTAAAAGGGTAGGAAGGGACCAGATTATGATGAGATTGAAGTGCTAAAACAGAGGAATTTATATCTATTCTTGGAAGTAATAGAAAATCACTGGAGTTTATTGAGTAGGGGGGACGATGTAGTCAGACTGACGCTTTAGGAATTTAACTTTGTAACTGAGTGAAGAAGGGATTAGACTAGAAAGAGACATGAAGGTAGAGAGACCAATTAGAAGCCTATTGAAGTAGTCTGAGTTAGAAGTAATAATCCTGTTATGGCTGTAGGAGCTGAGAGAAGAGAGATGTTAAAAAAGTAGAAGCAGGGACAGCTAGGCGGTGCAGTCAGTACAGCATTGGCCCTGGAGTCAGGAGGACCTGAGTTCAAATCCAGCCTCAGACGCTTGACACACTTGCTAGCTGTGTAACCTTGGGCAAATCACTTAACCCCAACTGCCCTGCCTTCCCCCCTCCATGGTTGTTGTTGTTGTTCAGTCTTTGTGACCTCATTAGGGGCTTTCTTGGCAAAGATGTTGGAGTGGTTTGCCATTTTCTTGTCTAGTTCATTTTTGTAGATGAAGAAACTGAGGCAAACAGAGGTTAAATGACTTGCCCAGGGTCACACGGCTAAGACGTATCTGAGGTCACATTTGAACTCAGGTCTTCCTGACTCCTGGCCCAGTTGCCTCGAATTCTTAGATAGTAAGTAGCAAAGCAGAGAGATGAGTCTTGGATCCTCTAACTCCAAGGTCACTTTGCCAACAGGTCATTTGCCCTTTAGCTACACCAAAATTCTATTTATTTAAATTTAAATGGTTATAATTGGTTTTGTTGCTATTTAAAGTTAAATTAAAACAAGTTAATTTGTTTAAGCTCCTAATTAAATACAAGACACTGCTCAAAGCTGATGGGTATGTGGAGGCAAAATACTGCTTGTTCCCCTCAATGAAAAGTGTCCAAGGCACACACAGAGGAGCCAAGAGTACCAACAATTGGAGGGACCAAAAAAGGCTTCCCAGAGGTGATGGCACTTGAGCTGAGCTTTGAAGACCAATAAGCATCCAAAGAAGTAGAATGAGAAAGTAAATGCCAGATATGGAGATGTATTGTTCAAACTCACAGAGGTGGAAAAGAGACTGTCAATGGCCAATATGGGGATCTGTGTCATTTGATTCTGCCTATTTGTTATAAGAGATTTTTGTTGTTGTTTCCCCCCCATGGAAAGAGGGATTAAAATAAAAAAACTTCTGTATTTCCTTATTAGGCAGGAAATTTTCTCTAATAAGAAAGGTTTTGAGAAAGTTTTTTAAATTATTAATTTAAGAAAGGGAATGTCAATTTCAGAAAATTGATAGTAATTTAGTTTGGCTGGAAAATAATTTTTGAAAGGAATCTTATTAAATAAGACTAGAAAAATAGTTTGGAGTCAGATTGTGAAGGGTTTTACTTACCAAGGAGGAGTACTGCAGTTTAATTTTCTCCTAGAGACAATAGGGAGCCAATGAAGGCTATGAAGGTAGGGAAGTGATATGTTCAGACTTTTGCTACAGGAGGATTATTTTGGCACCCGTGGAAGACAGATTAGAGAAGGGAGAGATTAGAATCAGAATCAGGGAGACTAATCAGTTAAGAAGCTTGAACTAGATTAGTGGTCGTATGATTAGAGAGAAAGGTATAATTACTGGAGTTACTATGGGGGTAGAATCAGTTACTTGACAGCTGATTGAATATAAAGAGTAAGGGAGGAAGAATTAGGGAGGACTCTGAGGATAGGAACAGCAGAAACAGAGAAGTTTTGTGGAGAGGTAGATTGGGAGGAAGGCAAGGTTGAACGATACAGCTTAAGAGATGCTACTGAGACATAGATGGGTATGTGCATGAGGCAGTTCTTGAAGAACTGGAGTTCGAAGGAGAGACTGGGGAAGGATAAATAGATTTGGGAGTCATCTGAGGAAAGATGATAATTGAACCTTCACGAAAGGATCACACTTTATCTAAACTTTGCTTTGCTCCCAGCACCTTACGCAGTGTTCTGTACATAGTAAGTGTTTAATAAATGTTTGTTTTATTGTATTATTTTTCATGAGGTAAGGAGTATTTCTTTGTTTCTACTCCTGAGTTCTGAAAGCTGCTGGAGGAAGTCACATAACTAAGCTGATTGGGTCCAGTACAAATTCATATTGTCTGACTTCAGCCAGCCCTCATTCATCTTTGATTGACCTTTCTGAGACTCTTCTCTCTCAGTATATTACCTTACCTCCTACTTCACTAAGAAAAATGATACCTTATATTAGAGAGTCCCTCATTTGAGCTATTCTCAGTATCTCTTTATATCTTAATCCGTCCTGTTAGGTTGAGGTGGCCCTTCTCGGCAATGCTGTGCCCTTGATTCCATCTTCTTTCCTCCTCACGTTGACCAGTCTTTCCCTGCCCCCTCCCCAACTTCATTCTATTGGTTCTTTCTTCACTGCCTATAAATATGCTTGAGTTATCCCTATCCTTAAAAAAACAAAAACCAAAAAAACAAAAAAAAAAACCTCTTCACTTCATCCTCCTATACCACAAAATTAACGTTGTATATCTTTTTTCCTCCTTCACTGCCAAACTTCTAAAAAGAGTGATCTGTACTAGCTGTGCCTACTTCCTTACCATCCACTCACTTTTTCAACTCCTTATAATCTGATTTCTGACCCAATCATTTCACCAAAACTACTCAAAGGTTACCAATGATTTCTTTTTTTTAAATTAATGATGCCTTTCTTTTTTTAAATTATCAATTACTTTGATGTTTTTTATATTAATATGTTACCATATATTAACATCTGAATATTATATATGAAACTTCTCTGGGCCTTTCTTCATCTATAAAATAAGATAGTTGCAGTGTATCTAGTGGAAAGAACATTGAGCCTGAAATTTAAGAGCTAGGGATTCAATATGACAGTGTGGCATAGTAGAAAGGGCATTTGAATTTAAACAATTAGACTAAGCTGATTCGAATCCTGGCTCTGCTATGTATTCTCTTTGTAACCTTGGATGAGACACTTCCCCTCTCTGACCTGCAGTTATTTATAAAATGAGGTGATTTCACCATTTTGGCTCTAAATCCTATGATCCTATGAATGTCTGCCATTTACTAACTGTGAGGTGCCATTTTTTTTTAACATTCACTTTTTTTATGAATTTATTTTTTATTTTTAATTTATAACATTCAGTTCCACAACTTTTGGGGTTCCCAATTTTCTCTCCCTCCCTCTCCCTGCCCTGCTCCCAAGACGGCATGTAATCCACATATACCTTCACATTGAATTTATTTATATAATAGTCCAGTTGTAAAGAAGAATTATAACCAATGGAGTGAATCTTGAGAAAGGAAAAATGAAACCAAAAAAGAAGGAAAAAAAAGAGAGCCAATAGTTTGCCTCAATCTGCATTCAGACTCCATAATTCTTTCTCTGGATGCACATAGCGTTTTCCATCATGAGTCTTTTGGAGCTGTCTTTGAAGCTTGTATTGATAAGAGGAGTCAAGTCTATCAACCTTAGTCCTTACAGATACCCTGTGTCTGTAATCGTATAATGATCTGTTTCTGCTCCCCTCACTCAGTATCAGTCCATGTAAGTCTTTCCAGGTTATAATAAAATCTGTCTATTCCTCATTTCTTATAGTACGACAGTATTCTATTACATTCATATATCACAATTTGTTTAGCCATTCCCCAGTTGATGGGTGTCTCCTTGATTTCCAATTCTTTGCCACCACAAAAATGTTTTTGTACTTACGGGTCTGTTTCCCACTCGTATGATCTCTTTGGGACATAGCTCTAGAAGTGGTATTGCTGGGTCAAAGGGTATGCACATTTTTGTAGCCCTTTGGGTATAGTTCCAAATTGCTCTCCAGAATGGCTGGATCAGTTTACAACTCCACCAACAATGTAACACTGTTCCAATTTTCCCACATCCTCTCCAGCATTTATCATTTTCCTGTTTTGTCATGTTTGCCAATCTGATAGAAGAGATGTGGTACCTAAGAGTTGTTTTGATTTGCATTTCTTTAATCAATAGTGATTTAGAACACTTTTTCAAGTGCCAATAGATATCTTTAATTTCTTCCTCTGAAGACTGCCTGTTCATATATTTTGACCATTTCTCAATTGGAGAATGACTCATATTCCTATAAATTTGATTCGGTTCCCTATATATTTTAGATATGAGGCCTTTATCAGAGATACTGGTTGTAAAGATTTTTTCTCAATTCTCTGCTTCCCTCCTAATCTTTGTTGGCTTTTCAATATTCACTTTTACAAGATTTTGAGTTCCAAATTTATTTTTTTTCCTGTCCAAGATGGCAAGCAATTTGATATAGGCTATACATACGATCATATTAAACATATTTCCACATTAGTCATGTTGTGAAAGAAGAATCAGAACAAAAGGGAAAAAACACAAGAAAGAAAAGAAAGAGAAAATTGTATGCTTCGATCTGCATTCAGCCTCCATAGTTCTTCCTCTGGATATGGATAGGATTTTCCATCATGAATCTTTTGGAATTGTCTTATCATTGTATTGGTGAGAAGTGCTAAGTCTATCAAAGTTGATCATTGTACAATGTTGCTGTTGCTGTGTTCAATGTTTTCCTGGTTCTGCTCACTTCCCTCAGCATCAGTTCATGTAAGTCTTTCCAAGTTTTTCTGAAATCTTCCTGCTCATCACTTCTTATAACACAATAGTATTCCATTACATTGATATACCACAACTTGTTCAGCCATTCCCCAATTGATGGGCATCCCCTTGATTTCCAGTTCTTGGCCACCACAAAAAGAGCTGCTATAAATATTTTTGTACATGTAGGTCCTTTGCCCTTTTTTAATGATCTCTTTGCAATACAGACCTAGTGGTGTTTTTGCTGGAATAAAGGGTACACATGTGTGAGGTAAATAAAATGTGAAAACTTCACAGAGAAGATACGTATAAACATATATATCTATAACTATATTAAGAAATGTTTAAACATCAAGAAATAGGGAAGTAAAAAAATTCTGAGGCCATTAGAGTCTGATGGCTCATCCTCTGGGAAAGTTTACCCTGAAACTTTTTGTTCTTTCTTCTGGTTCTGGTTTAAAGATTTGCTCAGTAAGAATAGGGTCACTGTGACCTGCTTTCCTTTACTGTAAGAGAATGGAGAGGGTCTCCCCCTCCCCTTGTCCTATTCTCCTTCTTTACATTTATAGATGTCACCTCAGTTGTAATCATTAACTAAGGGAATGGGAATTGGAGTTTCTATGCCTCAATTTCCCAGTTCTTTGTCCAGCTTTCATGCTCAGATTGTAAGCCCACCTCCCAGCCAATGGTGAGAAGGGTCAGAGGTGGGCGGGAATTCTCTTGTGTTAGGTATAATTATTGGTGCTTTGCCTCTTGTAAAGTGCCTCTCTTGCAAGATCTGTTCCAGCAGAGGATGCCCTATTCTTGAGAATTGAATAAAATTTATTTCTGTTCCTACCCTGAGATGGCTCCTTATTATAAATTTAATTGGTAAGGGTCTTTCATCCCCCACGCACAGTTTTGTAGCCCTTGGGCATAGTTCCAAATTTGAGCTACCATTTCCTAATCTGTAATATGAGTATTAAAGCATTCTGTAATTCTTCCTGGGGTTTTTGTGGTGTGCTTTGTAAACTATAAAGCACTATGTAAATTTACCTACCAAGCTGGAAGGACTTTGAATAGTGTCAAGGGCTGTTAAGGTGTACCCCAAAGTTGTTTTTTCTAGTTGCCATATTTTCCAGAGACACAGGACCCAGAGCATGCAGGAAGCCCTGAACGTGTCAAGGACACTCCTCCCCCAGCTGACATAATTTGTTGTTTACACCCCAAACTGGATTCCCTGTATATCCTTGGAAAGCAAGACAGGGGCTGACCAATCTGTACCAGTCTAGGAAAAATGGCTTATACAGCTGGGTCCTTTGAAGATAAATGGATCCTCCTGTCTTCGTAGTCTAGCAGTTCCCAAGGGAAAAGAATTCATCTTTTGCCATGACTGCACCTTTCCTCTGCATGCCATGCCCCTTCCTGTTTTCTTCCCCTCCTTTCATTTTACTGTCATACATATGCAAACTTCTCTAAGAACTATGAACTCTTTGGGCTCCACATGCATGTTCATGTCTCTTGTAATAAGCCTGGTTTTCATTTAAGTCTCATGACATTGCGATTGCCTGTTGATAGTAGAAAGCCTGAATTTGTAGGACTAGTCTAAATATATTTGGAAAAACATCACAAGGTTGGCCACCAGCTAATGAATTTTATTCTTTTAATTTTTAAAAAATACATCATTTTAAGAATAGAAGGGGTTGCATGGCAAAATAGAGAGCTGCCCTGGGAGTTTTGAAGATTCAATTCCAGGCTCTGACATAGACTGGCTTGACCTTGGGCAAGTAGTTTCACAACCTTTTAGTGCCCAAGGCAACTCTCAGACTAGCACAACAGTTGCTGAATTAACTCTGTTGGTTAGTATTGGTATTCCTCATTGGGAATTCCGCACATCCTTTAAATCACAGATCTGAATAAAAACAACAAAAATTTATAAATAATGTAGGTAACTCTAAACTTTGGAAAGGTTGTGATCACCACTTTGGTGCAGAAAAAGGGACATACATGGCAAAAATCACGAATCTTTTGAAGTACTAGGTATAAATGTGAGCTTCTTATTGCATGATCAATCTCTAAAGTCCCTTTCAGCTCTAATATTCTGTTATTCTATGACTAAATGATCTCTAAGGGACCTTCTAGTTCTACCATTCTATGATTCTATGACTCAATAATCTTTAAGGTTCCTTAGTGACGAGGGCACAGTTTCTGGGAACCCCCTCGAACCTGTAGTACAGTCTCTGGGAACCCCCTTGAGCTCTCCTTGAATCTTCCCACTTGATCTGGCCTTGGCCTGGGGCTATAACCTTACATTATCATTAGGCCCAAATCTCTACCTAGCCTTGCCCTTTATTGTCCAGCTATTTCCCACCCTTGATACCATCAATATCCATGTCTTCAGCTACATCCCACACTTGATCCCATTCTCTTGGTTCCTGGAGTCTGACCTTATCCCAGTCCCATCAAACTCCTCCTTGTACTTCTCCTCAAGACCCTCCCTAAACTCCTCCTTTAGTCACCCCAGACCACCCCCTCAATCCCTCCCACAGTCTTCCTGTATATAAGCTCCATCTTGCCTCCATGAAGGCACTCAGATTCAATCTAACTCAGATTGAATCTGGCTGGCTTGTAAAAACAAGCATCACAAAGGGTAAGATTTCTTAAGACAAACTTTGTCTTTTTCCTTAACTGAGAAGGCTTGGGTCTAATTCTTTCAGGTGCTTTGGGGTGTTGAGCACCCCTCAACCCCAAACCTCTTCACTAGCATTGCTCTAATTATTCTACTTAGCCCTCAATCATGTTAAACAAAGAGATTCTAGGGGAGCTGGACCTGGACAATTCTTGAGACAACTTCTACCAGTAAAATTACATCCAGCAATGCTAGCAAATTCCCTCTCCCCTTGCTCCTGGCCTTCAACATACACATTTCCTGCCGAAAAGGTGAAGAATTCTCTAAATTACCTGTAAATTGCATCATGCTCGGGGAATGTATAATCTCAGCATTTGAAGCAAAGAGATTGTCTAAAGGTCAGATAAATGGGAAAAGGGGGTGGGGGAAAAGGCAGTTAACAGACCTCAAAGTCATTTTCTTCCTCTCCAAATCCCGGCTCTCAATGTTGGTGCTGTAGTGACAGAAGGAGAGTTACTGATCAGTCCTTGCATGTAAATTGAATTTATGGACCTGTCTGTTCAACCAAAAATTAATGGGTTGAATTTAACAGAAGGTCTTTTCTCTCCCCTCCACTTACAGCTGGAACTTTTTTTTTTTTTAGGAAAAAAATTTTTTATTATCTATTGGCCAAAAGAGGATGTAAGTAAAATGAATGTGCAAGCCTGTAATGAATGTGAAAAGTCTGAGCTAGCATGCATTTAATTAAAACAAGGTCATGAGCATGTCTTGGAATTTTTAAAGTCCCACTCTCAGTAAAGCAAGATTTATAAAGAATGATCTTACTACAGTAGTAATCCTCATGGTAGTTCAAAGGCCATTCTCTAATATTACTAATATTTGTAACATGACAGGCTCTATATTTTTGTTTCTAGAATGGATGAATAATTTCTTCATGATTCCACCTCATTGGTGTCTTGTCAACATCCTAATCTTCCCATTCATCCCAATAAATGTGTGCTATTATTTTTTGTGATAATTTTTTTTTCAGCCACAGCAGCTCATTAAAAGTCTACCAATATGTAGAAGAGTTTTGATCTACCTTGTTGGTGGGCACACTGTTGAAATTACAGCTGTTGGTACAGCAGATAGAGGGCTGGACTTTGGAGTCCAGAAGATTTGAGTTTAAATCCTTCCTAGTTGGGTTACCCGGACAAGTTACTTAACCTCTGGCTCAGTTTCCTCCATTGTAAGATGGAGATAATAATAGCACCTATCTCCCAAGGTTGTTGTGATGGTCAAATGAGATATTTGTTAAAGTATTTAGTACAGTGCCTGACACATAGTAGGCACTACATAAATGTCTATTTCCTTTCTCTTCCCCCTAGCTAGTCAAATCATTTAAACCTATTTCAGCTTCACTTTCCTCATTTGCAAAATGAGGATAATAGTAGCACCTTACTTGTGCAGATCAAATGAGAGCAAACCTTAAATTGCTGTATCAGTGCTGCCTATTATTGTTATTAGCTAGAGTTGAGAAAGGAAAGAAGGAAGGAAACAAGCATTTGTCAAGGATTTTTATATCAATAATGTATTATTAGTATTTATTTGTTAATGCAGTATGTTATATATTATATATAATAATATACAAAATACAATAATATATTATTATCAAATTATTATTATAGATATTATTATAGCTAATATCTTCATAGTGCCTATCATGTGCCAGGTCCTATACTAAGCATTTTACAAATATTAGCTCATTTGCCCCTCACAACAACCCTAGGAGATAGGTGCTATTATGATCCCCATTTTATAGTTGAGGAAACTGAGGCAAACAGGTTACTTGCAAGTGACTTGCCCAAGGTCACAGAGTTAGAAAGTGTCTGAATATGAACTTGGGTCTTCTTGATTCCAGGCCCAGAACATGTTTACTTACATCTAAGCTACAACTTGGGACTTCATATTGTTAAGCACCATTGCTGATTTTTCACATACTACATTGTATTCTGAGGTAGTAGAGTCCCAATGCAGTGATTCTGCCTTTGGCCATGATAAGGACACAGAGCTGTTTGTTATTCCACTTCATAAATTTATTGACCTCCTTCTTCTTTTACATCTAAATGTTCTCCAGATGTTCTGACTTAATTGGGTTCCATATCAAGCTCTCTTTTTCTGTTAACCGATTTTAAAAATCTTTATTTTTATTTCTTTTAGGCATAGACTATTTTATTCTTTTTTTTAGTTCCAAATTCCTCTCTTTCTTTACCCCCTCCCCCACCCAATAAGAAGGCAAGAAAATCATGACCTCTTACAAATATGTATAGTCATGCAAAAAAAAATTCCAAATTAACTATGTTCAAAAAAAAAAAAGGAAAAGAAAGAAAGAGGAAAAAATATGTTACAAACTGTACTTCAAATCTATCAGTTCTCTATCTGGAGGTGGATAGTATGTTTCATCATAAGTCCTTTGGAATTGTGGTGGGTCATTGGGTTGATCAAAATTACTAAGTCCTTAAAGTTAATTACCTTTTTTTCCTTTGTAATATTTTATATTTTTTTCCAATTAGATGTAAAGATAGTTTTCAACATTCATTTTTGTAAAATTTTAAGTTCCAAATTTTTCTCCCTCCTCTGCCCTGTCTCCTGCCTCCCTCCCCTCCTCTTTCCCTCCCCTTTCTCCACCCTCCCCTCTCCTCCTCAAGACAGCAAGCAATCTGATATAGGTTTTACATGTACACTCATGTTAAACATATTCCCACATTAGTCATATTGTGAAAGAAGAATCAGAACAAAAGGAAAAAAGTAAGAGAGAGAAAAAACTAAAAAAAGTGAAAATAGTATGCTTTGATCTCCATTCAGATTCCATAGTTCTTTCTCTGGATGTGGTTAGCATTTTCTATCATGAGTCTTTTGGAATTGTCTTTGATAATATGAAGAGCTAAGTTTATCATAGTTAATCATTGCACAACGTTGCTGCTGCTATGTACAACATTCTCCTGGTTCTGCTCACTTAAGATCAGTTTGGGTCTTTCCAGGTTTTTCTGGAATCTGTTTACTCATCACTTCTTATAGCACAGTAGTATTCCATTAGATTCATATACCACAATTTGTTCAGCCATTTCCCAATTGATGGGCTTCCCTTCATTTTCCAATTCTTTGCCACTACAAAAAGTGTGGGTCTAAAGGTAATTATCTTTACAATATTGCTGTTACTGCCTACATTGTTCTCTTGGTTCTGCTCCCTTCAACTTTGCATTAGTTCATACAGATTTTTCTAAAACCATCCCCTTCATCATTTCTTATAACACAATAGTATTCTATCACATTCATAATACTGCAGCTTGTTCAGTCATTCCTCAATTGATTAGCATCCCCTCAGTTTTCAACTTTTTGCCACCACAAAAAGTGCTGCTATAAACATTTTTGTACATGTGGATCCTTTTCTTCTTTCTTTGATCTTTTGGGGTATAGCCTTGGTAACAGTATTGCTGGGTCAAATGGTATGTACAGCTTAATAGTCATTTGTGTATAGTTCCAAATTGCTTTTTAGAATAGTCGAACTAGTTCACAGCCCTACCAACAATGCATTAATGTGCCTATATTCCCACATCCCTTTCAGCACTTGTCATTTTTCTTTGTTGTCATCTTAGTCAATCTGATGGGTGTGAATTGCTACTTCAGAGTTGTTTAATTTGACTATGTCTAATTATTAGTAATTTAGAGCATTTTTTTTCATATAGCTATTCATAGCTTTGATTTCTTTCTCTGAAAACTACCTAGTCATATCCTTGGACCACTTATCAATTGAGGAATGGCTCTTATTCTTGTAAATTTGACTCAGTTAGAAAGGAGATCTTTATCAGAGAAACTTGACACAAAGATTTTTCTCCCCAGTTTCCTGCTTTTCTTCTAATTTTAGCTGCATTGGTTTTATTAATACAAAACTTTTTAATTTTATATAATCAAAATTAACCATTTTACCTCCTATTCACTTCTCTATCTCTGGTTTGTTCATGAATTTTCCCCCTATCTTTAATGCTAACAGGTCATTTCTTCTCTGTTCACTAATTTGCTTATGATATCACAATTTATTTCTAAATCTTGCACCCATTTTGAGCTTATTTTGGTATATGTTGTGAGATACAGGTCTAGTTTTCTGCCAGACTACTTTCCAGTTTGCCCAACAATTTTTGTCATTTGACAAAAAGTATGTTACTATATTCGTTTGTTTATATTGTGTACCTAGTTTGGTTCTGTTTGGCCCTTCTGGCAGTCTGGCAGTCTTATTCTCTCAGAATAATGTTTTAAATGTATAAAATGACATGCATAGTGTGTGGGATGAAAGACCCTTACCAATTAAATTTATAATAAGGAGCCATCTCAGGGTGGGAACAGAAATAAATTTTATTCAATTCTCAAGAATAGGGCATCCTCTGCTAGAACAGATCTAGCAAGGGAGGCACTTTACAAGAGGCAAAGCACCAATAATTATACCTAACACAAGAGAATTCCCGCCCACCTCTGACCCTTCTCACCATTGGCTGGGAGGTGGGCTTACAATCTGAGCATGAAAGCTAGACAAAGAACTGGGAAATTGAGGCATAGAAACTCCAATTCCCATTCCCTTAGTTAATAATTACAACTGAGGTGACATCTATAAATGTAAAGAAGGAGAATAGGACAAGGGGAGGGGGAGACCCTCCCCATTCTCTTACAGTACTTTTACAGTAAAGGAAAGCAGGTCACAGTGACCTTATTCTTACTGAGCAAATCTTTAAACCAGAACCAGAAGAAAGAACACAAAGTTTCAGGGTAAACTTTCCCAGAGGATGAGCCATCAGACTCTAATGGCCTCAGAATTTTTTTACTTCCCTATTTCCCTATTTCTTGATTTTTAAACATTTCTTAATATAGATATAGATATACATATACATATATATATATATTTATACATATCTTCTCTGTGAAGTCTTCACATTTTATTTACCTCACACAATCGGATTATAAAGGAAACCATTATATTGAAATACCATTATAAATATACATAATTTAAAAGATTCCAGATCCCAGGTTAAGAACCCTTGTCCTGTATAATATTTTGAAAGTAAGCTTATACTTTTAACAGATGTGGTCCATAGTGCTTTTGTGTCCCCATTTGGCAAGAAGATCTAGTGTTTGCTGGATGAGGAAATTGAGTCCTCCCCCACTCCCATAAAATAAATTGCCTAATGTTTTTTAGGATTGGTTGGGGAGGGGGGTGACCCTGTGGAAGCACTGCTAAACAGATATGCTTTGATGAAAATTTCATCTTTAATATTATTAAATAGATAAACAACAAAAGTAGAAACCATATCTCTAGAGGGTTAAAATTTAACTGGTCTATGAGCCAAAATACTATAAGCTCTTCCAGGGAAGATATTAAAGACCTTTGTTAACCAATGAAGAATAGACCTAGAATGATGGAAGACTAGGACTGTGTGGTTTGTCCTTAGTTCTCAAAGAGGACTATGACATCAGGGAGATGATGACTTGACTTGCAGTTGACTTTGATTTGAGTGAGGGAGGGCTGTACAAAGTCACCAGCCTCACTTTGTCCTTGGGAGCCATAGGGCAGAGTGACCAGGTAACAAACAGGACAACTGAAGATGGCCCAGGATGCTGTGGGAGACCTTGCCCCTTTTAAGTTTAGGTCTTTTCAGGTTCACATTTTGAGTGAGGCAACACCCATTCAGTGAATAGACTTCTTTAAGAAGTGAGTTAAGGAATGGCCCTTTTAATGAAAAAAAAAAAAGTCAAACTGGGTGGGTAAGACCCTCAGGATTGCTGGCCAAAAGAGAAAAAGTTAATATTTACATTCATTATGAGCTAGGAGGGCCCAAAAAAAACCACCATTAAGTGGTGCTTGGGCAGGGATCTATTGTTGTCCAAACCTTGAGATTCAGAGTGAGTTGAGTTTAAAGCTTTGTCTTTGAGAAAAAACCCTAGTCAATAAATCACAAGTTAACTAGGTAGTTTTCTGCCATCAATTTACCTTCTTTTGGGCAGGACACCCTCAGGGAAAAGGGGAAAGGAGAAGAGGGGAGGCAAGGGGTGGGTGAGCTGAGTTGCCATCCAACCCCTCTGGCCAGTTTTCTCCTTCAGGAGCTAGGTCACCTTAAACTCTAATGAAGGAGGTCAAGCACAGTAGTTCTCTCCCTCTGGGAAAGAGCTCAACCAGACTAGATTTTGTTTATACTTTAAACAGAAATTAGGTCTTCTAGTGCACTGGTAACTAAGGTGGGACTTTCTTACTGTTTTAGAATGATTAAGTGTCTTTGATTGAGCCTTACTAGGTGCAAAGCCCCAGACCCAAACCCCTATCAACTAGGTGCTAAGCCTATGTGAAGGTGTGTGAAGCACTCAAGGTCCTAAGGGGAGTTGCTAAGACCACAGCCAACAGTAGGAGCCTGAGTTCTGGTGCTCAGATGATGTTCGATGACTGCTAAAGTGTATAAAAAGAGAGAACAGAGCTATTTTCTAGAGGCTCTCACTCCTGGAGGTGGGGGACTCTGGGCAGCTGCTTCAAGATCCTCCCAGGTGAATTCAGATGTTGATGGTTTCTTGGTATCTGAATTGTATTTGGTCTGTTTATAAATGTATGTTTGTAATTTATTTGTATTTGCTCTGAAATTCAAGGTGCTGGCTTTTTCCCCTGAACTAAGTGAATGGTATTTGTATGTAGATTGAAATAAGATTGTTAACCCCTTAACCTTGCTTTCCTTAGTAAAGCAGATCAAAAGAATCTGTGCTGGCAGTGTTTTTTGTTGTTGGGCTTCTATTGGTCTTTCACACCCACAATAGCTGCTAGCCAAATTGTTGCAACACCTAGTTGAATAGGGTCTGGCTCAAGATTGAAGAGAATGTTCCTTGAGGTCTAGGAGTAATCTCTTCAATCGATCAAATCTTTCAGAGAAGGACTGACCTTAACCAGTGGGGATTCTAATCAGAAATTAGAAGGAGAAAATCCTTGATTACAAATTAATAATTATTAATATAATAGTATAATAACTCTTTCTGGTGACTAGGTGGCACATTGAGTTCAAATCCCAACTCAAACACTTACCAGATGTTTGACCCTGGGCAAGTCACTTAACCCTCTTTGCCTCAGTTTCCTTATCTGTAAAATGAGCTGGAGAAGGAAATGGCAAAGCATTCTAATATCTTTGACAAGAAAACCCTAAATAGGGTCATGAAGAGTCAGAACCCACTGAAAAGTACCTGAACAACAACAGTGAGGCATTCAAAAAGCATACACATAACGAAGGTAACTTATAACTCCCGATTCTGCAAGACCTAGAGTTCTTGCTCTTATTGTAGAGTCCTTATGTAGCTCTCTTAGACACAGTGCATGTGCTGGGCTAGTTGCTCAGCTAGGTTCCCAGGGTCCAGTCTGCTCTTCTCTATAGTATGACTCTTTTCTCTGCTGCCAGGGGTCTGGGTTCTTGAGGCTGTTTCCTCCCTTGGGTGACTGTCTCTGTCTCTGTCTATCTGGAGTATGTCTAAGCTCCTTTACAGAATGCAATGTTTCCTACTGCTTGAATGACTGCATTTAAAAGCCACGTGTCTGATGTTGGAGAAAGGGAGAAATTCCCTCTTTTCCCCCATAGGATGTCTTCCACAGACATCTTCAACCTTATAATCCCCACTCTTGAACTGCCAGATGAGGCATTTTTCTGCTGCTGCTAGAGATACTATAGCTTTTGAGGGGTCTCTTTCACAAAGGACCCCAAACCCTTGACTGTCTCCCCCTCTAGAAGTACTGAAATTCATCTAGAATTTATCTGTTTGGGTGGGGAGGGGTATGGCTAGTTTGCTTAGTTAAGAGCTTGGTTTCTTCTAGGTTCAACCTGATAGGCTTTTGTACCTTAAAAAAGTAGGGTGATTAATCATTTTTAACATATTAAAACTTTATCTTGTGTGATTAAATCAACTGCAGGGAAAGAGCTGGTAAGAATCACGCCTCTCTTCCCTTTACATATAACTCTGGCTCTTTGATAGGAAGATAAAAGGTACAAATAGCCAGAAATAGTAAAAGAAACATAAATATAGATTTCTAATACATATTATTTTTTTCATTGATTATCTTGCTTTCCTCTCCTAAAATCCTCTTTTGATATCATCATAACTTAGAGATGCACACAGATTCCTCAAATTTACATCGGCAGAGTTGTCCCAGGTCCTATCACACTTTGAGTTCAATCAATAGTGTCTGTCTCCTAAAAACCAGCCTATCTAGCTACAGAGGTTCATCCACCACGTGATAAATTTTTCTGGCTACTGAGACATAATGGGGTTGAGATCTTCATAAGTGAGGACTTATGCTGATGAAATCATAAATAACTTGAAGCATTTTTTGTTTTTGTTCTCAAATTGATCTAAGCAGGTGCCTAAATTTTCTGTGTTGATGGAAAGAGACCTCTCTTTACCTTAGTTTAATCAAGGATTTTCTTGATGAAGCACCATGTTGGAAGCACATTTCTGGAAGATTGCCACAATACCATTATTAATAAAGGCAGCAAACATATATTAATCTAAAATTCGGGGGGGGGCCTACAAGCAAAATAGGAACTATGGGCCTTGCCTTGAAGGAATATATTGAAGCCCCTGAGGAAACAAATATGGACCTTAGAGATCGCCTGTTGCATCAAATAAAAATGCGGGGGGAGGGCACCACTAAACACGTACAGAAGGATCCCTACAGGCTGCTTGTTCACTTAGAAAACCACAATTAACATTATCTATGTTCTATTTTCCTTATTTTGTTAACTATCCCCCAGATTTAAATATGGTTCAGTTGTCCTCAGAAGTGCCAAAGCTGCATGTCTGACACCTCTAAAACCCCTTCATAGGGAATTCCATGTATTCAGTGCGCTAAGGTTTACAAAGCACTTTCTCCACATCCCTAGGAAGGCGATTCACCACAGAGGGAGGCCAATTGCTTCCACGGTTTACAACCTTATTAAAACTCATCATATGTTTCTTAAAAGAACAACGTCCAGTTCGGTTTCTTAGCAATTATTTTCTGGCCTTCGTATCTAAAATGTTAGTGTTTTCTATAGTTAGGTTCACAATGAAAAAAAAACTTTAAGAAGTTGGGGGGGCTGCCCCAGTGTAGCATAGGTACCGCCCCTCCCCCACCCGCAGTCTACTCATTAGATAGTAATGACCAAGGGCGGCCTTTCTTGGTATTGACAGCCATTAAGTTCCCTCCGTCCCGCCCCCCTAGTCCAGCCCCTCCCCTTTGCCTCCAAACCATGTGCTCCGGCCCCGCCCTGGAGGGAGGAGCCCGGCCCTGAGGCGGCTCCTCCCAAGCCCGGAAGCCGGATTCGGGCTGCAGATCGCTGGGGCTGGGCGTGCTGCCTGAGCCTCGGCGCGGAGAACGTCACGGCGGCCGCCTGGGCGGAAGCTCCGACCCCGCATCTTCTCCCGCCCCGGGCGCGGGAAGCGTCCTCCCTTAGGTCGTTATGCCCCAGAGCGGGCCATGCTGAGGCTCTGGGCCGCCGTCTCCAGAGTTGTGGCGGGTGCCTTCAGCCGCTGTGCCCCGCGCCGTCTGAGCACGGACATGTTCTACGCCGTGAGGAGGGGCCGCAAGACCGGCGTGTTCCTCACCTGGTGAGTGGGCGTGTGTGAAGGAGTGTGCCCACCGGCCGCCCAGATCGGTTGGCTTCCTCCCACTTTTCCCCCTAAAAGCCCTTTGCAATCAGACACACCTTTGCGCATCCTCGTTCCGTGCACGGGATGTTTGTACCACTTTCTGACTCCCCCAAAGGTCTGAGGGTGCCCACTTGAGCTTCCGACCCACTCCCCTTGCTGGCCTGTCTCCATCAATGACAAAAGGTCAGTCCTTTGGGGAGATGTTTAGATGACAATCTTTGGCAGGGTCCGTGATCTGCATTTTGTGATTGACCAGGGAATTACTCAAAGAAAACCTCGTCATTCTGACAGCCCTGTGCTGGGTCTGTTAATTTCCCTCCCTTACCAAACAAACCCTGAAGGTCTTGGTTTCAGCCTCGGGCCCCAAAGTGGGACCATGGCTTACATGGCCCTGAAACCAGACCTGGAATTTTAGAGGTGAAAGGGATTTTAAAGGGCAACAGGCCCGTAGTATAACAATTTAAAACTGGAAACAACCTTAAAGTTCATCCTCTTCAATCTACAAGTGAGAAAAGTGAAGAGATCTTGGGGACCAGGACTTAGGGCCCCAACTTTCCAGGGCAGAATATTTTCCACTGTAACCTGACAGTTAAATTTTTTTTTTTGGTGTCAAATGTCTAAACTACCTACTGCAGGGCTCAGAGAGCCAATGAGATATTGCAGAATCAACATTAAACGTTTGGTACCTGTTGTGTGTTCAGAGAGAGCACTGGAGATGGAGAGATGCACAGTCTGGCCAACTCTTAGTCTCAGCCCTAAAAGTGTTTATGATATAGTAGAATCCTGTAGAAATACTTTTTGCTCATCCTTCCTTCTTAGGAAAGGATATAATAAACTGCTTCTAATAAGGTAGTTCAGTTGAGGATCATTTTTGTTGTTATCTCTTGTTGAGTCATTTCATTATGAGTCCATTTGGGGTTTCCTTGGCAAAAATACTGAAGTGGTTTGCCGTTTCCTTCTCTGGCTCATTTTTGCAGATGAGGAAACTGAGGCAAACAGGGTTAAGTGACTTTTTCCAGAGTCACACAGCTAGGAAGTGTCTGAGGCCCTATTTGAACTTAGGTCTTACTCACTTGAGGTCTGGTACTCTATCCACTTCACTATCTAGTGCCCCTTGTTCCTATCTAAGATTGGACTAAAACATAAAAAGATTTTGGTGAGCACCTGCTATGTGACCAGTATGATGCTAGGTGCTGCCCACAAGAAGTTTGTAATCTTATTTGGGAAACAGTAAAATTAACACACCAGAATGGCAGCAATTGAGGATCATTCTCACCTGAATAATATAGAAAGAAGCCTCAACAAGGTTGATAATACCATACCAGACTGATATTCTAAATGTAAGCATGGTGTTTTGTAAACCTTAAAACTCTACATAAATTAGAGCTGTTTATTATTATTTCTAATATGTAATTAGAAGAAATCAGTGAAACTATTGAAAGCATAAAAAATCATTTCTCAAGATGCATGAAAAAGGGGAAGCAGCTGAACAATTAAAAAAAAGATTTTGCTACCAGAAATAAAGTAATAACTCTACCAATGCCTACTTTCTGTAAAAATGAGAGTGGTGCAAACACACACACACACAGGTTTCCTTGAAAAGATGAGAAGTCAGGGTTTCACAAAATTCTTTTTACAGATGACCATATTTTAATTGACTTGATTGAAAGGTGCAGAGAATACAGTATAGTGTGGTTTGATTATTTTTAAAACTTTTGACATAGTAGAGAAAGACAAATTTTAAAGTTATATCCTTTGCATGTTATGATCACATAAAATTCCTTGATAACTGTAGTACAGATAACTTTGTTTAAAGATCCTTTATCAGTATTCAAGCAAGGCATGAAAGATTATGTTTACTGCTATCTGAAGGATGAGTTTAGAATACAAATGAAAAGGAGTTCCTTATAGCAGATGAGAATAACAGGCAAGTTCTTTGGATCATAGATTTAGAGGTAGAAGAGGCCCCAGAGGTCTTCAAATCCCTCCTCTTACAGGTGAAGAAACTAAAACTCAGAGTGGTTAAGTGGCTTGGTAGGTCACAGTTGCACAGCTGGTGTTTGAGATGGGATGCAAACCCCAGGCCTTCCTGATCAAATTCTTCTAGCAGTTCCTCTTTCTGGATGACATTGTACTGATTGAAACAAGCCTCAGAACTTTCCAAAATCTCAATTACAAGATCTACAACCACTTAAGAATTCAACCTGCCTAGCAAGTAACATAGAAAAATCCAAATGTATGAAGAATGTCCGTTGTTAAGACTGTGATATGCAGATCACACATGTATATGTATGCATGTGTGAAAATACAGACATAGCCATCCATAGATGGTGGGGGGATCGAGTGGCTGATCACAGGGGATTGCAGAGATCTCTTTGGTGGCACTGAGGCAGGATTCTCCTGCTTTGCCTGTGCCTGGATCTGGGTCACAGTCCTGGGTGATGGTCCTGGGGCATGGAGGAGCACTGGCATAGTGGAGCTTGTCTGGCTGTGGAGAGGGAATGTTCACAGTTCCAAGGCAGAACAGAGTGCTTGAGTTAACTCACAGACCAGAGCACAGGCCAGGAGAGGACTAAACACCTCTCCTTTGATCATACAACCTTGGAAGAACTGAAAATCTACAGGTCCCTAGAAGTATCTCTGAAAACAGGTGCACAAAACCCCTGAAGCTTGGGACTGTACAACCCCCCCCCCCCCCCCCCACATACTGGAAGCAGACTTCTACCTTAACAAAAAGTTAAGTAATTGGCTGGGAAAATGAGCAAACAGTAAAAAACTCAGACTATAGAATCTTAGGTGACAAAGAAGATTAAAACACAACCAGAAGAAGAAAACAAAGTCAAAGCTTCTGTATCCAAAGGCTCTAAGAAAAATATGAATTGGTCACAGGCCATGGAAGAGCTCAAAAAGGATTTTGAAAATCAAGTAAGAGAAGTAGAGGAAAAATTGGGAAGAGAAATGAGAGTGATGCAAGAAAATGATGAAAAACAAGTCAACATGTTGGTAAAGGAGACCGCCCCCCGCCCCAAGAAATACCAAAGAAAATAACACCTTAAAAAATGGACCAACTCAAATGGCAAGAGGTCCAAAAAGCCAGTGAGGAGAAGAATGCCTTAAAAAGCAGAATTGGTCAAGTGGATAAGGAGGTCCAAAAGCTCACTGAAGAAAATTAATTCCTTAAAAATTAGAATGGAGCAGATGGAAGCTAATGACTCTGTAAGAAATCAAGAAATTATAAAACAAAACCAGAAGAATGAAAAAATAGTTAACAATGTGAAGAAGCTCATTGGAAAAACCACTGACCTGGAAGATAGATCCAGGAGAGATAATTAAAAAAAATTAATGGGCTACCTGTGAAAGCCATTATCAAAAAAAGAGCCTAGACATCATCTTTCAAGAAATTATCAAGGAAAACTGCCCTGATATTCTAGAACCAGAGGGTAAAATAGAAGTTTTTAAAATCCCCCGATCACCTCCTGAAAGAGATCCCAAAAAGAAAACTCCTAGGAATATTGTAGCCAAATTCCAGAGTTTCCCGGTCAAGGAGAAAATATTGCAAGCAGCCAGAAAGAAGCAATTCAAGTATTGTGGAAACACAATCAGGATAAAACAAGATTTAGCACCTTCTACATTAAGGAATCAGAGGGCCTGGAATATGATATTCTGGAGGTCAGAGGAGCTAGGATTAAAACCAAGAATCACCTACCCAGCGAAACTGAGTATAATTGTGCAGGGGAAAAAATTGGTATTCAGTGAAAGAGAGAACTTTCAAGCATTCTTGATGAAAAGGCCAGAGCCAAATAGAAAATTTCACTTTCAAATACAAGATTCAAAAGAAGCATGAGAAGGTACACAAGAAAGAGAAATCATAAGGGACTTATTAAAGTTGAACTGTTTATATTCCTACATGGAAAGGTGATATTTGTATCTCATTAGACCTTTCTCAGTATTGGGGTAGTTGGAGGGAGTATACATAGAGAGAGAGGGCACAGGGTGAGTTGAATGTGAAGGGATGATATCTACTGGGAGAAGGAGAAAGGCAGAGGTAGAGTGGGGTAAATTATCTCACATAAAAGAGGTAAAAGAAAAAGCTGTTATAATGGAAGGGAAGAGAGGGGAGGTGAGAGGGAATGAGTGAACCTTACTCTCATTGTATTTGACTTGAGGAGGGAATAACATACAAACTCAGTTGGGTATGGAAATCTATCTTACCCTACAGGAAAGTAGGGGAGAAGGGGATAAGAGAGGAAGGGTAATCAGAAGCAAACACTTTTTAGGAGGGGCAGGGTCAAAGGAGACAATAGAATAAATGGGGAATGGGATAGGATGGAGGAAAATATAGTTAGTCTGTCACAGTATGACTATTATGGAGGTGTTTTGCATGACTGTATATGTATGTCCTTTATTGAATTGCTTGCCTTCTCAATGAGGATAGGTGGGAAGAGAGAGAATTTATAACTCAAAGTTTTTTTTGTTTTTTTTTTTTTTACTTTGTGGTTTTCTTTTTTTTTTTTATTAACATCTTTAGTTTTCAGCATTAATTTTCACATGCGTTTGAATTACAGATTTTTCTCCCCATTTCCACCCCCCCCACTCCAAGA
>CM053625.1:189193889-189211952 GCA_028646595.1 Phalanger gymnotis
AGTTCTGTTCGGGACAGACCTTACCCCGAGACCATCCAGGCAGACCTGGGCTGGAGTCCTGCTTCCCTCTGCCCCTTTGTGGGTTCTGTAGTTCTAGAATTGGTTCAGGGCCATTTTTTCATAGGTTTTTGGAGGTATAACTCAAAGTTTTAAAAAAATGTTAAAAATTGTTTTTACATGCAACTGGGAAATAAGATATACAGACAATAGTGTAGAGAAATCTATCTTACTCTACAGAAAAATAGAAGGGAAAGAGATAAGAGAAGGGGGGGTGTTGTTAGAAGGGAGGGCAGATTGGGGAAAGAGGTGATCAGAATGCAAAATGTCTTGGGGTGGGAGGAGGAGAGAGATGGGGAGAAAATTTCAAACTCAATGTCTTGTGGAAGTGAATGTTGAAAATGAAAAAATTAATTAAAAAAATTTTTAAAAGAAAGAAAATACATACGCATTATATAATATGTGTATGCATCTTGAATAGTCACTTTAGATGGACATTGGTCTGGGCCTGGATCATTTGTGAAGAGTTTAAGGGAGAATATGGTAAGAGCCACATAGGATGAGAAGATTATAAATGGTTTATGATCTGTACTTTTGAAAAGTGTTCTCACATCAATCAGATAATGGTTCCATTGAAGTCTTTCCAGTATATAAGCCCAAATCCCATACATTAGAAAGCAGCTGGATAGTACCTAACACAGTGCTTTGAACATAGTAGGTGAGAAAAAAAAGTTTATTAAGTTAATGAATGAAAATCTAAACAAGTTTAGCATGTTTTGTATTAGAATAGTTTTTTTTAACCTTTTCATGGATCCTTTTGACAGTCTGGTGAAACCCACGGACCCTTTCTTGGAAAAATGTTTCCTGATGCCTGAGTAAAATGCATAGGATCACAAATGATTCTATGGAAATACAACTTTCAAAATAGTTTAAAAACAAATAAAACAGGTTCATAGACCACAGGTTAAAAACCCTTCGATTAGGAGGAAGCCATGCAGTGTCTTAATCTAGTTAGCATATAGAATGGATAATAGAGCAGGCATAGTAGGTATATTGAGAGTAAAGAATAAGATATTTCATGCTATTAGGTAGTTCAGAATCAAATCATCTTTCATCTTGAAGCTAGGTTTGAAAAACAAAGCCAAACACATTCTTAACACTTCTTTGAAAGGCAAAGTACTTCTTTAACAGGAGCTAGTTTGTACAATGGATAGTGTGTTGGACTAAGAGGGAAAACCTGAGTTCAAATGCTGCCTCAGATATTAGCTTTGTGACTCTAGACAAGTCAGTTATCTCCCTATGTCCCAGCTTCCTCATCTGTAAAATGGGAATAATAATAGTCCCTACCTCACAGGGCTATTGCAAAGTCCAGGTGAGATGACGTAACAAGCCTTTGCAAACCTTAATTGTTGTTATTATACCTCTTACAAGTGATCTGTGTCACTCTGTTTCAGGAGTGAATGTCAAGCACAAGTGGACCGATTTCCTGCTGCCAGGTTCAAGAAGTTTGCTTCTGAGGATGAGGCTTGGGCCTTTGTCCGAAATACTGCCAGCCCTGATGGTTCAACAGGTAACGCGCCTCATGCTTTTACCCCCCCCCCCCCTTACATTTTCACATCAATTATGTCTCTTTGGATCCTCAACATAATTCTATGAGGCAGCTGGATAGTAGTATTTCCTTTTTTTTCTGGTTGTTTTTTTTTGGAGGGAGGAAGGCAGGGCAATTGGGGTTAAGCAACTTGCTCGAGGTTACACAGCTAGTAAGTCTGTCTTCCTGACTCTAGTATTATTTCTTTTTCATGAGTAAGGATACTGAGACCCAGAGAGATTAGATGACTTCTTCACTATCACACAACATTGTACATGAGAAATAGGGCTAAAGCATGGGTGTCTTTGTTATTTAAGCTTGCCAGGATTTCTGCCAGATTCCAGTTCTAAAGAAATAAGCAGGGTTTCTTTAACTAAAGAGTTATGTGTATTTATGTGTTTTCAACCCTTTGTCATATCAGGTAAAAGTTAGGTTTATCTGATGCCTTCTTCTTTCACCCCTTCCTCCATACCTTTCTCACAATCCTCAAGTATGAGAATAGCAAGTTTTACCCTCTCCTGCTTTTCTACACTAGTGTATTCCTGTTACCTTTGATTTTCTTTCCCCACTTAAAACCTTCAAAACAGAATTAGTCCAGGCGTAGGTATTCTTTTTTTCTTAGTTAACTCCCTCAATGGCCCTTAAAGACATTAAGGTTCTGAAGAGACATTTGTTGTTTCTCACTCTATTAGAATATTAGCACTGCCCCATCATACAGTTCCTTCCAATTGCTCAAATAAATTGACCTTTCTAGGTTTCTTTGGAGTCCCACCTCAGTTGAGAATAAAAGAAAAAAAAACCTCTCTATTACAAATATGTAGTCAAGCAAAAAAATTTCCACATTGGCCATGTCCAGAAAAAAAAAATTTTGTGTGTCTCCTTCTGCACTCTAAATCCATCTATCAGGAGGTGGGTAGCATGTTTCATTCTTTCGTAGTTGTTTGTCATATTGTATCATTGTATAAATTGTTTCTCTGGTTCTGTTCACTTCATTCTGCATCAGTTCATACAAGCCTTCCCAGGTTTCTATCAAACTATCCCCTTTATAATTTCTTAGAGTGCACGTTAGATGCCATCTCCTTTACAAGGTCTTTCCTTATTTCCTGAGTTGTTAGTGTATGCTGCCTCTAAAAATTACTTTGTATTATTTTCTGTATACTTGGTATTGTCTGTGTCTATATTCTATTGTCTTTGTATACATTCTATCACTAGCGCCTTATTGGTGTTGTCTATGTCTATAGTATTGTCTTTGTATATATTTATATTGTCTATGTCTAAGTTGTCTCTGTTGTCTATGTATATATTGTCTCTCTGTATATATTTTATCACTAGCACCCTACTCAGTTCTTTGCACATAGTAGGCAGTTAATAAAGATTTGTCAAACATATCTAATTCCTAACTGCTATCCTGTCTCTTGAATAGAAAGGAAAATAGGTAGTAAAGAATTTATATATTACATGCAGTTCTATATATACTAGCAGTAAACATTTATTAAGTTCCTACTGTGTAACAGTCACTGGACTAAGAGCTAGGGATACAAAAAGAAACAAATGACAGTCCCTCTCTTTAAGGAGCTCACAGTCTAATGGGGGAGACAACAAGCCAAACTATGTACAGGATAAATGGGAAATAATTAACAGAGGGAAGACACCAGAATTAAGAGGGGTTGGGAAGGGCTTCCTGTAAAAGATACGAGTTTAGTTGGGACTCAGAAGAAGCAAAGGAAGACAGTAGGCATGTAGGAGGAGGGAGAGCATTGCAGGCTTGGGGGACAGCCAGAGAAAATGTCCAGGGCCAAAAGATGGAGTGTCTTGTTTGTGGAACAGCAAGGAGGCTAGTGTCAGTGGGTTAAAGTATATGTGGTAGAGAGTAAAATTTGAGAAGACTGGGAAGATAAGAGAGAGACTAGGTTATGAAGGGCTTTGAATGCCAAATAGAGCATCTTGTATTTGATTCTGGATGTGATAGGGAGCCACTGGAGTTTATTGAGTAGGGGGATGACATAGTCAGACCTGCATTTTAGGACAATCAGTTTGATGACTGAATGGAGGATGAATTGGAGTAGAGGAGACTCGAAGCAGGCAGATTCACTAGCAGGTTGTTGCATTAATCTAGGCTTGAGATGATGGGAGACTGTATTAGAGTGGTGGCAATGCCCGAGGAGAGAAAGGGACGTATTTCAGAGATGATGTAAAGGTGAAAAGGACAGACCTTGGCAACAAATTGGATTGAGAGATAGTGAGTCAAAGATAACATGTATGTGTCAAGCCTGAGGAACTGGGAGAATGGTCCTGCCCTAGACAATTATAGAGAAGTTAGAAGGGTCCAGAGTTGGAAAGCTGATGAGTTCAATTTGGACGTGTTGAGTTTAAGATGTCTACTGGACATCCAGTTCAAGATGTCTGAAAGGTATTTGGGGATATGAGATTGGAGGTCAGCAGAGAGTTGGGGCAGGATAGGTAGATTTGAGAATCATCAGCTTAGAGATGATAATTAAATCCATGGTAGATAATGAGATCACCAGGTGAAGTAGTATAGATGGAAAAGAGAAGAAGGCCCAGGACAGAACTCTGAGGGACATTTAGGATTAGAGGACATGGTTTGGAGGAAGATGCAGCAAAAGGAGACAGAGAAGGAGCAGTCAGATAGGTAGGAGGAAAACCAGGAGAGAATGGTGTCCTGAAAACCTAGTGATGATAGAGTATCAAGAAGGAGAGAATGATCAGCAGTGTCAGAGGCTCTAGAGAGATCAAGGAGAATGAAGATTAAGAAAAGGCCATTTGATTTGTTAAGAGATCATTGATAACTTTGGAGAGAGAAGTTTTGGTGAGAAGCCAGATGGTAAGGGATTGAAAAAAGAGTGAGAGGTGAAAAAATGGCACCACTCATCGAAGATGGCCATTTTAAGGAGTTTAGCCCCTAAAAGCGGAAGAGATGAAGGATGATAATTAGCAGGGATGGAAGGATCAAGTGAGGGTTTCTTGTGAATGAGGGAGACATGGGTGTTTGTAGGCTGTGGGGAAGGAGCCAGTAGACAGCGAGAAATTGAAAATAAGTGATTGGCTGGTGGTTACAGAGCGGGCAGTCTGCGAGAGCAAATGAGATGGAATGGGATCACTTGTGAAGGTAGAGGAGTTAGTGTTGGTAAGGAGGAAGCCACCTGATGTGAAGGACATAGTGCTAGAAGGCATCTGAGTGATGAGATAAGGAAGAGGAAAGAGGGTACTCACAGCTAATGACTTCTATTTTTTCTATAAAATATGAGGCAAGCTTCTCAGATAAGAAGGTGGGGAAAAGAGGAGCCATGGGAAATTTGAGAGGCAGTGGAAAGTTTTGGAAGAGCTGCTGTGGAGAGTGATATGGTGAGATGATAAGGGAGGTATAATAGGATTGGACTAGGACTAACCTTTTTAATCCTAGAGCATGTTATCACTCGTACCTTTTTGTTTTCCGTTCTGCAAAATTTCCTCATTTTAGTGAATTATTGCTCTGCTCATAAACTCTCATATTTTGTTCTTTACATCCATGAATATTTTTAAATGTCTTCAATCAGTAAACATTTATTAAGTGCCTACTGTGTGCCAGGCACTGTACTAAGCACATATATTAGTCTGATTTTATGTGGAAGTAAAATGGGATTAAAGAGGGCAGGGTTAGTGGGAAGAAAAGATATAGGAAGAATTGAGTAGGATGAGGACTTATTTTATAAATAGCAAAACTTTTTGTGAATATTTTGCATTGGAGATTAGAATTTAGAATTACTTTATTATTGGGCTAATGTTTTTACTTGGGGAAAAGGAGTTATTATCTCTTCAGACCTTTTTCCTTTTCTGGACTTCTTTCCTTTTTCTTCATGGACCACAATTAATTAAATAGATGCCCTTGAGAGGTCTCTTCCTTGTTTTGGAATCTTAACAGAAAAACTATATCCTTACCCAGATTTTGTTCCACAAGAATATGTGCTCTAAATCTCCTCTGGTACCCTCAGCCTAGAATGAAAAAACTACAGATAGAAATCATGGAGTGCAAAAATTAAGATAATAAAGGCAGAACAGTTTGTATGATTTTTTGGTACAGTTGAGTTCTTGAAGACAGTCCTTAAGTAAGAAGGTGATGTTTGAAGACAACTTGAGGCCATGATGTGTAATAAAACAGAATCTAGATTCTTCCTCCCACTCACCTCCTCTCTCCCCCAAAAAAAGCTCCTTGAGGGCAGAGACGGATTCATTTTCCTTCTTATACATAGTGTCTATATAGAAGGTAGTTAATAAATGCTTTCTGATTTGGAATTTCTGTGTTCAGATTATCTGTATGGCCTTAAGCAAGTCTTTTAACCTCTTTAGACCTCTGTTTTCTAAATTGAAATGAAGATGTTGAACTACAGTCATCACGTTAGAAATAGAAATTTGGTGGAAGCTTGTGTTTAATTTCTTGCTCCTCACTTAAGCATGGACTTTTTTTTTTTGCAGCGCAGAAAAAGAAAAGTGACACACAAGACCCCAAAGTGAAACTGAACAAGAGACGCTATGAGTCATTAGATGAAGAGGAAGAGCCTTGTGCAAAGCTTGCAAAGCAAAATACAGACTCAGTGCCTTCACTTAGCAAAGAAACATTTTCTTACATGGGTAAATGTAGAACTTGTTTTATATTATATGAACATTTATATGTATCTAACTTGTTTACTTTGGGGCGGCTAATTTAACTGAAAACTTAGTAAAAACTTTTATAGAACTTCATACAAAAATAAGTAGAAACCTGCTATATGGTTAAATAGATACTATTGTATGGAATTTTTGAAATTGTTTTCGTTTCATTTCTAAATAACAGTTCCTTTCTTTCCTGCTTTTAAAAAATTTGCATTTTTATTTATATCTGCGATATCTTTGTATAAAATGCTTGTTTCCAAATATATCCTTTCCCCCTACCCTACTCAGTGAGCCATCATTTGTAGCAAAGAAGTTTTAAAAAGAGAGGAAAGAAAAACAGTTCAGCAAACAAATCAACTTATCAATCCATTCTAATAGTTTGTGCAATCTTCCATACCCATACCTTCCATACCTTTACCTTTGTAAAGAAAGGAAGAAAATTGATTTCCTCAACTCTTTTCTGGGGCCAAGCTTATTATATTTAAAAAGCATTCACTTCTGTATTTACATTGTTGTCATTGGGTTTATTGTTTTCTTGATTTTGCATCAGTTCATATAAGTCTTTCCATGTTCTTTTGAATCATGTGAATCAATGAACATTTATTAAGAGCCTACTATGTACCTCTATATGCTAGACACAGAAATACGATGAATGAAAAATACTTGCTCACCAGTTTACATTCCAATGAGGGAGCCAGCAAGTACGTAAATAAGCATAGACAAAATAAATACAAACTAGTTAACTATAAGGTAATTTGAGAGGAAGGGCACTTAGCACTTGGAGGATGGGGAAAAGCATCATTTAGAAGGTGGTACTTAAGCTGCAACTTATGGCAGAGTAATATTCTGTTCTATTCTTGTGCTTCAATTTATTTAGCCATTAACTTATACATGGGCATCTACTTTGTTTCTGTGTCTTTGCTAACACAAAAAGTGGTGCTATGAATATTTTGGTCTATATGGAGCCCTTTTTTTCTGTCTTGACTTCATTGGGATATATATAGGGATATATACCAAGTAATGGAATTTTGGGGTCAGAGTATGCGAGCAATTTAGTCACTTTTTTTTTTATCGTAATTCTAAATTACTTTCAAGAAAAGTTGGACTAATTTGCAGCTTGACCAACAGTGTATTAGTGTGCTTACTTACCTTCCCACAGTACCCCCAACATCGACTATTTCCATCATTTGTCATCTTTGCCGATTTGCTGGGCATTATTTTGATTTATATTTCTTAGCAATATTTTGATTTACATTTCTCTTATTAGTGACTTGGAGCAGTGTTTTATATGGGTTATTAGTAGTTTGCAATTCTTTTGAGAATTTTCTGTTCATATATTTGACCACTTAATGAATGAATAAATGGGTCTTGGTCTTTATGTTAATATTAATACTGTATATAACTTGGCTGTCAGGCCCTTATAAAAGGTATTGATGCAAAGAATTTTTCCCATTTGACCTTTTCCCTTTTTATTCTATATTGCATTGATTTTGTTTATGCAAAAGCTTTTCAGTTTCATACAATTGAAATTATATCTTTTGTTATATGTTAATGTCTGTCCCTTGTTCTGTAGGCAGTTAGATGTTGCAGTGGATAGATTGCTGGATCTGGAGTCAGAAAGACATGAGTTCAAACCTGGTTTTAGACGTTAACTGTGACCCTGGGCAAGTCAAATAATTTTTACTTGCTATCCCCCGTGCCTGGAATTCTCATGCTTGCCTCATCTCTGCCTTCTGCTTTCCCGAAGTCTCAGCTAAAGTCCCACCTTCTACAAGAAACTTTCTCCCAGTTCTCCTTAATCTTAGTGCTTTCCCTGAGATAATGTCCATTTTCCTCTGTCTGGACAGCAGTTTGCCTGTTGTCTCCTGCAGGGCCTTTTCTGCCTTTCTTTGCATCCTCAGTGCTTAGCACAGTGCCTGACAGCTTAGTAGGTGCTTAATAAATTCTTGATTACTATCAAAGAATATGTTGTTTTAATTTGGATGGTCTTAGCATGTTCTTCTAGAATTTGTGTTCCTTTTCATCCTCTGCAACAGATGTTGGTGAATAAGCTTAAATTATTTGCATGAATATGATGCCGATCATTCATGGTGATCTTTGCAATACAAAATGACCTCTTGTGTTAGTAAATGCTATTTCTTGTTGTCTCCTGATCACTGATAAAAGACAAACTCTTTTACTTCTCTACGTTTAATCTGTGAGCCATACTTCTGTTTATCTGGTTTTGTTTTCATTAAGAATGTCAGGATTAATATAATTCAGTTCCTCCGCTCTAATGACCCCTCGTTGGTCATTAGACAAGGATCTTACAGTGAGAAGACCAACAGCTAAGTTAAGGTTGAGAGGGTGTAAAAAGCTGTGGGAGTCTTAGCACCCATTCTTGGTCTTCTGCTACCATCACTGTACAAACAGAAGAAGCCATGTAGGACTGGGGACCATTTTCTATTTTCCTTTGACACGATGGTAACTCATAAAGTATCCAAAGGATTCATTCACCAAGTGGCCAGCCTGCCAGTAAGATTTACAAGAGTTTACATTACCTTTGCCTCTTGGTACTTAGCTTTGCTGATCCTAAGAAAGCAAACTTTCAGACTAAAGGCTTGTTAGCAGGACTAGCTTTTCTAGCATGGTAGATTTTGTCAACCTGAGCACTTCCCTGGCATAGCCTTCAGGAACTTAATAGCAACTCCGTGCTGCGGTGAGATAGCAGAGGTGGATTTTGCATATACCCAGTACTCAAATCTTAGTTGAATGAGAGATGAGGACTGGACATGTGGATTTAACTGTCATCCTCAGAAAAGACAATGAGCAGATGAAATCTTAAAGTATAGGAAAAGAGAAGCAGAAGGCTGAGAATGGAGCTTTGAAGAAGGCAGCAAAGAAAGAACAGTCAAATAAGATAGCAAGGGGTTGGTCAAAGAGGTAAGAGAACTAGAAAAGTGTGATGTCAGTTGACAGCTAACTCCTTCGAGTGCAGAAGTTACAAGAATGCTAGGCACTGTAGATCTATTTATGCCAAGTTTCTGGCTGTTTTTAGTCTTTTGGGTTTTATAGCATGAATGAATGAATAAAGCATTTATTAAGCACTTGCTGTGTGCAAAGCACTGCATGAAGCACTAGAAAAGCAAAACAGCCCCTGCTCCCAAGGAGCTCGAATTGTTGTGGAGGAGACAACATAGGGGAGGGTTTAGCTGTAAGTTGGATGGAAAGGTCCCATGGTCCTTAAGGTACAGTGGCAAAGCAGATGTTCATAGTTCTTCTTTAATGTCATTTTCTTTGAGAAATCATATCGTTTCTGATTGAATTATTTGACAGTGCCAAGGGTCTTAGTGACAAGAACTTTCCTTTCTGGGTCTTCAGTAGCTGTGACTGAAGAACTTGCAGGAGTGCTTGTCATGCTGTATCTCCACAGACCTTGCTTTCTAAGATGATGGCTGAGGGCCCTGGGCTGGAAGGAGTGCTATTCCTAAGATTCTTGAGTTCAGGATCCTGGGCTCTCTCCACTGGGGTCTGAGGGAAGATGGTGGTCAAAGTGGAAGTGGTGGTTTGACTTGCCTAGCACATGCTACCTCCTGTCTCTCCCTCAGGGTGTCTTGATGCTTCACCCCAGCTGGCCGACCTGTCCTGTGAGTGACAGTTGATGGGGATGGCTGGCCCTTTCTCCATAGTAGTTGCTTCCCAGGTGATGTTTGCCAGGGCTTCAAAAAGTTAAATTTACTTTTGACAAAATTTTTTAAGGTGTCTCCATTGCAAAGATGTCTCCATTTCTTCCAACAGCCATCTGAACAAATTTCACATTTTAACAACTGTCCACTTTGGAGGAATAACAAAAGATTTAGACATACATACTCTTGTCCACTTTCTGATTGAAGATTCTGGGATAAGGACCAAGAATTTGATTTTTGTCAGAACAGATACTCCCTCCACTGACACATGTTGCATCCATTCTCTTGATTTAATAAATGGACTTCAGGGGTTATTTTGGCCAACAGGTTCATTGCCCTGTGACCCATCTGGTCATGAACCTCTTTAGTCTTACCTAGGCTGATCATCAGATGATGGTCATACTTCCTTTCCATCCTTCTTTGAATGTGAACAGAAATCCTTTCCAGTTTTGTAGGACCTACAAGAGCTTATATAGATTTTGATAACCTAAGGTCACCCTCATTCCACTATGAGTCATCAGAGGAACACTTCACTGAAGAATTGGTGGCATAGATACTTAAAAATCTTTCTGAGATCGATTCAGCATTAAGGAGGAGGCCTTATCTGCTAGAATTTTGATCATTACTGTACTCAGGCTCTGTGCATCATTTCAGTGTAGAGGTGCTTTGTGTGTAAAAAGAATCATGGCTTATGGTACACAAAGAGACAGTTTTGCTGTTCTCTGATGATCTTTCCTTCTAATTTAGAACCCAGACAGCTGGTGCTTGGTCACTCATGTATGACCCAATTGCACAAAGTAGTTTCATTACCCATTGATTTGCACATGAATGCTGGATTCCGAGGAAAAGGTGGGACCTAAAAGTAAAACCCCAGAAGGAAAAATGAGGTTATTCTCCTTGGCCTTAAGTTGAATTCAGCCGTCATAAAAATTCCTTATTAGAAATGATAGTAAACTTTTGAAAAATAATTGGTGTTATTAGTAATTTTCCTTGCGCAACACTGATCGAATTTTTTGTTTCACAGGAGATGCAGCTGTGGTTTATACAGATGGCTGCTGCTCCAGTAATGGGAGGAGGAAAGCTCGAGCAGGCATTGGTGTTTATTGGGGGCCAGGTCATCCCCTGTAAGTAATGTGTGGCTTTATTTTAAACCTTACAGTAGTTTCTGAGATTCACATTTAACCCAGTTGCTGACATATTTTAAAACCTGTCAAGATTTGTAGGAGAATCTGCTGTAATTTTTTGAGAAGCACGGTTTTGCTGTAGCAAGAGCACTGAACTGGGAGTCTGGGGAGACCTTAGTTCAACTCCTGCCTTCATCACTTAGTTGCTGTGGGATCCTGGGCAAATATATCTCATAGCTTCTCCTAACTTAGGTTATTAGGAAGATCAGATGGTTTATAGGGGCTGCAAACCTTGAAGCACTATATAAATACAGAATATTTGATATATTATATATATATATTTGATATTTGATATATTATATGTATAATATATATGTATATACAATATAAATATATATAATATAAACACAGAATAACAGAATTTGAGAGCTGGAGTAGATCTTACCAGTCATCTAGTCCAACCTATACACAAAAAAGAATCCTCATTATAACATACTTGACAAGTGGTTATCCACTCTCTGCTTGAAGACCTCTAAGGGGGAGATTTCCACCTCTGGAGGCATCCCATTCCACCTTGGGGCAGCTCTAAATTTTGGGAAATTTTCCCTGACATCAAGTCTAAATTGGTTTCTTTGCAGCTTCTACCCATAGCTCCTGGTTCTGCCTTCTGGGGCCAGTCAGAACAAGTCCAATCCCTACCCCATAAGACAGACCTTCTGATACTTGAAAACAACTATCATGTCCCCCCTTACTTTCTCCAGTTAAACATACACAGTTCTTCCAAATGATTCTCACGTAACAGATCAAGGTCCTTACCATCCTCTGTACACTCTCCCGCTTATCAGTGTCCTTAAATCCTGGCACTCAGGACTGAACACAGCTCCAGATGAGATCTCATGAGTGCAGAGTACAGTAGCCTGATCACCTCCTTATCCTTGCTTCTCAATGCAACCCAAGATCACATTAGCTTTCCTGGCTGCCAAGGCCCATTACTGACTCTTTGAGCTGTCGGTCCACTAAAACTCCCAGATCTTTCTCAGAACTGCTGTCTAACCATGCCTCCCCCATCTTTCACTTGTAAAGTTGATTTTTTGGTAAGCAAATGTAACACCATATTGCTCCCTATTGAATTTCACCTTGTTAGATTTAGCCTAATGCTGTATATAAGATCCAGTTTTGTGTTTTCTACAAATTTTATGAGCAAGCCATCTGTCTTTATCCCAATCAGAGATAAACAGCACAGGGCCAAGCAGAGACCCCTGAAGGACACCCTGGAGACCTCCTCTCAGAACTGACATGAACTATTAATAACTTCTCTTTGAAACTGGCCACATAACTAGTTGTGAATCCATCCAATTGCATTGTCATCTAATCCATAGCCCTTCACCTTTTCTATGAGAACAGTATCAGATACTTATCAGCTTTGTTAAAATCTAGATAAACCATTTCTACAATATTTTCCTCATCTTCTGTATTAGAGCTCTTCTCTTTTCCATATCTCAGATATCACTGATAATGGTTCTGAAGTCACAAATGCCATTTCTTTCATTACCCAAGGACACAGTTCATCTGAGTCAGGTGACTTTAATTCATCAAGGTCAGTTAGGTCCTCTCTGACAATGGCCTCACTTCCTGGGTATCAACTCTCCATCAGTCATTTTTGTTTTGTCATTTCTGGTGCAAAGAACTTTCTTTTTATTAAGAGAAAACAGAAAAAATTAGAATTGAGCGCCTCTGTCTTGCCTTATTGGCACTTATGATAGTCCCTACCACCCCAAGCAAAGGTATATCCCTTCTTTGATCCTCCTCTTTCTCCCAATATAGTTAAAAGATCAACTATTGTTTAAAAGACCTAGGAATGTTAGAAACAAAGCTTTGTCCCAGTTCAGCATTATTCAGATTTACCCTTCAGAAAGGCTTTAGGTATGATTGAGACTTTTCCTTTTCTTTCTCCAAACCTCTCGTAGCAAGTCTCTGTTCAAAATATTTTGTGCCAAAATTAGTCATCTGCTTAAATGGTTCACATACTCCATAGCAAAGCAGTATTACCTGATGCAGAATTTCCTTCTTTTTTTTAAAGATTATTTTCACTTTCAAATTTTCTCTCTCTCCCACCCATTGAGAAGGTAAGGAAAACTAAGCCGATTACAAATATGTAGCCAAGCAAAACAAATTCCCTCACTAGGCCATGTCTAAAAAAAAAGAAAAATATGCTTTGCACTCCATTAGCTCTTTATCTGAAGGTGAACAGCATGTTTCTTCATCATGAGTCCTTTGGATGTGCGATTGGTTCCATTGGTTGATCAGAGTTTCTCAGCCTTTCAAAGTTGTTTATCTTTACAATATTGTTGTTGTTGTTTAAAATGTTCTCCTGGTTCTCCTCACTTCACTTTGCATCAGTTCATACAAGTCTTCCCAGGTTTTTGTGAAGCATCTCTTTCATTAAGGCCGAGCTTTAGGAGTTCCACAGATAGATTTCTGAGGGTACATACATTAATTTGGATAGAGAAAAATTACATCTTTATTTTCAGAAACTTCTAACTGACATTTATTCTTTCTTTCAAGTATGAATTAAACAAAACACAATATTTTTCTGAGAAGGATCTGTTGACTTTACCACACTACCAAAAGAGTCCATGACACAAAAAAAGTTAAGACCCCTTACCCAATGGAATGATCATTGGCTATGAAATTAAAGTACTAGTCTTCTAGCTCTGGCAATAACTTTTAACTATTCTTAGTATATTGAATTGCTGTTAAGAATCTTTTGGCGCAAGTATATGTGAAATCATTGTAGTATCATAAAATCAAGTCACACAAACCCATGCCTGAAAGCATAGGGTCTGAAAGAAATTTAATTATATCTAAAAGCCATCGGCTGAAGGTAAATAAAAAGAAGTTGTCCAAAAATAAGGGGGTATCTACCAGGCTTGCCTAACTCAAGCCCTGTGGTCCTGTGTTCCCTTCACTAAGGCACGTTGCTCTTCTCTAGTATTACTATATATATTTAATACAAAGTATTTAATATGATGTTAGTACATACATACAATTTTTACCTGATCTATAAATTAATTGGGCTAGGGAACTCTTGATAAGTAATCTTCTCTCCCTATCAGCACCTTCTCAATGTTAAATGACTTGCCCAGTATGAAAGGCAGGTCTTCCTGACTCCAAGGCCAGCTCTTTAGCATGTTGCTTCTCAAATGTGTATGTCTGTGTCCTTGTGTACACGTATGTGTATTTAAACATGCTAGATTTTTATCTAGTACTTTGTAATGCCTAAAGAGTAATTTATAAATCTTTCTCTTTTCATTCTCCCTGCCTCCTGCCCTTGTTCCTTTCCCCCTCCCTCCTCCTTTCTCTTTTTCTTCATTTTCTCTCTCCATTCTCACAGAAATGTGGGTGATAGACTTCCTGGGCGACAGACTAACCAAAGAGCAGAAATACATGTAAGTTATGAGCTATCAGAATTTTGTCTGCTTTTAAAATAATGATTATTAAAAATTAATAGATCTCTGCTTAATAGTTTTTCCTTTGACTAATTATGAATGAAATGTTGTATTACCTGGATTCTCTAAAATAATCCAGGTATAGAAAAGGCTTAGTCAAAAGCATTTTATTAAATATTTACTACTATGTCCCAGGCACTGTTCTGTGCTAAGCACTCATGATACAGAGGAAAGCACTAACTTTTTAGCATTACCTTGTAGTAGTTTACATTCTAATGGGAGACAAAACATGTAAATAACTAGGTATATACAAGATATATGCAGAATAAATGAAACGTGATCTCAGAGTAGAGGGCATAATAACTGGGGCAGATCAGGAAAGATATACTGCCTAAGGTAGGCTTTGAGCTAAATTTGTAGGAAGCCAGGAAAACAAAATCATAGGTGGGAAGGAAGAGCTTCCAGGCCCGAAAGACAGCCAGTATAAAAGTAAGAAGGACCATGTGTGAGGAGCAGCAAGTAGGCTAGCTCATGTAGCAGGATTATAGAGTTCGTAGAGGACAGTGAAGTATAAAAAGACTGGAAAGATATGAAGGAGCCAGATTGCAAAGGGCTTTAAATGCCAACTAGAGGACTTTATATTTCCTTCTTGGGGTAATAGTAAGCAACTAGAATTGGCTAATTAGAAGAGTGACGTAGTCAGGCCTGTGCTTTAAGAAAACCACTTTGGCAGCAGGATAGAGGATGGATTGCAGAGAGGAGAGATTTAAGGCAGGAGATGTTAGAAGACTGCTGCAGTAAGCAAGAGGTAACAAGGATGCTAGCTGTGGAAATCCATAGAAGGGGATCAATGACAAGAAGATTGGGCCATGGATTGGATATGTGTGGTGAGAGTGAAAAGTGGAAGGCGACATTGAGGTTGTGAGGTCTGTGCCTGGATGGCCCAGTGCGCCGGGAGGACGATGGTGCTCTTGATAATAAGAGTTCAGAGAAGGGGGCTAAAATAATTGTCTTGCTATGGCGGGAGCTTGTTTGAGATTAGATAACATTGTTTGTAGTAGACCCGGTCAGCACAGTTGTGAGGGATGGAGATGGATTATTGGAGTAATCCAGGGTGGGGCTTGGCAAGGTATGCTCGGTAGGATGAGGGAGCAGGGGACTCGAGTACAAGATAAATTGAGAGGTTAGTTGGTTTGCAAAGGGAAGGGAGGAGATTGTAGCCAGTGCATGGGTAAGGACCCAAAAAGAGTTTAGAAAGAATGGAGGTTTCAGGGAGGACAAAGAAGAGGATTAGATGTTTTAAGGCAGGAAAAGTTGGAATGCTTCAAGATTAGTTTAGGATGTGATAACATTCTGGAAAAGGCTTTTTTACAAAAAATTGCAGACTTTTTTTCATATAGCTTTCTGTTTAGCTTAGTGACAGCATATCAGATAGGGAATCTAATAACTATGAGTGCCTTAACCTTTCCATTTCCTCACTTGAAAGATAAGGAGGTTGGGTTTAACATCTTTATTTCAGTGTAACTGGTTTCCTTTGTGACCCTGTGCATTTTATTTTATGCATTTAATGACGTTTTCTGAGAACAGCTTTACCATTCTGCCAGTAGGCTTCACCAGACTGCCAAAGGAGTACATGACAAAAACAACAAGAACGTCTGGATTAGATAGAGACTAGATCTGAGAGTCATCAGTTCTGTGAACCAGGGCAATATTAGAGCAAAGAGATAAACTTTATAGTCATTATAAACATAAAGTGTTGTAAGTTAGCCACTGTTCTGTTGTATAACTGTCAAACTGTCTCTTCAAGGCTGCCTGTAAAGCAATCGAACAAGCCAAGAATCAAAACATCAGTAAGCTGGTTCTCTACACAGACAGTATGTTTACTATAAATGGTAAGTGATTATTTTTTTTTCTTATAGTGGCTCTTATGTATAGAAAGACTAAGACAACTGCTTATCTGGAAGAGAGAGGTTCTGGTGACTGTTGGCGACCTACAGCACTTCTAAGAGGTCAGGATCAGCTCAAAATGGCAAACTGGGAATAGGGTTTGGTCTAGAGCAGGAATTCTTTTTTTTTTTTTAAGGGGGTTACAGTCTCACTTTAATTAAACATACATATATCATTCGCTTAGTTCAGGGGGAAAAGTCAGCCCCCTGAACTTCAGGGAAAACACAAACAGAAATTATATAAACAGAGCAAGTAACACAAATCAGCAGATAGGGCTTCTGTCTGTCCATAGAAATACAAACATAGTTACCAGAGAGAGAGAGAGAGAGAGAAGCACCAATATCTGGGATTTCAAAGCCAAGGGGCTCCTTAACAGCTACCCAGAGTCTTCTCTGGCAAAATCACAGGAATGCTCTTCCAATGAGTGAAGCCCCAAAAGCAAAATGCTAACCTCAGAGTATATATACATTTCTTCAGGGTCAGCCCACAGAGGGCGTCACAACCACGTGATTCAAACTCACGTGACTTAACTTTCTTGTGACTTAAACAGGTCATCAAAGAGTCTTGATTCAAACAAAGGCAAGTCTCAATCACAGGAACAGGATTACCTTAATCCTAAGAAGAACTATGACTCCAAAAGAAAAAAGAGCAAAACAAAAAGTCCCACTTTCCTTGCCATTACATCCTTGCCATTACAGCAGATCTCCAAGTTATCTACCACTCATTCTCAGAAAGATGCATGAGGTACTGAGAAGTCAGGTGGCTTGTCTGTGGTCACACTGCTAGTTTGTCAGGGGTAGGATTTGAATAAATGCAGATTTTCCTGACTCCAAGACCATACCTTTCACCATACCCCCATGCTGCTAATTCAGCTTTTTTCATTACATAATGCTTCATAACTCATGAAGGCAGATTTATAACTTGTAGGGAGATTTTTATCAACAAAAGTTGACAAAAAAAGAGTTTCTGTTTACAAGTGAGGATTTTTTTTAAACTACTCTGTTTCCTAAGTGTTAAAATTAGTTTGGATTTTATCATGTGTTCTTTTCTACTTTGATGATATTTCTGGTGAACAATTCTTTCTTTTGTTTGTTTTTGAATGTCTGTTTTTAAAACTTTGAGTTCCAAATTCTCTCTCCTCTTCCCTCCCCACCCACCCTCCCTAAGAAGGCAAGCAATTCAACATAGGCCACAAGCATATCATTATATAAAACCCTTCCACAATACTCATGTTGTAAAAGATTAACTATGTTTTGCTCCTTCCTAACCTATCTCCCTTTATTGAATTTTCTCCCTTCACCCTGTCCCTTTTTGAAAGTGTTTGTTTTTGATTACCTCCTCCCCCTGTGTACCCTCCTTTCTATCGTCCCCCCTTTTTTATCTTCTTCCTCCTTCTTTCCCATGGGGTAAGATACCCAATTGAGTGTGTATGGTATTCCCTCCTCAGGTCAAATCCGATGAGAGCAAGATTTACTTATTCCTCCTCACCTGCCCCCTCTTCCCTTCCTAGAGAACCGCTTTTTCTTGCCACTTTTATGCGAGATAATTTGCCCCATTCTATCTCTCCCTTTCTCCCTCTCTCAATATATTCCTCTCTTATCCCTTATCCTTTAATTTGATTTTATTTTTTAGATATCATCCCTTTA
>CM053625.1:189212452-189270764 GCA_028646595.1 Phalanger gymnotis
CAGGGTATGACTGCTTGTAGTGTAAAGAGTACTTTGTTCTAAGTTTGAGGGGATGCGCTGTTGATTTCAGAGCAATTTCTGTACAGCCAGCTCTGCCACACCAGCACTCTTCCTTCCTCAAGAACCACCAACCTGGACCTGATGAAAATCTTAAGTAGGCTCTGCACTCCTGCCCTGATCCACCACTTAATTCCTCCCACCAGGTGGACCTGGGGCCGGAAGTAACTGCAGCTGTAGTTCTGTAGCTGCACCTCCCCCTGCTGCCCCCAGGGTGGTAGCCGAACTGCAAACTCTTTTCACTGTATCCCTAGCAGCTTTTCCCACTAACCTTCTCTTTTGTCTTTGGTGTTTGTGGGTTGAGAAGTGTGGTAACTGCCACAGCTCACTGATTCAGGGCGCTAGGGCTTGTTCCGCCAGGCTCCTGGTCTGGTTGGTCCTGCCGCCGCTGGCACTGGGCTCCGCTTCCCTCCACTCCATGCGCTATAGACCTTATCCAGTGACCATCCAGGCTGTCCTGGGCTGGATCCCTGCTTCCCTCTGCTATTTTGTGGGTTCTGCAGTTCTTGAATTTGTTCAGAGCCATTTTTTATAGGTTTTTGGAGGGACCTGGCAGGGAGCTCACGCAAGTCCCTGCTTTCCAGCTGCCATCTTGGCTAGAGCAGGAATTCTTAACCTTTGGCCTGTGAACTTTAAAAAGCGTATTTTAATATAATTGGTTTCCTTTGTAATTCTTTGCATTTTATTTTATGCATTTTGAAACATTCTGAGAAAGGGGTCTACAAACTTTACCAGACTGCTAAAGATGTCTATTATGCAAAAAATTTTAAGAATATGCCTGAAATACAAGTTATTCACCAATTGAGAAATGGTCAAAAGATATGAACAGGCAGTTTTCAGAGGAAGAAATTAAAGATATCTATAGGCATATGAAAAAATTCTCAAAATCACTACTGATTAGAGAAATGCAAATCAAAACAACTCTTAGGTACCATATCTCTCCTGTCAGATTGGCTAAAATGACAAAACAGGAAAATGATAAATGCTGGCGAGGATGTGGGAAAATTGGAACATTGTTACATTGCTGGTGGAGTTGTGAACTGATCCAGACATTCTGGAGAGCAATTTGGAATTATGCCCAAAGGGCTATAAAATTGTTCATACCATTTGACCCAGCAATACCACTTCTAGGGTTGTATCCCAAAGAGATCACACAAGTGGGAAAAGGACCCATATGCACAAAAATATTTATAGCGGCTCTTTTTGTAGTAGCAAAGAATTGGAAATCAAGGGGATGCCCATCAATTGGGAAATGGCTGAACAAGTTGTGGTATATGAAGGTAATGGAATACTATTGTGATACAAGAAATGGGGTGATAGGAACTTCATAACAACCTGGAATAACCTACACGACATAATGCCGAGTGAGCAGAGCAGAACCAGGAGAACATTATACCCAACCACAGATATATGGATTCTGTGATGACTAACCCTGATAGACTTTGCTCTTCTCAGCAACACAAGGTGCAAAGACAACTCCAAAGGACTCAAGATGGAGAGAGCTATCTACATCCAAAGAAAGAACTATGGAGTCTGAATGCAGATGGAGGCACACTTAATGCTAACCTTTTCTTTTTCCCTTTTTTTTTTAATCTTTTTGTTTTTGTTTTTGGGTGTTTTTTGATTCTATTTCCTCTTTCTCATGATTCATTCCATTGGTCATAATTCTTCTTTACAACTTGACTAGTGTGTAAATAAGTTCAATGTGAAGTTATACGTAGAAGATATATTGGATTCCATGCCTTCTTGGGGAGGGAAGTGGGGGGGTGAAGAAAATCTGGAACTCAAAATTATGTAGAACTGAGTGTTGTAAACTAAATAAAATATTTTTTTTAAAAAAAGCAATCAAAGGGAAAATAAAGACTCTGCCTGATTGAGAGGTTTTTTGTGAGTTAAATCCACCTTTTTGACAGTTGGATCATCCAAAGAGTCCTTCAGATTTAACAGAATGAACCTCACCGCTCAGGTATTCTCGGGAATTCTTTTTCATACATTGTTTACCAGGACATTTTTCGCAAGGTTAGTCACAGCTTATGGACAGTACAATGCCAAATAATATGTCTAAAGTGTCTTCCAGAGAAGTTTGTTTTGAGACAACTGGATGGCTCTCAGTAGAATCTAACATAAGTTTCTATTAGTTTTGGCAAGTTGAATTGAAACACCAATGGTCCTTATGTAGCTATGTCTGTAGAGTTCATAGATGTGAAAATTCCTGGAAAAGCTGATAATTCAAGAAAGTTAAGGATAAAACACACTAAAGTTGGTTGTGAAATGGTATGATGACTGGCTACATACATTTTAACTACGTAGGTATAACAAGTTGGGTTAAAGACTGGAAGAAAAATGGCTGGAAAACAAGCACAGGAAAAGATGTCATTAACAAAGAAGACTTTGTTAAGCTTGATACACTTATTGAAGGCATAGACATTAAATGGGTGAGTAGCTGTGTTTCTTTTGACACTGTGTTCAGCTTACTTGACATATTTATAGTCTTCCTAAATAATTTTAGTCATCTGAAAAATTAAATCAGTAGTTGAAAAAGGCTAATATCACAATTTCTTGAAGAAGACATTTCTTTTATCCCTTTTTTGTGTGCTGTTTACTTGCTTGCATTTGAAATCAGTCAGAATAATTGAGACAGTTTTCATATGGACATAACTTTAGTGTTAATTCACACTACTTTTTAAGGTTTTTTCATTAATAGAAGTAATGTTATTGACCAAAGACTGAGTAACTTATTTAAACTTCTCTTTTAACAGGTGCATGTTCCTGGTCATTCAGGGTTTGCAGGCAATGAAGAAGCTGATAGATTAGCAAGAGAAGGCGCTAAAAAATCTCAAGACTCAACATAGCGTAATTTTTATAATCTAATTAAAGAGCAAACCAATTGCTCCTTAGTCATTATTTGTGTGAAAATTTGCCTACGAGACATGAACTATTGCAGGTGGACTTGAGAACATTCCTGTTTGATCAGGAGGGCCGTGTAGTTTTCTGTTGAAGTATGGGTTCAGTATATTAAACTACCCTTCACCTAAACCTGACTAACGTACCTGTTTATCTTTGGAAATTGTTTGGGATTTCAGCATAAAGTAGACATAGCTGACTATTGTCCAACATTGTTTTTGGTTTTGTTTTGTTTTTTTCGCATTAAAGTTTGATTCTGAAATTCAGAAGTTAGCATTTTGTTTAGAAACTCAGAAGGTGCTAGGTAAAATGATGATGATGATGATGATGATAATTGTCTTCTAATCGACCCCAGATGAGAAGAGTAAATGTACTTTCAGGCCATTAAAATACTGAAATTACTGTTTCCGTATAGAGGAGTAGCATTAGGAGTAATATTTTTAAAAGTTAAATTAACATCCCAGGTTTCTTCCATTTTTTTAAAGGTTGCTTTGCAGCTAGAATAGAATTGAACATGATACTAGACTTCAAATGATCCATAATTTTGTCAGTGTGAGCACTCCTTCCAAAAACATGGCAAACTCTGCCAGCTTAGGATTCTTTATTAGAGCTTTTGTTTTGTTTAGTTTTGACAGAAAAATTCATCAGCAGGTGTCCAGCCCCTTAATGTTAAGCTTCTCTGAACTTAGCTTGGCTGCTCTGTGGATGACACATGTACATGACTAAATGCAAAGCCTTTCCAGCTTGGTAGGACCTATCAGATCATAGACTGGAATTATTTTCAGCAACCTAGAACCACTTCTATGACATTGGGTAGGCATTGTAGACTCTAGTGGAAGATGTGTTATGCAAGTATAAATAAACCCTAAGAAACAAATTTGCACGAATAAAACTTTCTTTGACCGTTCGTGTGAAAATGCTGCTCAGACTATCAGGGAATACATGGTACTCCCTATGATTTGGTCTATAGCTGCATTTTAGTTATTAGAAAGAAATGTAAATTCACAGAGACTTATTAAGGCCTTTATAATTACATACTATTCATAATACCTCCTTTTGTTGTCTTTATTAAAAAGTGAAATAAAACATCATTTTAAACTTGATTTAAGGCAGTTTCTCTTCTGAAGCTTTTCTAGCAGAATAGGACATCAAATATTGGTACTATCAAATATTGATTCTAGTGGCTTAAAAAGTGTAACCCATTCAGATATTCCTTTTTATTCCTGCTTCTCTTAGGAATAGGTCTTTTCTTATTCCTAGTCTTCCCAGGAATACTGTAGGTAATTGCCAAAACAGTGGATGTTGCCCACTCTTTATTTGGTAGAGCCTGTATATAAAAGGCAGAGAACCAACTGTGTTGGTAAGCAAAATGGGCTCCTTAAGCACTTAGTTCAACAAGTGCCCTAGAGGAGTTTGGCTTTTGTTTGCTTTGAGTGATTCAGCTATTTCATTGAATCTTGCTAAGTGCTAAGCCCCAGGCCCAAACCCCTATTAGGTGTAAAACCTATGTGGGTATGGATTGATGACTGAGGTGGGGCCCAAGGTGGGGCTGGCTAAGGGGAGGTGTTGACTCCAGAGCCAACCCGGAAGCAGAGCCGACCCGCATGAGACTCAGATATTAAGAAAGAAAACATGTTAATAGGGAGTCATTATGAACCTACATGAAACTGGAGAGAGAAACCTAGGTAAGATGCAAAGAGAGGGTCTCCCTCTAGTCTTCTAGGAGGGCTGTTGTGAAAGGCTGAGGCTGTGAAGCTCACACTTTCCCTGAAGGCTTCATAAAATGGAGTGTCCTGCAAACCCTCTTGTATGAAGAGAGTCTAGAGTGAATGTCCATCCCAGAGGGACTGTGTTACAGAGCTGGTCCCCCAAGAAAGAGAATGTCATTTGTTAAAAGGAAAATAGAGAACAGAGCCCTTGGATGAACCACCACCACCTGCTAGAAGCTGACGAGAGCTTCAGGAAGCAGAGACCTGCAATTGGGAGTGATGTTTGTCTACTAAGAACTAGAGCACCTGTTCTTAATCTGGAAACAAATTTTTTATAGCTATTTTAATAAAATTGGCTTCCTTTTAATACAGTGTATTTCATTTAATGCATTTTGAAACATTATTCTATAAGAAGGGAGCCATAGGCTTCACTAGATTTTGAGAAGGGGTACATGACACCCAAAGATTAAGAGCCTCCGACCTAAAGGCAAAAGCTTCCAGAAGTGGCAGTGCAGCCATACAGATTAGCCACAGAGGGGAATACTGAGGTTCCGTACTGAATGACCAAAACTGGGGAAAGTGTGCTGTCTGTAGCGCCTAGAGCCAAGCTTGTAGAAACAAAAATGATTAGAATAAGGAAATGATAGAACTAGTGTTGCTAGACAGTTGCTATGTATTAGCGTTTTTTTTTTAATGGAAACCAGTTATCTCTTACAGATGTAAGACTGCTTTTTAAAGTTTTTATTTTGGTAAACCTAGCTAGAAAGAACCCAAGTTGTTATCTAGTGCAGCTCTTTCATTTAACATATGAGGAAATTGAGACTTAGAACTATTTATGATTTGCCAGGTGTTATACAGGTAGTAAGTAGGTAACCACAAATAGAGTCCAAGTTCTCTGATTTGTGATTAAGTGTTCTGGCCACTAAACAACACTGCCTGACCCTTTAGGCAAGTATTTGACCCTTCTGGGATTCTGTTACCTCATCTGTGAAATGGAGAAAATGCTTGGCTAATATTTCAAACTACTTTCTGAGGAAAGTACTTTTTAAACTGTAAAATACCATAAAACTGAGTATTAATATTTAGAAAACAAGTCCTCTTTAATACAGTGCGCATGTGCACACACACACACACAGAATTCCCAGGAGAGAGAACTGCCTAATTTGTTAAGGAAACTCAGGATTCTGGAATTGGGGAAGGGAGACTTTCCAGCTCCAACATTCTACCAGCTGTTATCTGGACTGAACTGCACTAAGACTCTCCTTGGAAAGAGCAGCTTCAGTTGAATTATGAGTACCAAAGGCAGACTGCAAGAAGCTCAGAGAGTGTGAGATAAAAAAACAGGAGTCAAAACAGAAGAATTTTTTTTTTTTAAAGAATTTAGCTATGAAAGCAAGACGAGATACAGGATAATAGCTTGAAGGTATGGTAGCATCAAGTGAAAGTTTTTTAAAGATGGGTTACTTTGGCATGTTTGTAATCAGCTAGAAAGAAACCAATGGATAAACAGAGATTTCTGACCAAGGTGGCAAGTTAGGATCCAGAGGAACCTAGATCTACAAATACCCCAGTAGACCTTTAAAAATAAAATGCACTAGAAGGAACAATAAAACCAGAGAAAGACTTAAAAGCTCCTTCATCCAGGACTGCACAAGAAAGAAGATTGCCAAGATTATGAGAAAAATTTTAATCTATTAACATATTGCAAATCATAATGCAGATAACAGAAAGTAAATCAAAACCTCATAGCTAGGTAAACTTAATGTCCATTTAACATAGTACATTAAATAACCACATTTTGCATAACAGCATTTTTACTTTAGCAACCAAGATTATGGGAGCAAGGCCTGTCCCTTTCTGGTGGCATTACCCAACAAAATACAAATTCCAGGTAAAATTGGAAATAAAACAGGACTTTTAATAGAATAAAATTTAAAAAGTTATGACAGTGTCATAAAATCTATACATCCAAAAAAGTGAAAATGTATTCAAAAGGGAGCTTGAGTAATAATTTCGCATAAAAAAAAGTGGGAAAGTGAAAATCTCTTTAGAGTGAAAACAAAACATTAAACAAGACCAAAAAAAATCATAACGGGTTTTTAAAGTGCTGTACTTTAAAAAATGAATAATCACAAACCTATTTAAAATTAAACAACTGAATCATACAAGTATGAGAAAAGTGAATGAAGCAGAATTCAGTCCAGCCAACATCAACAAAATTTGACCTATATCACCAACTCAAAACCATCACTAACAATCCCAGACATAAAAGAGAATTAAAACGACCTTCCAAAAATGAAAAGCATAAATTTCAGTAATATAGAAATTACAACAAAAAGAAAGGTAATCATTCAAAAATTAACTACCATAGACAAGGCACCCCACATAGAAGGAATAGCTAGGGATTATATAGCCTTTACAAATCAAGGCATAGATTGCTGCAGTCCAGAGGTCTGCAGGATCTCTTCCAACTAAAGATCACAATTCTGGGCTCCTGATGGTACCAGACTCAGTTCTGATGTGTGACAAGTTTTAGATGTCCTAATGGGCATCCAATCACTCCTTTCCCTGATATGCCTCATTTTTGCCTCCAGGGCTTATCTCTCTCTATTAGGTGTAGGGTTGTGTGTCTGTGTGTTTGTGTGTCCGTGTAAGTAAAACCAGCTTCCATACAGCCTCTCCCTCAAAGACTATAGAGACTATTAAAGTCTTTGATAGGGATAATAGAGAAAATTAAATCTTTGAATGGAAATAGAATCTTGAAAGATTGAAAGCTTAGGCAATTTAACTGTCATTCTGGAGAAACTGTTAAGCTGATGTGGCAGAAGAGAGACTGATGGGGATACAGAAAGAAAAAGGATGAAGAGGACTTCTTTCTCGAGAGAACTGTCTTCCCTTGCAAAGAAACATTTCAAAGAGAATGCTTGACTAACTGGTTGAGAGAACTGAGTGGTGCAACTGTGTTTGCAGAACTAAGTTAGCAGTTGTAGTAACAATTAAAAGTAAATTTGGGTGTAATTGTTCTTACATTTGAAACATTGTAAATAATTCTTTGCATCATGTTTTATTGTTTGTGACACTATTAATAAATAGTAGAGCCTTTAACTTGATGTTTCTTTAAACCTGCGGGGTTTAGGGATTTAATATAGAGAAGCGTGAGTAAAAGCTTATGGAAAAAAAGTTTCTTCAATTGTTAAATAACATTTAATAAACTGAGGTGGTTTTTCCAATGGATTTAGTCAAAGGATATGGGCAAACAGTTCTTAAAAGAATTGCAAACTATTGAAGAGTCCTCCAAAGAATCCTCCATATCACTAATAATAAGGTAAATGTAAACCAAAACTACCTTCAAATTCCATCTTATACCCTACAAACTGGCAAAGATGACAGGAGATAGAAATAATATTGAAGGGGTTGTGGAAAGATTGGCACATTAGTATATTATTGGGGGAGCTGGGAATCAGTACAGTTATTTTGGAAAGCAATTATAAAAATAGACTATAATGTCTGTGCCCTTTGGCCCAGAGATTCCACTAGTAGGCATACCTCAAGGAAACCTTTAATAAGGAAGTCATATACATCAGTATATTTCCAGGAGCACTTTTTGTGACTGCAAAGAATTAAAAATAAAGCAAATGCCTATTAACTAGGGAATGGCTAAGTAAATTGTGGTTTATGAATTTAATGGAATATTGCTAGTGTTAAAAGAAATGATGAATACAAAGAAGTATGGAAAGATGAACTGATGAAGAGTCAAGCTATATTTCCACTACTAATATAAATATGTAACCATACACAATGATTTCAAGTTTGCAAACAATGACAAAAAATCAAAAGCGATTGTCACAAAGTTACCAAAAAAAAAAAAACATGCTTCCAAAGAAAAAATAAAATGCTCCTACTCTGCCCCTTTGCAGAGGTGAGAGGTGCGTGAATGTGGTTCGTTGCACATATTTTCAGACTTTTTTGATGCCTTAACCAATTTTGCTGATTTTTTTTCTCTTCAGAGAAATTTTTTTTTTTAAAAAAAAGGCAAGAGGTGATCAAGGTCTGAAGTAGGATAGTGGCCATGTGAATGGAGAGGAAGGGATGTATACAAGAGATATTGTGGAGAGAAACAAGATTTAGCAACTGTTTGGATATATGAGGTGAGTGAGGGTTATGAATTGAGGATGATACTATTCTTAGGAATCTGGATGATCCGAAGGATGCTGAGCCCCCTTCCCCACCCTTTCCCTATCAGTAATAGGGAAGTTCAAAAGATAGGTATGTGTAGTGTCAATGCTATGAATATGCCGGCATAGTTCTGAATCACAAATTATAACAGACTCTCTTCATTGAAGGTGAAACCAAAACATTTATTCAAACACCAGAAAGATAAATCCATCATAGCAACAGAGAAATCTACACACATTATCAATGCAGGAGGCACAGCCATCTCCAAGCCTTCCCTCCATCAGGCCATCCCAAAACAAGAGCAAAAGCACTCCCTGGCTCTCACTCAGGCTAGCTGCTGCTCTGTGTGTCTCTCCCAGCTCTGATTGCTCTCTTTCACTTTCTTTTAGCTCTGCTCCACCCATTCAGCAAGCTCCTCCCACCGTAGTCTCCATGAGACTCTGACAGGTCACATGGGCCTATTAATAGATGGGAAGATTTTCAAATTGCATTAACAATACAGTATGCTTGCTGAAGAAGATGATGAATTCTGTTTGGGTATACTGAGTTTGAGATACCTAGAGGACATCCAACTGAAAATATCCATTAGGCTGTTGGTGATCTGGACCTAGAGGTGACAAAGCCAGTAAGTTTAGATTTGGCAGGCATCTGCATAGAGATGGTAAACAAATCATGGAAGTTGATAAGGCTACTATGTGAGAGATCAGAGAGAGAAGAGAAAAGAAAAGAAGGCCCCAGGACAGAGTCTTGGGGAACACTCACTATTAGTGACATGCCATAGATGATAAATTAACAAAGGACACTGAGTAGTCACGTGGATAGGAGAACCAAGGGAGACCCCTGTCACAAAAACCCAGAGAAGAGAAAGTTTCCAGGGAAAGGTAGTCATCTAAGAAAGGTGAACAAAAATAAGAATGAGGACTGGAAAGAAGACATTAGATTTGGTGACAGAGATTGTTGGTAACTTCAAAGTAAGTGGTTTCAGTTGGATGAAGAGGTCACATGCTAGATTTCAGAGGTCTATGAAGAGAATTGGGGGCAAACTGTACACTGCCTTATCTCAGGAGTGGGTGGGGGGCTAGGAGCTAAATGAGAATGGTTTCTAAGAAATACAATACAAAGATTAGACAAATAAGTCCTTCTTACCAAGATCATACCTTCTATATACATCCTCGATCCCATCCCTTTCTGCCTTTTCTAGGAGACTGCCCTCACTATCATCAACTCTTTCTAATCTTCAGTCTTTCCTGGTGAGCTAGTTCCTTCCTTGCCGCTTACAAACACATTAAAGTCTCTCCATCTTTAGGAAACCCTCACTTGATCTTACCATCTCTACTGAATATTGTCTTACATCTCTCTTCTCTTTTTCAGCCATACTACTTGAAAAATTTATCTACATAAGATGCCACCATTTTCTCACCTCTCATTCTGTTCATATACCTCAGCAATTTGGGCTCTGACCTCTTCGTCCAACCGAAACCACTCACTCTAAAGTTACAATCTCTTAGTCGATAGATCAAATGCGTTTATGTGTGCCTGCGTACATATTGTGTCCCCTTCAATTAGTTTCTATATCCATATTAGCATGCTCCCTCTCTCCTTCCGTAAGTGTTGATAGACAGCTAGATAGTGTGTGTGTATGTGTGTGCACATAGTTAGATAGCTGCTTTGCACGTAGTTAGATGCCATACTCAATTTTGTCATTATTTTACTCAAGGTAATGATTTACGTATCCATCTATCTGTCCAGAAAAAGACACTCTGAGTGTAAGGATTGTTATCTGTACACACTGGACAAAGCCTAGTGTGGAGCTGGAATAAGATAATAGAACACAGAATCAAAGACCTATTGGTAAGTCCAGAAAAAGACATTTGAAAGATATAGGTAACAAGGTAGAAGTGCTGGGAAGAAGACAGAGAGGAATTCAGGAACTAACATAATTATGGCCATGAGCACCTGAGCTAGGGTCTCCTTCCTTGGAGCTAGTGAGGGAGGACTAACAAACTTTTTTGTACCAGACCAACATAATAATACTAGCTAACATCTATGTAACACCTACTTTGTGACAGACACTGTGCTAAGTACTTTACAAATATTATCTCATTTGATCCTCACAACAACTCTAGGAGGTAGGTGCTATAATTATCCTCTTTTTACAGATGAGACAGACAAAGGTTAAGTGACTTGCCCACAGTCACACAATTACTAAGCGTCTGAGTTCAGATCTGGTCTCAGACACTTAGCAACTCCAGGCCCGGCATTCTATCCGCTGCGCCGCCTAGCTGCCTTTTAGGGGATAGGTAGGAGGGAGTAATTAGTGTAGTTTAACTTGCAGATTTTAGAATCGAGATGAAAATGCAGGAGACACAGGTGTTGTATTTAAAGAATAGTCAAGTAGGTCTATGTACACAGAGTAATCTATAAAAACTCTGGAAACGTGGGAAGGGGCCAGGTTGTGCAGAGCTTTAAATGAGAGGATTTTCTATTTGATCCTGGAACCATTGAAGTTTACTGGGGTGGGGTGGGGGTGGAGGGTTGACAGCTACCCGTTTGGTAGCTGAATGGAAGATGGATTAGAGTTGGGAGAGACCTGAGGAAGGAGACCGTTTAGAAGGCTATCGAAATAGAAATGGGAGAAAGGTGATAAAGGCCTGGAGTAGTGGGATGGCTATGTGAGTGGAAGGTGAGATGTACAGAAGATGACCAAAATGACAAGATCTGATAACAGACCGGATATGTGGAATGAGACTAAGGAGCTTAGGATGATGCTGAGATTATCAGCCTGGGTGACTGGGAGGATGGTAGCGCCCTAGACTGCAGTGGAAAAGTTCAAACCAGAAAATTTTGTGTGGGGAAGATATTTTTAGTTATAGCCATGATGAGTTTGCGATACCACTGGGACACAAAGTTCATTAGGTATAGAAGACATTTTGGTGATTTGGGACTGGAGTTTAGAAGAGAGATTAGAGCTAAATAAAGAGATCCGAGAATTATCTGTATAGAGGTGATAATTGATGGGATCTGATGAAATTATCAAAATAGTACATATAGAGTAATGAAGAGGGCCTAGGTCTTAGCTTTTGGGGACCGTTAGTGGGTATGATCAGGTGACTAAAAAGAGGTGATCAGACAGATTGAAAGAAAACCATAAGAGAACAGCATTCTGAGAGTGAATATCCAGGCGATCAATAGCGTCAAAGGCTATAGAGAAGCCAAGAAGGCTGAGGTTGGGCAGTAGAGTTGGAAAGCAGTTTAAAAGATCCTAAACAACTTTGGAAAGGACAGTTTCAATTGGAACATATCAGAAGCCGGATTTCAGAAAGTTTAGAAATTAGAAGAGAGGAAATGGAAACACCTAGTCTATAAACAGCTTTCTGAAGAATTTAAACAAGAAGAGAAATATCCAACAGCAACTATTGGATTTGTTCAGATCCAGGATCAAGCTAAGGTTTTTAAGGATAGGGGAAATATAAGCAGGTTTGTAGGCCAAGGGAAGGAGTCAGATAGGGAGAATTGAAGATTAGATAATGGGGGGCAATCTGCTAGAGAAGATTAGAGGGATGAGGCAAGTCACTTAACTTCCCAATGACCCAGGCAACTCTCAAAGACTATAAATTACAAATGAATTGCTGATCTGTATCACTGTGGGGAATTTCTATAACAAGAGTTTCCCTACACCCATGAAATCTCAGGTACAGACCAGATCCAACAGAAGAACCAAAATGTTTAGTTTTTGCTTAAAAGTTTGGAGAGAATCAAACTTAATAGTTGTATTTTTCTGTAATTTAAAATAAAGGAAATATTGTAGGATATGCTTTTGTGTGGCTATTTAATACGATATTGGAGAAGCAAGAATTGCTTTTACAAAGGAACCAAAGAAATTACTATACATAAGCTATGTGAAAAATATTAAAATGGTTATAACTCAAAATAGCCTGAAAGTAAATACTAAAAAAGAACACGAGTGTCATTTACATTTCTAGAACTTATCAGCCTTAAGAGGTACTAGAATGCCTTTTTTTGACAGTTTTTTATTTTATTTTACCAGAACACAAATACAAAATAGAGAAAAGAAACAAAACATATCATAAACTTAAATATTGAAACTTAAATATAAAGTAAGAAGAAGAAAAAAGCATGTCATGTCCATAGCAGAATATAGGAGAGGATTCAAAATATGTAACAATAAATTTTTCATTTCAAAAAAGCTTATATGATAAATAATACACCTTGCGTTGAGAATTGTCCATCTTTTCTTTGCTTCCTTGTGTTTTCTTTTGTTCTCTGCTGTGCACTTTTTAACTTTGTTCTTTTTTTCCCTCCCCCTCCCCCCAGAAGGCCACAATATAATTTACATATCTCTCTTGATATATACATACACATACAGATTATATACATACACTTATACATATATACACACGTATATATGTATATATACTTTCCCAAACATACTCTATTCCTGCTCTTTGTTTTTTTTATATTTGTGCATATCTTTTGTTTCCTATCCCTTCTGCCTCCTCTACTTTACTTCTACCTGCTACACCGCCTTCCTATTACTTGCCTACCCTCCCTCCTCCACCAACCACCTTGCCCTCCTATTACTTGCCTTCCTCTCTCTAAGGATCCCTCCCCTATCCTCCCATTCCCATCCTTCATCAACTACCCTGCCCTGCTAATACTTGCCTTCCCCCCTCCAAGGATCCCTTCCCTAACCTCCCATTCCCATCAATCTGAACTCCCTTTACTTATTCCCTCATTCTCCCCTCTAAAAATCTCTCCCTTGTCCTCACCCCCCTCACTATACCCCTACCATTTTATATCTTCTAAATTTAGAAGACATTTATGCTCTTCTAAATATATATATATATATTTCCCTCTTAAACCCATTCCTGATGAAAGTAAGTTACCAGAACTACCAGCTCTCCTCCCCCATCTAAATCCTCTGTATCCTTTCTTCTTCTTGCACCTCTTTTGTATAGAAGTTACTGTTTTTAGCTGTTTCTAAATGGTTTTACTTTTTAAATTCATATCATAGTCAGGTTTATCCCCCTCTTTCTTATGACATCAACAATTATTAATAAGAATGTTAGACATATATTTTACATTTTATGTTATATAAAAGGTAAGCCTTCTGTTCTTGTGAATCCCTTGTAGTCAGTCTTTGGTATGTACCTTAGGTTTCTCTTGGTTCTTGTATGTCAAATCTTCTGTTAAGTTGGGGATTTTTTTTAACAAAGTCTTGAAAGTCTGAGGGTTTGTCAAATGTCCATTTTTTTTTCATTCAAGATAATACTGAAATTTGAGGGGTGTGATATTTTCAGCCGAAGCTCCAAGTCTTTTGCTCTTCAATATATTGTGTTCCAAGACCTGCAGTCCTTTAATGTCTCTGCTGCTAGGTCTTGTGTAATTCTAATTGTGGCACTACCATATTTAAATTGTTTTAACCTCGATGCTTTTAATATTTTATCCTTGAGCTGGAGGTTTTGGAATTTGACTATGATATTCCTATGAGTTTTCCTCATAGGATCTGTTTTAAGTGGTGGTTGATGGATTTTCTCTATTTCTACTTCTCTGCCCTGCCTCTGCTTCAGGACAATTTTCTTTAATTATTTCTTGTATTATTGTACCAAGATTCTTTTTTTGATTATAACTTTCATTTACTGTGATTATTTTTATGTTTTCTCTTCTTGATCTATTCTCCAAATCTATTGTTTTTCTTATAAGATGTTTCACTTTCTCTTCTATTTTTTCATTATTCATGTTTTGTTTAATTATTTCTTGATCTCTTGTAATTTCACTGACTTCACGTTGCCCAATTCTAATTTTCAAAGTGTCATTTTCCTCCTTGAGATTCTGGATCTCCTTTTCTAATTGGTTGGCCTTCCTTTCATAACTTTCTTGTTTTTCTTGGATTATTCTTATTCTTATTTTTAGTTTTTCCTCCATCTCTGTCATTTGATTTTTAAAGTCTTTTTTAAGATCTTCTACAAATTCTTTTTGGGCAAGTGACCATTTGATGTTGCTCTTTGGGGGCTTGCTTTACTTCAATATTCTCCTCTGAAGATGAACCCCAGTCATCTCTATTCCCGTAATAGGTCTCTATGGTTGGATTCTTTCCCCTTTGCCTGTGCTCTTTGTGTGGGTGTGTGTGTGGAGGGGGGGCGGTAATGACTTAATTTTTGTAATACTTCTAGCTCTGGGGTATGGGGAATGGTGCCTCTTGCCCCAAATCTTCAGTTCTCCCCTCTAGCCTGGAACTGAAGTCAAACCTCCAACCTCCTATAAGTGCCCACAGCCAGAGGCTTTCTACTCACACTGCTTATGCACTCACCAGATGTGTGCTGGTTTCTTCTGGCCCCCACTGCTCTTCAGAGCGCAGCCGAGTCTAGCATTCCTTGTCAGCAGAGGTTCCCGAAATCTTTCTGGGCTCAAACACATGACTCCCCTCACTATCCCGGGGTAAAAGGTTCCAGTGACTGGGGCTGGCCTTTCAAAGCGACTAACCCTGGGGCTTGCTGCTAGTTGGCTTGCCACTTGTTAAAACAGAACCTAGCCTGGAGGTGTTTACTCATAGGGACCAAACCTGGTCCTGGAGTTTTTTTTTCAGATCTTCTCAAACTGTCCAAAGAAGACCCTGGTTGTACCCCTATTTTTCTGTGTCTCCACCCATACTTTGTTCGCCCTAAGGTGCTATTTTAACTCTTTCGTGGGGTAAAATCTTGAGAGCTTGGAATTTTCTGACCTACTCCACCATCTTCCCAGAATCCTCTCAGAATGCTGTTTTTTTTTTTCTTTAAATATCTACTTTTTTGAGGACTGAGTACCATAATTTTATAAATGAATCTGGTCATATTACTCCGCTGGTCAAAAATCATCAGTGGTTTCCTCTTACCTACTGGGTAAGGTTCAGACTTTTTTGTTTGGCATTTAAGAACCTCTGTCTTGTGGCACTGCCCTAGCTTTCTAGCCTCATCTAGCATTTAACTAGACTTTCCTTTAGTTCAGTTGTGTGTTACTTTTCATGGACCATACTGTCCATAGTGTTTTCTTGGCAAAGATGCTGCCATTTCCTTCTCTAGTGGATTTAGGCAGAGAACAAGTGGCTTGCCCAGGGTCACACAGCCAGTAAGCATCTGAGGTCAAATTTGAACTCAAGTCTTCCTGACTCCAGTCCCAACTCTCCATCCACTGAGTCACCTAGCTGCCTTTAACTGGACATATGACATTCTTAAGGTCAATCCAAATTGGACTACACTCTATACCTCCCTCTACATATTCCTTGTCTTTGCTCATAGTGTTCCCTAAGTCTGGAATGTCTTATTTCCTAATGTTTAATCACTAGGCATCACTAGGCATCCTTTAAAGCCCAATCACTTAGGCACAATCATTTTTCCTTTTAGAGAACAAAACGCTTTTATACAATAACATAGCAGGAGGGGACATTGGAGGTTATCTAGTCCAACCCCTCTCATTTTTGCTTTATACCTCTCAATGCATTTATCATAAAATATAGAATCCAATTCAATTCAATATTTCTAAGCACCTACTATTTTGAAGGGCAGATGGTGGTGCAGTGGATAGAACACTGGGCTTGGAATCAGGAAGACTCATTTTCATGAGTTCAAATCTAACCTCACACATACTAGCTGTGTGACCCTCGGCAAGTCACTTAACCTGTTTGCCTCAGTTTCCTCATCTGTAAAATGAACTGGAGAAGGAAATGGCAAACCATTCCAGTTTCTTTGCCAAGAAAATGGGGTCACAGATATGATTGAAAATGACTGAAAAACAACAAAAGTATGGTTTGAGATCTGGTGCTAGCTAGGCCACTTCACACTTTTTTTCATTTTTTTCTTGGAAATTCTTGATTTTTCTGTTCCTCCAGATGAATTTTGTTATTTTTCTTTCTTGCTTCATAAAACAATCCTTTGTTAGTTTGATTGGCATGGTGTTGAATAAGTAAATTGTCATATTAACATTTCTATTATATTCTCAAGTTCTACTCATAAGCAATGAATATCTTTCTCCAATTGTTTACATCTATCTTTATTTTTATAAAAACATTTTTATTTATATTCATAAAGTCCCTGTGTATGTCCTTATAGGTAGACTGACAATATTTCACACACTAGTTATTTCAAATGGAATTTATCTATCTCTTCCTGCTGGATTGGGTTGCTAATCTGTAGAGGTGCTAATGTTTTATATGGGTTTATTTTATATCTTGCAACTTTGATGAAGTTATTGGTTCAGTTAATTTTTTAGTTGACTCTTTAGATATATCATCATCTATCATTTGAAAAAATGATTTCTTTTGTCTCTTCCTTGCCAGTTTTTCTTACCTGCAGCCTCTTTCTCTGATAAGCTGGTTCTTCCTAGAACCTCCAGTTTAAGGAGGAGACTCAGGCCAATCCTTTCTTCATTCTTCTCAAGGCTGCACTGCTAACTCATCTCCACCTTCCTTCCTACTTGAAGATAGAGACTATCTTCCTTTCTGATTGCATTTATATTCCCAGTGCTTCACACAGAGCCTAGCACATAATAAGTGCTTAGTAAACGCTTGTCAACTGACTCAACTTCTTTTTTTATCCTATTACTATACTTAGCATTTCTACAATTGTTACAAGTAAAAATGGTGTTAATGGGCATCCTTGTTTTAGCCCTGTAAAAATCTAACCTCTAGCCTTTCTCAGATAGAAAGATAGAGAGATAGATAGGTTGTTCTTTGTGCTCAAAGAGGACCAAAATGACATCATGATGTCAAGGTACAGTGTGTCCAACTGTGGCTGATCAGACCAATATGAGCTCAGAATGCGCTTCCACACATTGGGTATAAATAGTCCATGTGAACATTTGGAGTGGAGATGTCTCAATTTGTGCATGTCACGTTTCTTTTGAGCTATTGCAATTCTGCTTTGCTCATAGAGCACAGTGCCTTCTTTGATGTGGGCATACCATGCTAGGTAGTCCTGTGCCAGTGTCTCCCATGTCTCACAATTGATTCCAAAGTTCTTCAGAGAGACTTTGAGAATGTCTTTGCATCTCTTCTTCTGACCTCCACATGAGCTTTTGCCTTGTGTGGGTTCTCCATAAAATAGTCCTTTGGCAAACATACATTTGACATTCGAACAACATGGCCAGTCCATCAGAGTTGCCCTTAAGATAGGACCTCAACATCTGGTATCTTACCTCGCCAAGTGATCTTTAGAATCTTCCTAAAACAATTCAAATGGAAGCAATTCTGTTTCCTGGCATGGTGCTAGTATACTGTTCAGGTTTCACAGGCATACAACAATGAGGTCAGCACAATGGCTCTGTAGACCTTCAGTTTGGTAAGCAGCCCAATACCTCTTCTATCCCATACTTCAATTTACAGCCTCCCAAAAACTAAGCTATTTCTGGCAATGCAAGTGCAATCTCATCATCTGTGTACATCCCTGGAAAGTACATGGCGAAAATAAGTGAGCTTGTCCACAGCATTCAAAATTTCTCCATTTGTTGTAACTAATTGTGTTGTTAAGCAAAATTGTCTCATTAGCATGGCTTTTGTTTCTTTTGAGTGGAAGTACTTTCAGCTGTTAAGTGCTAAGCCCCAGGCCCAGGGTTCTGTCAGGTATGAAACCTGTGTGGGTGTGGATTGGTGACTTAGGAGGGGCCAGCTCGGGGACCAATGGTTTCTGGTCGTTGAGGCGGGGCTTGAGAACGCCAGAAGCTCAGCTGTGAGGAGGGGTGAGCGGGGAGACGCCTTCAGCCGAGGCGGAAGCTGTGGAGGCAGGAAGCTGCGGAAGCGGGGCTTACCCGTGTGTGGACCCAGGAGTGTGAGCAGGAGCGTGAGGCCAGCGAAAATGATTTGGCTAAATACTATCTTGTTTTTCTGTGGCCTCCTGGTTGCTCTTGTGAGGTGGGCTTTCTGGGCCTGGAGTCTTTGTCAAGATGTCGGAATGGGGAGGCTGGTTCACGGTTCTGCTGCAGTGGGGCCTAAATAAATTTCTTGTTGTTTTCTCCTTAGAGAATCTCTCATACCTTGCGATTTCGGACCATTCAGACATATACATGATTATATTTGAGATTATAAATTCGGCCTTCCTACTACACTAATGATTCCACATATGGAGGTGTGGTGCTGGCTGGTGGAGAACCTCTGTTTTCTTGGTGCTAATTGTCAGGCCAAAATTAGCACAAGTGGCAAAGAATTGATCCATGTTGCATCTCAGCCTCAGAGGCTGCATCGAGTGCACAGTCCTCTGTGAACAAAAAATCATACCCCAACTCTCCCTCTACTTTAGTCTTGGCTTGTAGCATTTTCAAGTTAAATAATTTACCATCAGTGTAGTAGCTGACCTTGACGTGATTTTTACTCTTGTTGAGGGCATCCAACAACATCACTGGAAAAATTATGCTAAAAATCATGGGAGCAAGCACACACAGTCTTGCTTTACTTCACTGGTGACTGGAAAAGCGCAAGAGCATCGTCCATCACCCAAATCCTGTGCAAGCATGCTGTCATGAAGCTAGTGTAGAATACTGATGAACTTCTTCAGGCAACAATATTTTGCTGTGATCTTCCACAAGCTCTCACAACTGACGGTATCAAAGGCCATGGTCAGATTGACAATCCTTGTGTACAGATCTCTGTTCTGTTTCTGACATTTCTCCTGGAGTCGTCAGGCAGCAAACATCATAAAACCTTTCCTCAGCCCCTTCTGAAGCCACACTAGCTCTCAGGTAGATGATCCTTCCAGGTGAAGGATCAACATATTAATATAGACTCTGGCAAGAATATTTAAGCAGTGACTAAGAGACCCCTTTGTGATTGTCACAGAATAACCTATTTCCTTTTCCTTTAAAGAGATGGACAATGGAGGCATCCTTAAACTCCTGAAGGATAAGCTCCTCTTGCCATATAATTCGCAATATTTCAGTCAGCTTTTATTTGAGCAGTGGACCCCTTGCCCTGTAAATCTCTGCTGGAATAGAATCGACACCAGGTCCTTTGCCTCATGAAGGGAGCCGAATTCTGACATTCAAAACCTTTTTAGTTGGTGGTTCAGCTAGAGAGGGTTGGACTTCACCCTGAGGTAAATGGTCTCAGCATTGGTTGACGATGATCTGTTGAGAATGCTATGCAAGTGTTCAGCCAATCTCTCTAGGATCATGTCCTTATCACTAATGAACGTGGCTCCATCAGCACTGAGTAATTGAGATACAGAATAGGTCTTTGGCTCACAGATAGCCTTCAGGGCATCATAAAAGTGCTTTGGATTGTTACTATTAGTGTAAAACTGAATTTCATCTGCCTTCTTACTGAGCCAAGAATCCTGCATCTCTCTAAGCTTTCATTACATTTTGTATCTCTTGTTTCATTTTGCCAAGGTATTTTTGTAATCCATATGGCCAGGTCATTCTTTTCTCTAAAGCTCTACTTGGGGTTGCTATGGAATTACTATCTTCTTCTGGGTTTACTTGGCTCCTGCACTCCTTTCAATGTATTTCTTCATTATATTCAGCATTTTCTTCCATTTACTTATGTCTCAGCCTCAGTTTCTGATTGCTTCACTAAATAGTTTGAAGTGTAAGTTTTGGTCCTGGTCTCTTCTCTGTCTCCTTCTTAAACAATCTGTTTCTTTCTGGGACAACCTGATGTTGTCCACCATCCCTATGACAGGTGTTTTGCCACACTCTCAGGTACAAGTATACCCTGGAGATATTGAGGTTTTGGTTCCAGACCACTGCAATCAAGTGAATATTATAATAAAGCAAGTCACACAAATTTTTTTGGTTTCTCAATGCATGTAAAATTATGTTTACGCTAAACTGTAGCCTATTAAATGTGTAATAATATTATATCTTTAAAAAGTACATACTTTAATTAAAAATACTTTACTGCTAAAAAATGCTAACCATCATCTGAGCCTTCAGAGAGTCATAATCTTTTTGCTGGTCGAGAGTCTTGTCTCAATGTTGATGGCTACTGACTGATCAGAGTGGTGGTTGCTGATGGTTGGGGTAGCTGTGACAATTTCTTAAAAAAAGACGACAATGAAATTTGCAGCGTCGATTGACTCTTCCTTTCACTTGAACACTTAGAAGGGTTATTAATAGGCCTAATTTCATTATCATTGTGTCTCACGGAATAGGGAGGTCTAAGGAGGAGAAACTGGGATGGCTGGTCAGAACACATACAACATTTATCAATTAAGTTCCCCATCTTATATGGTGCAGTTCATGACACCCCAAAATAATTACACCAGTAACATCAAAGATCACAGATCACCATAACAGATATAATAATAATGAAAAAGTCTGGAATATTGCAAGAATAGCCAAAACATGACACAGAGACATGATGTAAGCACATGCTGTTGGATTAATGGCACCAATAGACTTGCTTGATGCAGGGTTGCCAAAAACCTTTAATTTGTTAACAATGCAATATCTGTGGAGTGAAATAAAGTGAAGCATAATAAAATGAGGCATGCCTGTACTTTTTTCCTAGGTACTGCCCTGGCCATTTATGACAGCTATATATGATAATGAAGAGGAGGCCATAACATTAACCAACTGGGGCAGGAAGGGGCAGAAAGGAAAGAAGGTCACAAGAGAGCTAGAGCCATTTAATTTGTGACCCAACTAACTTCCAGGGGAAACTAGAAAAGTGGTTATAATGTAGTGAGAGGACAATACTAATGTTTGCCTCCATAATGTATGCCTTTCGTGTAACTGTATCTTTATTGATGCATGTATTTTTAAAAAATTTATTTATTTTAACATTCATTTTTAAAAATTTTGACTTCTAAATTCTCTCCCTTCGGTTCCCTCCCTTACCAAATGAGAGGGCAAGAAATATGATATATTTATGTACGTGTTAAATACTACCTGTTTTGGAGTTATGATTTTACTTTTTTACTTTGTTGTTTGTTATGATGTATATGATAATGTTAGGCATATAGTACAACATCTTTCTGTTAGGTATGTCTTATTTTGCTGTTTACATGTATAGCAATAAACATGAACTTTTCCGTATATAAAGTAATGCTTATAAGTTTTTATGTAGGCCTATTGATATTATTTTTACTACTTTTGCTTTTTTTTGCTGTTATTTTTATTTGTTGGTGTATTATGGTGATTTTTCTGTTATCATGGTATCCATATATACTATGTCCTGCATGTCATTTAGGAACCTGGTCCCTGAAACAGCTTTTCAAAAATACTGAGTTCTGTCTATGGCACAAAATGATAGTGAGGATTCGTATAAATGGTTCCATGGGATGATAACTGAGAATGCTGGAATAACCATCCTTTTTATTTTAAGTATTAATATTTATTTAGATAAGTTCTGGGGCAGCTAGGTAGAGCAGTGAATAGGGTGCTGGGCCTGGAGACAGGAAGACTCCTCTTCATGAGTTCAAATCTGGCCTCAGACACTTACTAGCTGTGTGACCCTGGGCAAGTCACTTCACCCTGTCTGCCTCAGTTCCTCATCTATAACATGAGCTGGAGAAGGAAATGGCAAACCACTCCAGTATCTTTGTCAAGAAAAGCCCAAATGGCCTTACGAAGAGTTAGACATGACTGAAACGACTGAGCAACAAAAAAATTATTTTAATGTTCATTAGATACACCTCACCGATTTTGCAAGAGACAGCAAACATTTATTTATGGCTTCAGGTAGGACTGTAATCTAGACTTACCTTAACTCACCACTCGGAGTCATTACCTTGAAAACTTGGGGAGCCAGATATCTTTCTGGGCTAGCTAGGCAGACCACAGAGTTAATCAGGTTTTTGTGGTTGAGTTCTTGACCTTGCACCGGTTTGCTAGAAGAAGTCAGGAGAAAGCTGAGGAAGGAGTAACACCCATGTTGGAAAGGTTGGGGGTCTGGTGGAAGTGTTAGCTGAGACTTCAGTTAAGGTCATTTAAGTGGGGAACTAAATAGTATCTAATGGCCATAGTCTAAGCTTCAAGGAGAAGTTATTGAGCATTTGAGGCATGGAGGACAAACTATCGAAGAAAGGCACAGACCAGAGAAATCGCAACAAGTGGGGTGAGGTGGGGACCAAGTGCAAACCAGGAGAGGCAAAGAAGTGACTAGGAGACCTTGGGCTTAGACACTGGGTGAATTATTTAACCCTATTTGCCTCAGTTTCCTCTTCTGTAGCTGGAGAAGGAAATGGCAAACCACTCCAGTATCTTTGCCAAGAAAACCCCAAGTGGGACCACAAATTATTGAACACAACCAAAACGACTAAATAACAACAAACTTCAAGGGTCCTTATCCACTGAGCCTCCTAGCTGCCTCTCACCAGTTTCCTCATCTGTAAAATGAGGGTAATAATAGTACCTACCTCACAGGATTGTTGTGAGGATCAAAGATAATATTTGTAAATCGATTAGCTCAATGCCTGGCACACAGTAGGCACTTAATAAATGCTTATTAAGTCTAAATCTAAAGTCTAAAGACAGAAGTGGTTTGCCAGGGGTCACACAGCTAGTAAATGTCTGAGGCTGGATTTACGCTAGGTTATCCTAACTTCCAGAAAGGGATGGGTGTGGATGTGGTTGTCTCTGACTGTGCCCTGAATCACACACTTATATCCAGTGGTAGGATTCAGCTGGTTAGCGCTGGTTAGGTAGAACCGGTAATTTTAGGTTGAGTTCAGTGAAACTATTGTTAGCAGGTCAGCAGCTGCTATGGGGCCTCGGCTTGTTAATTTATTTGAATCCTACCACTGCTTATAACCCACAAAAGCTATAATTCACCTTGGAAAATAAAGATGCCTTCCAATGACTGACAAAGACTTCCTCGAAGACTGATGAAGAACTTCATTCACACTCACAACTTGGCAAGATTCCTATCAACCTTCACCTCTAATAGTCCTTTTGCAGTCCTACCAGTATCAAGTTAAATTGACCGATGAGTTCTCTGTGCTTCTACATTGGTCCCTGAGTGTTCCCATCCTGGATTCTGAGTGTACCCAAACAGCTTGAAAGGAAGATGAGAATTCTGAGAGGGAGAAATGAATAGATAACTCGCCACTAACTTTGATTTTTTTTTTTTAAGGCACATACAGAGGGAAGCAAGGGCAGGTAACAGAGGAAAAATATGAAAGTGTGGCACAGTATTGGAAAAATAATGTCAGAAGTGCTAAAACTCAAAAATGAACAAAGCCTGGAAGGAAAGCTGAGGACAGCAAAAAAGATAATGGGTTTTAAAAAACTATATTAGAAGATCAAAGAAACGATGGGGCTGCTGTTTGGAGTAGTTGGAATAATGATAACATAACAGAAGAAGGCAGAAATGCTCCATTTTAATTTTACTTTTTTCAGTAAATTTTCTTTTTTTTGAATTTGAAAAACATCAGTAAACATGAACTTTTCCATATACAAAGAATGGAACATGAGGACTGTATATGAAATTCATGAATCTTATTTTCAAAAAGTATACACTAAATTTAACATGATGGTACCAATAGTATCTTTATGAGCTTTCTCTCTCTCTCCTTTCTTTTCTTCTTTTTTATATCACTATTAATATTTCTCTCCCCTTCCTATTTCCCCCCTCTCCCCTCTCCATTTTAACAAATAAATATCATGTAGGAAAACAAATCTACACATTAATCATATTTGGAAATGTATGCTTCATTCTGCACCTCTAGTCCATCACTTCTCTGACAAGAGGTGGAAAACAAAATCGTGATTTTGCTTCTCTTTTCTCAGCCAAAAAGAATGACCTTAGTGTGGAAGAAAAACTCAGTACCTTGCCAGCTTGGCTCAAGCATCTCAGAAAAAAAATATATTAATTAAATTCCGAACAGTGTAGCTTAGAGAAAAAGAAACCAAAAGGGGCAGAATTTCCTCCTGCCTTTGAAAATCTCTAACACAAACCACTTTCTGATTACAATTTTAAAGAGTTCAAAAACAAAGACATTCCCCTCTGGGGAGGTCTCATGTCAGTATTTCCATGCTTCCCTATGTTCATCATTTCTTTCAGCAAAGCAAAATTCCATTACATTCATGTACCACCACAATTTGTTTAGCCATTCCCCAATCAATGGGCATCTACTTTGTTTCCAGTTGTTTGCAACCACAAAAGGTGATGCTGTAAATATTTTGGTGTATATGAACCCTTTCTTTTTCATTAACTACCTTGGGGCATACACATGCTTTGGGTGGATGGGTATGGACATTTTAGTCACTTTCTTTGCATAACTCCAAATCAATTTCCAAAATTATTGTGCCAATTTATAGCCCCAAAAACTATGTCTATCTTTCCACAACTTCTCCAATATTGACTATATCTTTTGGCATCTTTGTGAATTTATTGCATGTGTAGTAAAGAACCTGGGAAGTTTTTTGGGTTTTGTCTTGGATTTTTTTTTGCATATGTCATATTAGGGATTCAGAGCATCCTTTCATATAGTGACTAATAGTTTGCAGTTTTTTCTTTTGAGAGCTGTATGTTAGTATTCTTTGATCATCTAGTAAGGCATGACTTTTGATTTCATATATTAGTTGTTTCTTAGATGACAAACTCTTATCAGAGATATTTGATACAAAGATTTTCTCCCCAGTTGACCACATCCACTTTTATCTTAGCTGCATTAATTTTAAATTCATATAGTTGAAATAATTTTATCTTTTATGATCAGTTCTATCTCTTATTTGGTTAAGAACGCACCCCCTGCAGTAGTTGTGAAAGGTATCCAATCTGTTTCTCTATTTTTGGTGTGACCTTAATATTTATAGCTTATATCCATTTTGAATTTATTATGGTATATGATGTAAAATGTTGGTCTAAACCTAATTTCTGACAAACAGCTTTCCACTTTACCCAGGAGTTCTTGTCTAGCCTTATTTTTAAAGGCAGAATTTCACATTTCAAATGACCAGGTGGGCTCTTGTAGTCATATAAGGAAATGTCCAGCAAAATACATCCAAAACATTTGTGTATATGAATGTTGACAAATGAACAAGATGCCTAAATAAATGTCAAGAGACTAGAACTTTTTGCTGGCCAAAATGATAAACAAAGAAAAAGGACTTTGTTCTTCCCAGGTTTACATAATAAAGGCTAGAATGTAGAGCCGGGTGCCTGTAGTCCTTCCAGTTGGACACAGCTCTTTTGGTTTTGCTCCTGAATTTATCTGAGTAGCAGCCAGGGAGTGAGGCCTTGAAGTTTGCTTATGTTGAAGCCCAGAAATAGTTTGTGGAGATAAGAGACTGACAGTCATGGATCTTTCAGGAGTTAAAGTGAATTTTCCATGTCCAAATCAGATAACTGACCCTTACCTCAGCAAGGGACCCCAAGTATGAAGAGAGTAGTTAAAAGACTAGATTTTAATGTGGGACTTTCTGCTGTTTTCTCCCCCTAGGCCTGGCTTGCTGTGGTGGCTCAGAAACCTGGGGTTTTAACTAAAAAGGCTTTATCTCCCTTTCCAGGAATAAGCTTACTAACTCCCCAATTAGTAAAACAGATAATTGTAGACCAGGTCTAGAGCAGATATCTCTTTTCTCCTAGTCTACTGGTATTTCTACACAAAGGAATGAGGTGGTGATATGGTATTGATCAATCTGGGCTATGTGGGACATTCATCTATTTTTAAATTGTTGGATATGTGCAAGAGATATATTTAAACTAGCATGATTAGAAGGTATCATTTTAAATAGTTTACTTTCATTAAAGATTTATTATCTCAAAATCTATTCTTGTGACTCTCCATTCAGGATCTGTACTTTTTTCATGCATGTGTTTCTTGCTGCTATAACTAAGAAAAGTTAGCATGAAATAATGTATCTGGTCCTTGCATTACACTATTTATTGTTCATGAGTTATAATGTAATATTTTTATACATCCTTTTCCTCCCCCTTTTATGAAAAAGTAGTTGAAGTATATTAATGGACTGCCATCTCCAGCTTCCTGGCTTTGACAGCCTAAATTTGGACAATAATTCTTGTTCAAAGATATTTGCAAAATCACACATTACTCATGCCATTGAAAGTATCTTTTTAGGCTGTTATAATAAGGTCATCTTGGCGTCCTTGGTAGGATTCCTGGGATCTTAGTCCTGGAGAAACCGCTATTAGTTCTTCAGTTTAATAGAACATATATTTACTCTTAAAATTCATTTATAGATCAAGCCTTGCATCCCCTGGTAACTTTTTATCCTTAGCTCTCATAAAATGCTCCTAACAGTACTTGTCCATCACGTACCCCAATATACCTTCTAGCTATTGCTATATTTTCTATTATTTATACCTCATTCTACCCCCCACTGTCTACATTATCCAGACAGCTCTTTAGCTTCTTCATTTTAGAATATATTAGCTCAATTTTAGCCTAGAGGGGAAAAAGTTTTGCACAGAAAATCCCACATGGAATTGATTTTGTTCCAACATTTCATGAACTGGATTGATTTCCAGCAGTGAAGGAACTAGAAGGGATGGAGGCCTAGAGACGCAAATGGGAATATCCAGTTTAAAACAATTTTACTGAATCCCTTTTCTTCTCTTTATTATTTTTACAGACATCTGCAAAGTACCAGAACTTTGTCATTTAACATTCCATGCAGTACTGTTATGTTTCCAAGTAAATTCAGAAGGGTTAAGAGACAAGTAAAGGTAATAAAACAAATTAAACACAAGTTTTAAAGTCTTTCCAATATTAAGACGCTCCTGAATTTAAAAAAAAAAGCAATTGCTTTAATATTCATATATTTTTTGTTGCTTCTAGGAAGCTGGGTGATTTGGGAGAAAGTACTATCTTGGAAATATCTTACGGAATTACAAAATCTTTCTGTATTTTATACAAACTCTAGAGGTCCTTGTCCCAATTCCTATTGGCACCAACAAGTCAGGTTCACAGAGCACAGACAGATATCTCTTTCTCATGGTTCTTAGGCCTACATCTAAAGGGTTGGGATGTCTTTCTAATGCTAAGTGGCACAAGGTTCTATTCTGTTTTTCTAATATCAATCACCACTTTCAGTTAGCATTTTCTTTTTTGATTATTTCAGTGATTAGCACCCCTATACCAGTTTGACCAATTAACATCAATTAGCCTTTTACATAAGGATATTTACTAAGATGACATCATCGTAAGAGAAGAACAGCCCCCCAGAACTAGGGCCACACTCTCTTAGTCTCTAAGGAGACTGGGGTCTCACATCTCAGTTCCTAAGGAGAATAGGCCCAAAATGAATGAGGTGGCTACAAAGCATTAGATTTACTCCTAAGTGTGCCACAGTTCACGGACAGTATCACTCTCACGTTTGTAGGACATGGCATCACCTGTTATCAATCAGCTGCTGATAGGTCTCCTTGAGGCTGCCCTCTTAATCCAGGCTCAGTTGTCTGCCAATTCTTGCAGCTTTTTCAACCTCTTAAGATCTCATAAGGCACAATACCAAAGGAAAGAAAACACAAACAGGATTTGCCCATTCTAGATTTAGGTTTGTCTAGGAAGCCATGTATTCCTCAGGGATCTCATTTCAAGGAACAGTGTCTATCCTCATGGAGGGCAAGTTTCTCCATTGGGGCCCTTGGTATGTTTAGCTCAGTAGCCAAGAAAAAGGCTTTTCCTCTACTATGTAGTAATCACATGGGGAATGGTCAAAGAATATCTAGGTATGCTCTGAAATGGAAAGCTATGTTCCTTTATTCCACTTTGCAAACTTCCAGATGAAGGCTCACAGAAAGTCCACATGGATCCTACACAGGTTCCCAGGACTAAGCCCTCACTGGGTAGCACCACCCCCTTCGCCCCCTACCATACATTAGAGTTAAAAGACACCTCAGAGTCATCTAGTTTAACCCATAGACCCACCCCCATTCCGCATCACCACTATAACATCTGACAAGTAGTCACCTAGCCTTCGTTTGAAGACTTCCCTTAAGAGAGGACCCATTACCCACTGAGGGAGCCCATTCCCTTATGGAGAGCTCTAACTGTAAAAAAGTTTTTCCTGACATCAAGCCTAAATTTGCTTCTTTGTGACTTGTACCCTTTATGCCTAGTTCTGCCTTCTATGGCCAAATAGAACAAATCTAATCACTCTTCTTCACTGACAATGCATCATATATTTAAAGACAGCTGTCATATTCCTTTATCTCCTGTTCTTCATACTAACCATCCCCAATTCTTCAACTACTATGGACTCAAGTTCTGCCCCACAGTGGTTGTGCTCCTGAACACTTCAATTTGTCTGTGTACTTCCTAAATTGTGGTTCCAAGATTATAACACAGACTCCAACTCTGGAGAGGGGATTATAAACACTGAAAGAAAGTGTAAGATCCAGTATTCTGGATCTGGTCTGGTTGAAAAAGGGAAAAGCAGAGAAAGTGGTATTAGATGACTTTAGTTATAAATCACCAACCTTTCCACTCTTCTTTTTCTTTGTAATGGCGGTGGAAGATGGGACGAAGAGAAGAAAAAGCGTGACAGGATATGACAGAGAAAAAATACAATGAAGAATGATAACCCCATAAATGTGAATGGAATAGATGCACCCCATAAAACAAGGTAGGTAGATTGGATTAGAAAGTAGAATCTAACAAGAGAAACTTGGAATAGGAGTACAGGATATTTTCAGACATAACCTATCTGTTGATTTGTTTTGTCTACCCTTGTTTACTTGCTGTTCCTTCAATGAGACCACCCTATCTCTGACTCTGTTCCTTTATACCTAGTCTCTCCTATATCTTGAATGTTCTAACTCCTTACCTTGTATCTTCCTTTGCTTCCTTCAAGATTCATCTTACGGAGGAAATGGGGAGAAAATTTGTAATTCAAACGCCTGTGAAAATCAATGCTGAAAACCAAACATGTCAAAAATAAATTAAAAAAAAAAAGATTCATCTTACATCTCATCTTCTGTAGGAAACCCTTCCCTATCTTCCTTACTGTTAGTGCCTTCCCTTTGAGATTAATTTCTATATAGTTTACATATATTTTGTACATATCTCATTATTTGCATGTTACCTTCTCCATTAGAACGTGAGTTCCTTGAAGTCAGGGACTGTTTTTGTCTTTGCATCTCCAGGTCTCAGCACAGTGCTTAACAAATTGTAAATGCCTAATAAGTACCTTTTGATTGATTGATATTTGTTACAAGGGGAAGGAGTTTATGAGGGGAGGAAGTTGGAGGGTAGTGATAGTGATGGAAAAAAGAAGAAAGAAGGAAAAGTGTCAATTAAACATTTAAATAATACACAGAAGAGAGCAAAAAGAAGTCCAGAAAGGCACAGATAAGAAGATAGGTTTTGTAACTATGGCATAAAACAATATATATTAAAAAATTATATGTAATTAGGTCATGTTTTCATGGACAGTCCTCTTTTCTACTCTTTGCACATTTAGACATTTGTGGTTGTTGATATTTAGGTTTCTAATAAAAAAGAAAATTTCAAGCAAAACAAAATAAAATTGAGAGTATAATATGTAACATGCTCTGAGGGCTTATCCTAACTCCTATGTGTCCTGATGAGCTGGGTCCCCAGAGGTCATCAGTTACTGTATCTTCACAGAGCTCTAGAGATACCCCTGAGAGGTATGAGGGTGTCTTTTCCAATGCAAAAGTTCATGAGCCCCCACTGGGGTGTTTCCCATCATGATCATAAACTGAGAATAATTTAATTGGGCAGACTTAAATTGCTTTTAGAAAGGGGCATTTACTAAGGGAGCATAGCTGGTATAGATCACCCTCCCCCAAAGTCTTTAACAAACAATGACCAAAAGATATTGGGTTCAAGCATAGAATGCACATTTGGCAAAGTGATAACTTGCAGCTCCTAGTTGCTAGAAGTCCTTTTCTCCCCTTTGTGAGGTGGCTAAGAAGTTCCCCTTAAGCATGGAGTGAGTAGTTTCATTGTTGGATTCTCTGTAGTGTTTTGAATCTACTTCCATTCTGTCCTTGGTTCCCACTATCGACACTGCCACCAGCTATTGCTGTCTATGTCTGTCTACTGCTGTCTCCTGCTGTCTCTGGGGATGATGCCAGGGATGCTGATGGAAAGATGAGAAATCTAAAACCCTTTAAAGCTTGAAAAATTCTCCAGCTGAGGGTGGAGGAGGGGAGAGACCAAAGCCAAAGCTGAAGTGCTCTGCCTTCCCCCCAACCCCCAGCTCCTTTTCTGGGGATTTAGCTGGAATCCCCCTTTTCCTCATTTGCCACTTGCTGGAATTGGAATTTTTACCATATGCTCAAATATCTTGGGGTCTAAACTGGTCTATTTTATAGAAAACCCAGCAGGCATGACATAAGTTTCTTCAGTCAATCTGAATACTATTCCTGTCAATGTAACTCCAGCTCATGCAAAGACATTTTGAACATTTGTTGTATGCTTTCTGACCTCCACAATCTTTAAAATATCAGTAACCGTGGCTAAGAAAATATATCTACCATTCTTCCAGTACCAAAGAATGTATGTAGTTTATCTAGTTCAGGTGATGTGAATTCATCAAGGGCCACATGAATGAGTTCTTTACTTATTTTGAGTAGTTAATGATTCCTTATTTGCTATTTTGTCCTGTTCTTTCGTTGTGGTTGCTGTTGAGTTGTTTCAGTTGTGTCCAACTCTTTTGACTCCATTTGGGGTTTTCTTGGCAAAGATACTGGAGTGGTTTGCCATTTCCTTTTCTAGCCCATTTTACAGATGAGGTAACTGAGGCAAACAGGGTTAAGTGACTTGCCCGGGGTCACACAGTTAGTAAGCGTCTGAAGAAAGATTTAAACTCAGGAAGATGTGTGTTGCTGACTCCAGGCCCAGTATTCTATTCACCGTGCCACTTTAGCTGCCCTGTCCTTTCTGATCTAGAGGTTATTTTACTTTGAGGATAAAATAGTGAACAGCTCCACCTTCTTCTGGTTATTTTATCTTATCTAACTCATTTTATCTAACCCTAGCAACAATCCTATCCTTTCTTTGAGCCTCCTCTTTTCCCCAGTACTGCTAACTTGTCCACCTGTCAAAATGAAATACTTCCTTTTCTGCTGTCTTTAGCCTTCCATACCATCCTTACATATTGTGTAAACATTTTGTGTTTTAGCATTTCTGATGCTATTCATATAGTCCTCTGCCACCCTTTCGTGGTCCAGGTTAGTCTTCTCCCTGTTCCTTGTGTATGGAATTCTCTCCTGTCTCTGTCTCTTTGCACAGACTGTCACCTATGCTTGGAAGGTGCTTCAACCTCCCCTCTGCCTCTTAGAATTCCTACCTTCCTTCTGAGCTCCTCTCAAATGCCACCTCCTATATGAATCCTTGCCTGACCACCCTCTAATACTTCTCTTCTTAAATCACTTTTATTTACTTTGTGTGTAATTGTGAGTATATATTGAACCACTTATATTAATAATTAATATGTAATATATTATTGTAAAATAGTTTAACAAAGGATTTTTATAAATGATAAATGTTAAATAGTAAATAGCATTGTATAGCACCTACTATGTGCCAGGCACCGTGCCAAGTGCTTTACGAATATTATCTCAGTTGATCCTCCAAACAACCCTGGGAGGCAGGTGCTATTATCATCCCCATTTTACAGATGATGAAACAGCCAAACGGATGTTAATAGACTTGTTCAAAGTTATATAGCTAGTAAGTGTCTGACTCCAGACACTCTATCCACTGCGCTACCAAACTGCCCCATACATACACATGAGTACAACACACGTATATGTACATGTTATTTCACTTCCCCATAGGACATAAATTCCTTGAAGCAAAGACTTTCATTCTGGTGTTGGTATCCTCAACAGTCCCAGGCACACAGTCAGCCCTTAATAAATGTTTGTGGAGTTATTGATTCTTTGTTACCTGCCCCTGCTTTCACCTTCTGACCATATCCTTATGAAATCCAAGTTGGTCAATGCATTCTCTGTGCATCCATCCTCTCTGTCTTTCAGAATCCTAGCCTTCCTTCAAGGCTCAGCTATTGTTGTCCTAAGAGGAAGCATTAGAGAACTTACCAACCACATTAGATTTAAAAAAAACAATAATTCAGGAGAGTATGCTAAGAGCTAGTTGTCTGAGGAGGTGGTCAGAGAAGGAAGAAAGCGATTTTGAAAGGCAAAGGTAGGTAAAAAGTGCATTTTAGGAGAATGGAGGGATGCATAGTAACCAGAGGTGGGCAATGGTGAATTGTGTCTTGTTTTGCTAGAAGGCTGAGTGAAATATGCCTGGAAAGGTAGGTTGTAGCTAAATTTCGGCGCACTTTAAATGTCAGGCTGAGCTATTTGTGTTTTATCCTAGAGGCAGCAGCATAAAATACAAATTTCCTCCCCATCAGAATTGTTTCCCTTTGTGGAAAAAACAATTATAGAAGATTAATATATTTTTTGTGGAGTGAATACTAAATGAATCTTGCCACAAGGTTAGGCTTCAACCCATATCTGGAGGTCTTGGTCTCTGTAAAATGAAGAATTTAGATTAAGTTATTGTATAGAGTACCTAGTTAGTGCTTAATAAATGCACTTTAGACTTTCAGAGGTTTGATCAGTTCATCTTGAAGACATTATTGGGAAACAAGCCCTGGGGACTCTGCACCTCCCCCAGGAAGGTGTGGACTTGTTGGTTAACGCCCCTTTGAGGGACATTTCTTCGACCAGTTGTTTGCTAACTTATTCATGCAGCAAGAGTTTCATCATTTCAAGGATTATTTGATCGGTTCAGGTTATTTTGGATCTGCCTCCTTGTACTAGGTCTTTCAAGTCATCCTCCACCCTCTCCAAAACTCAATCAGTCCTAAAAACTTAAACTTCCAGTAACCTAATTAAAATGTAAGCTCCTTGGAGGGGGGGGGGCTGTCTTTAGTCTCTCCCCCCTCTCCCCATCCTACCTGCTCAATACAGTGCCTGGCACTTAGGTGCTTAATAAATGTTTATTGATTGTTACAGTTCTCTCTAGATTAACCTTACAATAAACCTTCAAGGTCCGAGTAAACTCAAGGAATTTATCTGTCACTTCAAGTGTAGCCTTTAACATTCAAAAGATAAAAACACAGATCTTGGATATCAACTATTTGAAAATGTGTTATCTCCTACATTTTTGACTTTTCCTTTAAAGAACTAATATGCATTAGAAAAGAATATTACATAAATTCAAGCTCTTATTATTAGCGGGATGAAAAATAGGTTGGGAAGGACTATTTTAAATCAAAATGTTCAGTTGGTGCTCACTAAAAGATACACAATAAATGCATGAAAAAATACAACAGTCCCTGTCTATCCTCTTTGGTTCCAGTGTTTTCTCCATCCGTCACACAAGCCTCATTTGCAGTCATTAAGTCCACTAGCTGCTCAAGGCAGCCAGCCAGAAAAGTCAAGTAGCCAATTAATTAGGTCCAAGGAATTACGAGTTCTAATTCATTCTTTTCGTCACATTCTGGTTCCCCCCTCTCCCCCCTCCCCCCCCCCCCCGCCCCATAATGGAATTTTTGGAGATTGGGGAGAGAAAGGGGCGGGGGGAGAGGAGAGGAAAAAGAGCTCGCAAGTCCTGACAAAGATTAGTTTTGGAGTAAGTCTGAGTCTAGATTTAAATAGTTGATAAAAGGGCATTTTCTGGAAACTCCTTAGTGTATTATGCCTACGGGGCAGGGCTCCCTAGAAGCAGGACTTTCTTATCATTCAGCCTAGTCAGCTTTACCTGGAGTAAAGTGAGGTAAAGGAGAGTTAATTGGCACTTGTGCGGACCGGCTCAAAGACAACTTAGGTTGTGACCTCAGGTTTGTGGGTGGCGCCATTCGGGGCCTGATAAAATAAAAGCGCTGCGAGGTTGCGGGCGGGGCTTGCTAAGTTTGGGTTCTGGCTGAGGCCTTGGAGGAGTTCTCCCAAGAAAGAAGAGGCGCTGCCCCGAGCAGAAATGGTGGAGGCCTGGTACATGGATGACTCTGCGGAGGATCAGAGGAAACCGCACAGATCCGAGCCCGAGCGCCCGGTCAGCCTGGGACAGCTGCAGCAGCTCGGCGTCTTTTACTGGAAAGTAGGTTAAGGGCGCCGGCGCGGGAGCGGGCGAGAGCCCCGGGAGGGAGTGGGAGAGCCCCAAGTGCGGCGTCAGCCTCGCCCCGGGACCCACGTCTGCAGAGCGCGCGGCACGTGGGGCTGAGCACGTTCTCGGGGGCTATCGCTCCCTCCGGCCTCAGGCTGGGAAGTGATAGCGCGGGGTCCTCGAGCGGGGAGCCCTGCGCGGGCGGGGGGAGGACTTCGGCCTCTTAGAACGTGGTCACCCAGCTGGGACGGACATGACCTTGATAGGCTGCGTGTTAGCCGTGGGGGAGGGAGGGCGGTCGGAGCCTAGTGCGCCTGCGAGCTCTGTACGGAGTGGCCTTGGTGGCTCCCGCGGCTCCGTAGTAATTAGCAAAGCCGGGAGAAGCGGTGGATGGAGCTCGGAGCTCGGGGCTCGCGGCCTAGCGGCCGAAGCCAGCGTGTGACACTTGGAAGTGGGATCCGGGCCTCCGTGCAATGTCTGTAATCAGGGAGTTGGACCCAAACGGTAATGCACTCAGTGTGCCGGCCCTGAAGTCCGGAACTCCCCTCTTCCCGAGTTCAGATCCGCATCAGACTCTTGACCAGCTGTGTGACCCTGGGCGAGTCGCTTCACCCTGTTTGCCTCAGTTTCTTCATCTGTAAAATGAATCGCACAAGGAAATGGCAAACCACTCCAGTATCTTTGCCAAGAAAGCTTCACGGACAAACCCGGGGGCCACAGAGTGACGCAATTGAACAGCAAAGAATGGACATAATAAGAGTGCCTGCCTCACTGGGGGTGAAGATCAAATGACGTAACTCGGAAAGTGCTTTGCAAGCCTAAAGTTGTTATAAAAAAAATTAACTCATTTCGGGGTTTTTGGAGGTGCTGGAACTTTATGTCTAATAATATGACCTGTGTGGGTGCCCTGTAAATGAAATGTGGTAGTGGAGCTTAGCACTGTGGCCGGCATATAGTAGGTACTCAATAAGTGTTGATTGATTTACTTTTCTCCTTAGACTGTTCTGGGGACTTCTTCCTGTCTTGAGCTCTTAGCTCCCAGAGTCCTTAGGGAGAAAATTAGATCAGATACTCATCATAGTATTTTGAGCTCAACAGAATCCTAGACCAGGGGTCTTAGCCTTTTATGTGTCATAGACCCCTTTAAGGTCTGGTGAAGCCTATGGATAGGCCCCCTTCTCTAAATAATGTTTTAAAATGCATGAAATAAAATACTTAAGATTACAAAGGAAATAAAATATAATGAAATAGTTATCAAAACATTTTTAAAAACAAGTTTGAGGATCCCAGGTTAAGAACCCATTGTGTACTCCAATTTCCACCCAACCCTTTTTACAGATGAGGAAAATGGGCTGAGAGAGGGTAATAAGGTGGCCACATCACATAGATAGCAGACCTGGGATTTGAAGCTAGGAGTTCAGACTCCTAATTCCATAATTCTTTCCATGCCCCCAAGATGCCTTTTACTGTTGGACTTATCCTCCCTTAGAGAAGCTTTCTTTCTGTGGCTCCTACCTTTTCATAGGACCCATAAATCTAGAGCAGGAAGGGACCTCAGGCCATCAAGCCCAACTCCCTCATTTTACAAATGAAGGGAAGGGAACAGACATTTATTAAGAGACTTCTGTGTGTCAGCCACTCCTTTGATTCCCACAACAACTCTGTCGTAGGTGCTGTTTGCATTCCCATTTTTCAGTTATGACTTGTCCAAAATCCCTCCTCATCGAAGAGGACCCTGACATCAGGGAAATGATGACATGACTTACAGTTGACTTTGATTTGAGTGAGGGAGGGATGTGCAAAGTCTTCAGCATCACTTTCTCCTCCAGAGCCCTCTGGGTCCAGTGACCAATATTCATCAGGACGAGTGGAGATGGCCCAGGATGCGTTAGGAGACCGTGGCCCTTTCAGGCTAAGGTCTTTTCAGGTTCTCACTTTGAGTGAGGTACAATGAATAGGCGGTAAATAACCAAGTCAGCATTGAATGCAGGGCTTCTAGACTTCAGTGCTTTGTCCACTTGTGCCACCTAGGCCTAAACCGAGGAAACTGAGGCCCAGGGGAATGATTTGTCAAAACAAAGTCATACTAATAGTGAGCATGGGTCAGATGCTGGGTTTAAATCCCTGCCATCTGGCACCAGAGTCAATGCTTTGGGATCAGGGAGAGGTTACTGTAAGTAATAGGTAAATGAGTATCCTCATCTTGGAGAAAATATGCTTAAAAATGTGCCCCATTTCACAAAAATGAGAGGCCGTTTGTGAGAAAGTAATGAGAAGAGGAACTGGATTTGGAGCCTGTAGATGTGAATGGAAATCCTGACTATTACAATCTATCTTTGAGACGTTGGGCAAGTCACTTTGACCTGTGGGTCCATCTTAAAAAACTGGGCATGATCCCCGGTTTCATCTTTTACCTGATGATGCCTCAGTTTAGGATTAGGTTTAACATTAGGTGGAGGGGCTTCAGTTGAACTCAATACAGAAAAATATTTGTGTTTACTATGCACAAGCCCTATCAGATCCTGAGGATGCAGACATGAAAAAAATGACAGACCTTTTTTTAAGGGCCTTACTGTCTTACCTGGGAACTAGGCAGCTCAGACTAGGGAGGGTAAGACAGCAAAGGAAAGACCGTGGCAAGTGCCTTGAGTCGGAGGTGGGAGAGAACACTTTCATTTGAGGGGAAGGCTTTTTGGAGGAGGTAGCTTCTGAAATGGGACTTGAGAGGAGGTAGGAATTTGAAGAGAAGAGGGTGGAGGAGGAGAGTTGGAGGAGAGGCCATTCCAGATATAGGGATTAGTAGAAGCCAAAGAAGAAAGAAGAAATCAGGAAGACTGAGTACAGGCAGTAGTGCAGAAAACACATATATTGCAAAGCCTTGTGCTCCCTCCCTCTGGCCGCCAGCAGCAGGTTTGAGAGCCTAAAAATTTTTCCTGTGCTGCGGGTATTCTAGAATGACTTGCTCTTCACTTGATACCTTCAGTTTGTAAACAGGAAGTTGCTGGAAATTGAAATTGAACACCAAGGTCTTTCCAGAGTTGCTGTCTCAAATTTAAGGAGGCTTGCATTTTTTTTTTAAAGCTAGGTGTTTTTTTTCTATGTTGTTCAGTCATTTTCAGTTGTGTCTGACTCTTCCTGAGCCCATTTGGGGTTTTCTTGCCAGGATAATGGAATGATTTGCCATTTCCAGCTCCAGCTCCTTTTACAGAAGAGGAAACTGAGGCAAATAGGGTTAAGTGACTTGCTCAGGGTCATACAGCTAGTAAGTGTCCCGGGTCAGATTTGAACCCAAAAAGATGAGTTTTCCTGACTCTGGGCCTAGCACTATCCACTGCACCACCTAGCTGCCCCTAAATTTTTTTTCTATGTACTTTTCTTTAAAAAAAAAATCTTATTTTTATGGATAGCTTTTTTTTATATCAGAATAACTTCTGGATATATCTGTCCCTCTCCTACAAGTGAGCCATCCCTTGTAATAAAAAGCAGTTCAACAAAAAATCAACACATCAAACCTATCTGACAGTACATGTAGTATTCTACACGCATAGTCCCCCACCTTTGCAATGAGGAGAGGGAGGTACATTTTCTCACCTTTTCTCTGGGGCCAAACTGAGTCATCGTAATTGCCTACCTGTACCTTTCTCTTTTATTCCACAAGTATTTATTGAGAACTTCCTACAGCTGCATTGGGAAGTTGTGAAGAAACATCATTAATTATTCCTTTAATTCAACGGTGTGACATCTGTTAAGTGCCCCGTGCATTTATGAATGTTTATTAATGATTCATTTATAATGATATAGGAATAATACATTCACAGTTGTACAGGGCATTCTGTTGGGGAAACAATCTCTGCCTTCAAGGAGCTTGCATTCTACTGAATGTTTATAATGTGTACATAAACAAATACAAAATCATCAAGAGAGAGAGAGAGAAGGTTGGCATCCTTGAGTTACGGGGTAGTGCCTGAACTGCATTTTGGAGGAGAGCAGGGCGTATACCTGTGCAGAGACAGGAAAATGAAATATCATGTGAGGAATAGCTATTGAGGAGTAAAATTTGATATTTAAGAGTATGAGATACCATATCACTAAGTGCTAAAGTGTGGCCACCAGTACAGTTGTGGAAGCAGGGGAAATAACGCTAGATTCCTGTTTCAGCTCTGCAGGCAGCTAACTGAGTGACCATGGGCAAAAGCCTCTTAGGTAATCTAGTGCTTCTTAAACTGTGCATCACAATCCCACGGGTCACACTGAAGGGGTTGCAAGTGAAAAAGTTTAAGAAGTTCTGAATTAGCTCCCTAAACTGGAAAATAAGGAAATGGGAGCCCTGAAATTCACATTAAAGAGAGAGTAGAGAATTAAGAGTAGTCAGAAAAAAAAGTGGTGAAGCCTTAAGTTAAGCCTTGTAGGATGAATAGAATTTGGAGAGGCAGCAGAAAGACAATGGGCATAGGCCCTGGGGAGACTGGACCAAACAGAGCAGAGGGTGCATATTTAGAAGTATTAAATTCTTTCCACTCTTGGTTAAGTAGAGTAGCACCAGATTTTGAAAGTTCCAATAAATGAGGTTGAGTTCAGATTGAAGTAATACGAAATAACGAACCTCTGAAAGGTTTTCTCTCTTCTATAAATAACTTTTACTTTGTTTTTCGGAATGTTTCTTTGAATTTCTTTAACTGTTTTCTTAGATTCGCAATTTGCATAGTCAGGTCGAAGAGCATAATCTTAAGGATTTTTTTCTTAGTGGAGGGCAAGGCATCACTCTAAGTATGCTATGGACAAGCTTTGTTTAATTTCCTCATTCCGTATAGAATACTGTTGTTCCCGGTCCTTCTGTAGACATACTCAGTAACTTTAGCCTTAGCAAAGGTTCGTGTGCACTCAAGCATATGCTTTGTTTATTTAAATTTGTGAAAACCTTAAAATGCTCTTTATAAAAGTGAGCCATTTAATCTTCTTTCCTTCTGGGCTTCTCAAAGTACTCTAAAAGTACCAGGGCATTTATACTTCACTGTTTTCTAAACCTTATGCAGTAGTAGGATACTTTAATCTAGGTTCTGTGTTGGGGTAAGGTGAAGGTAAAGAAAAAGATAAATTTGAATTAACTGTCCGTCCTGTTTTTGCCAGTTCCCTTTCTCTTGTAACTCCCTGGGAGCTAGTTCAATGCCTGGCACATAGTAGGTGGTTGAGAAATGCTTGTTGAATGTATGAATGAATGAATGAATGAATGAATGAATGAATGAATGAATGAGCAAATGATGGATGTAAACCCTATATTGCAAATGATGAATCTGAGAAATTAATTTCACCTCTCCTGGAAGGCACAGAGCTAAAAATGTCAGCCAGAACTGACTCCTGGTCTGATGCTCTTTCCACTACATACTTACCAGCATCTTATAACCAAGATAAAGGACTTTTTGATTTTGTATGCGAATATCTATACAATTTTATTTTCCTTTCTCTATGGCTCAGTGTAATGATAGACTCACTCCTGTGTGTGTGTGTGTGTGTGTGTGTGTGTGTGTGTGTGTCTTTTATTTTAATTTTTTCCAATTACATGTAAAGATAGTTTCAACCTTCCTTTTTGTTCAATTTTGAGTTACAAATTTTTCTCCTTTCCTCCCTCCCCTCCCCCTTCCAAGCAATCTGATATAGGCTATACATGTACAATCATATTAAACATATTTTCATATTAGTCATGGTGTGAAAGAAGAATCAGAACAAAAGGGGAAAACCATGAGAAAGAAAAAAAAACAACCCCAAAAAGTGAAGATGCTTCAGTCTGCAATCAGACTCCACAGGTCTCTCTCTGGATATGGTTAGCATTTTCCATCACAAGCCTTGGAATTCTTGGATCATTGTATTGTTGAGAATAGCTAAGTCCATCATAGTTAACCATCCTACAATGCTGCTGTTGCTGCGTCCAACATTCTCTTGGTTCTGCTCACTTCACTCAGCATCAGTTCATTGAAGTCTTTCCAGGTTTTTCTGAAATCCGCCTGCTCATCATTTCTTATAGCACAGTAGTATTCTGTTACATTCCTGTACCACAACTTGTTCAGCCATTCCCCAATTGACAGATATCCCCTCAATTTCCAATTCTTTTGGGCTTACCCTATATAGCAAAGTGCCATCTTCAGTGGAGGAAAGCACTTGCTTTGTTCCTATGGCATGACTTTTTTCCTTTTTCATAAGTAAATGAAGCCAATTTACATGCCACATCACATTTTGCATTTAAAGTCAATCCACTCATGGACTGGCCTACCTGTTGCTATAATTATGTGACAGTTTCTTTCTTCCCCCATTATCTCCTGTCCCTATACCATCTCTCTGCATGCCCTCATCTCTCACCCCACAACTTATCAGTTTCTGGTTCATGAAACTGTACTGTTAAGTCTTTGGGTATATTGCAGGCATCAGCTATGGTAGATTCAGGGCCTTTGAGAATTTTATAGATTAAATTTTGGCCCAGATACAGTGAAAAACCCAGGGATGAGTTTGTGTGCTCACTGCTTTATAAGGGCAACTGGGTTAGGAAGAGACGTGGCAAGTAATTTAACAGACTTCATCCCTGACCACACCAGGACATTGTACAGGGAAGCCACACAACCACAGTAAAGTAGTCAAAGCTGGGGCAGCTAGGTGGTGCAGTGAGTAGAGCACCAGCCCTGGGGTCAGGAGGACCTGAGTTTAAATCCGGCCTCAGACGCTTGACACACTAGTGTGTAACCTTGGGCAAGTCACTTAACCCCAATTGCCCTGCCTTCCCCCCTTCAAAAAAGAAAAAAAAAAGAAGAAATCAAAGCTTTGGGAAATCAAGTTGAACAGGATGAATAGATAACTAGATGGTCAATTCTCTGCATTTTGGTTTCCTCAACTGATACTGATTTCATGGACTTCATCTCTGCCCTGACAATCAGTTCCCCTCTATCCTCCAATCTCAATACTTTGGCTGTCAGTACTTCGCAGACACCCTAAAGAAAAGATGTGCCTTTGGCTTATGGTTGGTATCCTCCTAACTCAGACCCACCCCATCTATGCTCAGCCAAGCAAGAAATGCCCTTCCTTTGATCCACAGATTTTCTTAATTCCATGTATTGGAAACATCCTACTAGGATTACCTCACAATAGACAAGGGAGACAATTCAAGAGAAAACCCATTTTGACCATATATAGGCATGCATATCTTTAGAATACCACTTATATGACCATAGCACCTCTAAAAGAGGTTAGAAAGGTTTCAAGGACAGAGTAGTACAGTGGACATTTTGCTGGATTTGGCATCAGAGGATTTAGCCTTGAATCTTCTATTGTTTCCCTGTGTGAATTTGGCTTAGATGCTGAACTTCTCTGGGCTTCAATGTCCTCATGTGAAAAATGAGCGGGTTGGACTAGACAAACTTCACAGTCTCTTCCTGATCTAGCTCAGTGGAGGAAATACTGACCCTCCCTTCTAGAAAACCTGTATCTCAAAGTACTCTGAGGTAAAAGTGGATTATATTGCCTGATTTATCAAGGTAATTGCGAACTGACTTGCACTTTTCTTTGACTTGTATCTGATGTAAATACTCAGCTGTCTTCATGTATTGGTTTATTTTCTTTTAGCATCTGACCCTGTGCATGTATAATCATGGTAGTATATTGGGCCCAGAGTCAAGGACTAGCTCCAGGGATTTAATTTTGTATTTTTTATATTTTTCTCCTAGCACATAGCATGGTGCTTTCTACATAATGAGCATTTGGTTGGATTGAACTGATGTTGCTACGGCGGTATGGTCTTCTGGACGATTCTGCCCAGGAAAAGTCCAAAAAGGGTCGTTGTTCCAATTATCTGGCTAACATGATCAAAAAACCTCTGATAGAAATGCGTTTAAAGTTTGGCCTAATCGGGCTGGTGACTGCCTTGAGCTGTTGCACTGCCTGGAGGTACTAAATCAATGCCAGATACACCAGGGAATGCTTTTCCTGTAGGTTCAACTTTCTATTTACCTGCAGTCTCAGGCATCTCAAGTGCAGCCAAATGTGCTATTACAGAAACCCAAATGTGGACACCTGGCAGATCAATCATGTTGACAAGCCCTTCTCTGTGCTATAATATTTGCATCTACTAGACCTCATCTAGAGTCACTGGGACTGATCCAGGAGTCCCAGACAAGGGACAGTTTTCTAGTAGCTAATTGTCCACTCTCCAAGCAGGCATGCAGTCTGCGTCCAGGGGGAGGCTGGTCACAAACGGGCTAATTGCCCTTCTCGTTTCTATAAAGTCCTAGCAAGACCTTCTTTATGTGCAGCCTAGTGACAAGTCCTGGGAATTTATTCAAGTACCTGGTTTATCAGTGGCTTCTGGCTATGTTTTTGACTTAGTGTGAGTCATATGAATTATGTGCTCAGGCCAAGAAGCTGAAGGAAGAAAGAAAACTAGTATTTATTAAGTGCCAGGCACAGTGCTAAGTAAGTAGTGTCTCATTCAATCCACACAACATTATTATTCTATTATTATCCTTATCTTATAGTTAAGGAAACTGAGAAGGTAAGTGACTTGCCCAGAGTCACATAACTAATAAGTGAGGTGGAATTTGAACTCAGGTCTTCATGATACCAGGCCCAACACTATCCACTGTGCCACCTAACAAACCTGCTGTAACCCCTGCCAATTGCCCGCTTACCCTGAGTGATAATACTGTTAGATTTCACCTTAGACCTACTTCAGACAGAACAGTTTCCCGTGTTATATACATTTTACCATCAGGAAGACTAAGCCATTTACTAGCCCACTGTGTAATTGGAAATAACTATCCAGAACATGGCCTTCTATGAACTAATTTCTGTTCAATTTTTTTTTTTGTACTTAGCATAGCAGTTAGTTGGTTGGCTGTGGGAGGAATCTGAGGTTACCCAAGCTAACCTGCAAACAGTTTCACTAGGTACTGTGGCTATTAGCTAGAAAAGCATTTTCCAAGTCCTTTCTGAATAAACAGCAGGTTTTTGTAGTATCAGATTAATTTTGGCATTCCCTATTATGTCCAATTATCTAACATAGAATTTTGTTCATAGAAGGGACTCGGTAAACCATTTTTGAATAATGTGTTAATATTTAAGTATGCTATTTTCTTAATCTTTTTAGCTGGACGCTGACAAGTATGAGGATGATCCAGAGCTAGAGAAGATCCGAAAAGAAAGAAACTACTGCTGGATGGACATAATAACCATTTGTAAAGACAAGCTGCCAAATTACGAAGAAAAGGTAAGGGAAATCTGGAATTGTTCAGAAGAGGGGAATCTACTAGTGACTGGAGACTGTATCCAGACTTCTTTTGATGGACATGTTTTAGCTTTACATGTGTATTTACATATTCTGAAAGTACTGTTTCTTACCCCCTACATTTAGCGGCAGACCGTGATGTGGGCCCAGCAGGCCCAATTGTACCATATGCAACCATTTCTCCATTTCTGGGTCAGCCAGGTCCCTTCTCACCCACTCCTCGTCCTTCACTGGTAGGAGCTCAGAAGCACCTATGTATTTTTGGGATTGTGGATAGGAGTCTGCTATCCTCAAAGTCCCATTGAGGACAAAATACTTCCCTCTTATAGAAAGTTCTGTGTTCCCAAACTGCATGCTCTCTCAGATGTGTGTGGTATGTTGGCCTGGAGCTGTGGGCTGCAAACTTTGCAACTGATTCAGGAGGAGAGAAGTATGTGGCTGGCCCTGGGGGTCCACAGTCATCATGGAGGCCAGTAGCTGCTGTAATGCTAGGGAGTGCCTCTGGTTCTGGGAAATGCTGAGGTGGTTCTGTACTGCCGAGGCCACGCTGTCCCCTTTCTGGAGCACCACATCACAGGGGCCTTCCCTGAACATTGTAGCACACAGCACACAACCTAGGGACCAAATGTCAGTTTGTTCATCGATGACACAGTGGCTCTGTATAGAGAAGAGTTCAGGGGCGTGATATGAGATGGTAACAACACTGGGCTGCCCAGTCCTGCAGGGCTAGTGTCCGTTGGGAACCTTCCACTTAGAATTTGCCTGATTCATGTAATCCAAGTCCATTAACACCAGCTGTCCATCATCTCCAAGCAAAATATTGCTTGGTTTCAGGTCCCTGTGGGCATAACCGTTGGCATGAATGGCCTCCAGGCCATTGCAGATGCCAAACGGCAACAGCAGGATTTGATCCTCAGACAGGAGCTTACCTTTGTCTTTTAGCCCTTCTACTTCATTCTGTAGTATGCCCTTCTTGAAGAAGGGTAGCAGCAGCCAGGCCTGCTTGGAGCCTCGTTCTGTGAAGCAATAGGCTTCAAGGTGAAGGATATTGGGGTGCTGGAAGAGTTGATGTATGTCAGCCTCTCTCTGGGCCTCTTCCTGGTCCTGCTGCTCATGGCACAGTATTCTCTTCAGGGCATAAAAGTGCCCATCCTGCAGTCCCTCCATCAGGTCCACATAGCTGAGCCCACCCTCTCCCAGTTTCTGTATGAAGAGGTATCTCTTGTCAATAGCAAGGGCCTCTCAGGAGCAGATACACAGCAGGTGGCCCACGGTGCCTTAGTCATCCTCAGGGCAGGGGCAGACGCTGCCCAGCGATGGGAGTTGTGATGAGCAAGTGATCCAGTGGGGAGCCGTTCGGAGGGCTGGGCCAGGTGGGCGAGTGGTGACGGCAGTGGCAGTGGCGGCTCAGACTTCTTTGAGTGAGTAGGAATTCCTCTTGTTATTTTTGAAGCCTCACAATAATGGTAGAAAATAGAATAAAAAACAATAAGCAAAATAAAAAAAGAAAATATCTAAACAAGGACCTAGTGAACTTTTTGTAAACAAGCTGAGCTGGTCCTCCATTTCTACTTATTTCCATCTGATACTGTTCTGATATTTGTTACATACTGAGTATTGCAGTGACTTAGTTCTTTTGGTCTGACTTTTTTCTTGTCTCTTAGGAACTGCCTGTCTACTGGAATAGTCTTTCCTTTTCTTTTTTTCATAGAGCAGCTACGCTTCTTGGTCTTTTAGTAGTGGAGATCTTTGATAACATGGTCTGCCCTAACTGCTTCTAACTCTTCCTCTTAAGACCATGTTATTTCTGAACAAATTAGTCAGCATGATTCTTGACAGCCTGAATTATTAGAAATTACATTTTTGTTGGTATCATTTGTTACATCATCTACATTTCCACCATATTCCTCCCCCTTCCCTTCCCAGAAAACATCTTTTAGAACAAATTTTTTTTTTCCAATTTTTAAGTTTTCAGTTTCAAATTTTGTCCTACCTTTCCTCCCTCCCCTCTGTCCTCCCTGAGATGGCAAGCAATCAGATATAGGTTATACATGTAAAACATTTCCATATTAGTCATTTTGTTCAAGAAGACTTGAATAAAAGAAAAAAATGAAAGAAAGTGAAAAATAACATGCTTCAGTCTGTACTCAAACACATCAGTTCTTTCCCTGGAGGTGGATAGTATGCTCATCATTAGTCCTTTGGGATTGTCTTGGATCATTGTATTGCTGAGAGTAGCTAAGTCTCACTGATTTTTTTATTTTGGAAAATGTAGTTAATTTTTACAAAAGTGTGTAATTTATGTTAACATGTAATGGATTTGTTATTTTAAAATAAATTAAATCCACGTTTTAAGATTTTATTAGTTTTAAATTCTAATACTGTAAATATTACCAGATATAACCCATTTAAACCAGTTTTTGGAGGTTTTCTATTTTTAAGAATGAAAAGAGGGTCCCGAGACCAAAAAGTTTGAGAAATGCTGCCCTTAAAGTAATACTCTCCAAAACATACCTAATGTGGTTATCCAGTTCCTGCTTGGAAATCTCCAGTGAAGTTTGCCAAGACAGCACATTTTGCTTTGGACAGCTGAGTATATATAACTGAATTGATAATTAATTTATGAAATTATGAAACAAGCGCGGTCATGCCTGGTTCTTTGGGTACTCACTGGGAAAGACCATTATTGGCAGCAGGAAACAGAGCAGCAACCATACTTTAAATAGGTTCAGATAGTGTGGGGGCAAATGGCGTGAGGAAGAGGATGGGGAAGAGAAGAGGCAGAGGATATGGCTCACATAACCGTGAATCAGTTAGGAGCACTTGTAGCGTTGACCCTGTGGAGATGAGAGAGAGCTGGGGCTGGAGATGGAGGATGGAGTTTGAAGTCACATTTTCATAGGGTTTTTGGGCGGGGACAAACTAACTCTTATCTGTGCTACCTTGGGGTTAGCTCATTAACATCCATTTATCTCAGAGTTGTGGGCAAAACTTTAAAGTTAACATGTTCACATCATCTCCAGTACTATTTGGTGTTCTGCTGGTCTTCTGGGACTTGTCTGAGATTTATGTATCATAGGACCAAAAGACTCAAAGCCTAGGTGGCTTCCCCTGATTTAGCACATAGTATCGGGATGTGAATTTTGATTGATATATGATACAGTTTGTAAATTATGCACCACATGTGACTTCCAGGTTCCCCTTTACAATTCTATTTCATGCTATTTTTACTTTATGGGGCACTTAGGTAGCCCAGTGGATTGAGTGCTGGGCCTAGAGTCAGGAAGACTTGAATTCAAATCTGGACTGGGACATTCAGTAGCTCTGTGGCCCTGGGCAAGTCACCTCACCATGTTTGCCTCAGTTTCCTCACCTGTGAAATGAGCTGGAGAAGGAAATGGCAAGCCACTCCAGTATCTTTGCCAAGAAAGCCCCAAATGAGGTCACGAAGAGTGGGACAGGATCAAAATGACTCAACAACAATATCGTTTCTTTGTATTGGCTACTTATAAACTTACTATACTGATTAGAAGGGTGTGTGGAGGGAGTGGTCAGGGGAACCAGAACAAGATATCATTTTAACATAGTAACAGGTGTAGTAGGGGAAAAGTCCTGAGGTTGGTGTCAGAGGCCCCAGGTCCAAATTTGGTCTGATATGGCCTTTGTGAGTATGGGCAAGTCACATACTTGACTTGCCTGGAACTCTGTTTTCTCATCCACACAATGAAAGGCTTGAATTCAGTAATCTCTACAGGTCTCTTCTAGCTCTGCCATTTGTGCGCCCATAAAATATTTACTGAGTTAAGTCCTAGTTATATGATTTTATAGGATATGATCCTTACTTTCATGGAGATTGGATGGTCTCCCTAAGCAGACAAGATATAAACATGTGAAACATTAAGTGATATTACAAAAGATAAATATCCATTACAATGATATGGGAAATTTCACAAGACAATACCTGTTCAATTACCAAATGGATGGGATAGTCTGTAGCATAAATAGAGGTTGACCACCTTTCTGTGAAGAGGATCTATTCCATTTCTTATCTAAATCTGGAGAGGGGTTTTGATCAGCGAGTCAGGGTGGGGTTATGGAACCCATTGTAAATTTTAGGGGAAAACAGCATTTCCAGAAACTGCCATCACTATTCTCCTTTCCTACTCTTTTCCCTTTCCTACCTTTATTGCAACATTTCAAACTCGGAAGTGCAGGGAGACCCAGCCCCTTCACAACCTTATGGCTGCAGAAAGATCAGTGGACCAGGAGGCAAGAGATCTGACTGAGCTAAAGTCCTAAGGTGGCCACTACCTGTGTGACTGGGGCAGCTCATTTCACCTCTGGCATTTCAAGTAGGGTGCCTAGGATGAAGGGTATGGCTGTGGATGCTGGTACATAAGAGATCCATAGCAAGTGGCATGGAGATTAAGTGGAGAGAGAGATTATTCTAAACTGGATTGGTTTAGAAAGGCTTCATGAAAAAGCAGGGACTTGAGCAGGTCCTTGAAGGGATAGGTAGGATTTGGGTTGATAGGGAATCTAGGAATTCCAGGCCTGGGGAAAGATGTGAGCAGATAATATAATAGCTAGCATTTGGGTAACACTTTTAAGGTTTGCAAAGTGCTTTACAACTATTATCTCACTTTCACAACTGGGGGAGGTAGGTGCTATTATTGTCCCCATTTCACAGATAAGGAAACTGAGGCATAGAGAAGCTATGTGATTTGTCCACACTTACACAAATAGTATCTGAGGCTAGACTTGAACTTGACTCTGACTCTGGGTCAAGCACTCTATCCATAATGCCACCTAGCTGCCCAGTGGGCAAGTTGACTAGTTTGGCCGGAGAAGAGGGTTCAGAAATTCTACGTTTAGTTTTCAATAGAAGACTAACAATAATAATATGGCTTTCTTAAAACTTGAAATACCCGTTTCTTTCCCAATATTTGTTACTTATGCCTATGAATAAAAAATGCCTGACTTCAAATTGTATTCAAGTGAACTTCTGATTATATATCTGTTATCTAGTAAGTTAAATTTTTCTTATATTTTATACCTTTTTCAAGGGTAGTTGATACAAAGAAGAAAAATATTAATACTCTACTCTGTTTTAGGTATATTTGATACATTTCTAACTTAAAGAAATGTCAAATGGGATGCAGCCCTCTGTATCATTAGTAAGGCAAGATTCATGACCTTGAGGATGACTATGAACACACTTGAATGGTTTGGAATCACAAAGTAAGAAAAACTCTATGTAGAAGGCAGAGGAAAGATAACATTTATTTAGACAGCAGAGTATCAAATCCCAAGACCAATAACCCCAATTCAATATAGCAGTGATTATATTCCTAAACCAGTAAGCCCACCTCCATGTAGCAACAAGGAAATTATAATATTATAGCAAGGAACCAAGTCATCCTGTAACCTTCCCCTCTGTTGGGGCCTCCCCGTAAACACAAATCCTAACTGTCTGCTTGCCTTCGTTCTCTCCCTCAGTTCTCTGGTCTCTGCAGTTCCCTGGTTTCCACTCTCCCACTCTGAGCTCTCTCTGTAGCTCTTTGCAATTCTGTTGACTCTGAGTTCCTGCTCCTTCTCCTTGGGCTAAATTCCAACTTCTGTAGCTCTCTGCAGATTCTTCTGGATATATATACTCTTTTTAGAACCCAAGGGCTTCATACCCAATCACCAAAAGGGTGTGGTCCTGAGGCTTAGTGCCTAGTAAGTAAAGGAAGTACACTGGCCTACAAACAAACCTCTAATCAATCTTCCCTTAATTGGCCCTACCTGAGGTCTCTTGAGTCCATCTTTAATCACTGATTGGCATCACAAGGGTGTGGGCTTGCTTCTAATCAAGCCTCTCTTTGTTGGCCCCACCTGAGGCCTATTGAATGGGTGGGAAAGATCTTTCACTTAACTGATTGGTCTCATACCCTCCCATGTCCTAGGACATCTCTCAACCTTAAGACAATTTGAAGTAATATTCATTAGATTGTAGGCCCTATGAGGGTAGGGAGTTTTTTTCTTATTTATATCTCCTACACTTAGCCCGTTGCCTGGCATATAGTGGGTGCTTAATAAATGTTTATTGTATTTATAAGAATCTTGAACAAGGAAAAGGTCATATGTTAAAGTGCAGTTTGGGGCTAATCTTTGTGCACTATTCCTGTCTAAGACTGAAAGCATTTCTTCTCAGTCATCAAAAAAAAAATCTTAATTCTTAAATAGAAAAGGGTATGTGGTGTTTCTCTTTCCACCTTAGTCTTTGTTCTTGATCTCATACACATTTTCCCAAAGGGAAATGTTTTTAGGCTGGAGAAAACATTATTTCTTAATATTTTCAGTTGATCTAAAAAAGGTTTTTAATATGCTTTCTCACCAGTCAGCCTGCTTCTCTTCTAATACCAATTTCGTTAGTTTTGTACATTCAAAATCTATCAGTTTTAAATTGTAATTATCTGTTATCTTTTGTAATTGCCTTTATCCTTTGTTTTGTTAATAATTCACTGTAGTCATAACTATGAAAGGTACCTGAATTTTTTCTTTTTTTAAATAGTTTTTACTAAGGTTTTTTTTATCACTGTAGTTTCCCCTAGTATCTTTTCCCTCCTAGACAACCATCCCATATAACAATATTTTTTTAAATACCAAAAGAAGAGAAAGGAAAAAAATCATCATAATGGAAAAGTCTGAAAATATAGACCACCCACCTCTACAAAGGGATAGGGTGGGAGTGTCTTCCCATATCTCTTCTTTCCAGCCATGCTTCTTTATAGTTTTGAAACATTTTTTGGGGGGGGGAGTTGAGTAGGGGTTGTTCTTTCTGTTTACCTAGTTGTTTTTGTTTGCGTTGTTTACATAGTCATCATATATGTTTTCTTGGCTCTACTTACTTTGCTCTGCATCAGTTCATATAGATCTTTCTGTGCTTCTCAGCATTCATCACATTCATCATTTCTTACAGCATAGTAGTCCAGTACTTTTATGTACCACAGTTTGTTTAGTCATTCCCCATTGAATGGACATCTACTTTGTTTTCAAGTCTTTGTTATCTCAAAAATTGCAGCTATATATATGGTAGTGTATATGGATGCTTTCTTTTTATCAATGACGTCTTTGGGATATAAACCTGTTAATAGTCTTTTAATCCAAGGATGTGGATATTTTAGTCACTTTCTTTGTATAATTGCAAATTGCATTCATTGATTATGCCAATTTGTAGCTCCACCAACAGTGTATCAGTGTGCCTGTCTTCACACAACCCTGCCAACATTGATTATTGCCATCTTTCATCATTTTTGCTAATTTACAGGGTATAGGATAAAATCTCAGGATTGTCTTGATTTATATTTTTCTAGTTACTAGTGATTTGGAGCATTCTTTCATGTGGTTAACAATTGTAATTCTTTTGAGAACTATTTCTTCTTATCCTTTGACAACTAATTGAAGAATGGCTTTTGGCTACATGTATACATAAATATATATATGTATATATATTAACCTTATTAGAGAAATTTGATGCAAAGTTTTTTTCCCCATTTGATTGCTTTCCTTATCTAATTTCATCTATATGAACTTTTCAGTTTTGTATGTTGACATAAGTCATCTATTTTTTATCTTTTGTAATTGACTCTATCCCTTGTTTGGTTAAGAAAATATCTGTCATCCATAGCCATGAAGAGTATATGATCTGCTTCACTTCTAAATTTTTTTATAAGTACAATCATTAAGTCCATATATCCATTTAAAGTGTATGCTGGAATATAATGTAAGGTGTTGGTCTTCTAAGTCTTATTTTTGCCAGATTGTTTCCTTTTCTAGTTTCCCCTGCTATTCTTTATCAGATGAGGAGTTCTTCCCTAAGTAATTAATGTTTTCTGGTTTATCAAACACTGGGTTATTGAGTTCCATTATTTGATTCTCCCTCATCTAGTCTGTTGTGTTGATTTACCTCTGTTTTTAAATTGATACCAGATGGTTTTGATGACTGCAGCTTTATAATAAAGCTCAAGGTCTGTGAGTGCTACTCCTCCTTCATTCCTTACTATTTAAATTATTTCCCTTGTTATTCTAGATCTTTTGTTTTTCCAAATGAATTTTGTTTTTTATCAAGTTTTATAAAGTATCTTCTTGGATATCTGATTATTATAGTATTAAAAGTATAAATTAACTTTGGTAGTATTGTCATTTTTATTATACTGGCAGAGTCCAGCTATGAGCCTGAATTTTCCTCCAGTTATTTAAAGTATTCTTTATTTCTTCAAGGAGGACTTTGTAACTGCTTCTGTGCAAGGCTTCTGTTTGCTTTTGTAGATTGATCCCAAGATGCTTTATGTACTCTGTAAGCATTTGGAATGAGATTCCCCTTTGTATTATTGTTTCTAGGGTTTTATTATTACTACATAGAAATGAATGTCATTTTTGAGGATTTATCTTGTAGCTTGCAACTTTGCTGACGCTATTATTTGTCTCAGATTAGTGTCTGCTGATTCTCTAGGATTTTCCAAATAAACTATCATATTGTCACCAAATAGGGATAGCTTTATCTCTTCTTTACCTTTAATTTCTTTCTCTTGTCTAATTGCTATTGTTAGCATTTCCCAAACTATATCAAATAATTGTGGGGAAAATGAGCATCTTTGCCTTCCTCCCATATTTATTGGAAAAGATTCGAGAGCTTCTACATTGCTTGATTTTGATTTTAGATACTTTGATTCTTTCTCTTTTCTTTGAGATTTTTTATTTTTAGTTTACAACACTTGGTTCTACATAATTTTGAGTTCCAGATTTTCTTCTTTGATTCTTTCTTAACTAGAACTTAACTATTTTTCTGTGTTTCATTCAGGAAAACAATATGATTTGGGGGTATAATTTGAGGTTTACAGGGCTCTTCATCCCTACTTTTAAAATTATTTCTCTTGAGATTTCCAGCTCTTTTCCTTCAAATGAATTGCCATTTTGTATTGCTCTATAGAATATCCTTCCTGGTTATTTGATTGCTGTTTTATTCAGTTGTTTTTCAGTCGTGTCCAACTCTTTGTGACGTCGTTTCGGATTTTCTTGACAAAGATACTGGAGTGGTTTATTTGCCATTTCTTTCTCTAGTTCATTTTACAAATGAGGAAACTGAGGCAAACAGGGTTAAATAATTTGCCCAGGGCCACACAGCTAGTAAGTGTCAGAGGCAGGATTTGAACTCAGGAAGATGCATCTTCCTGACTCCATGCCTCTATCCATTCTATCCACTATGCCACTTAGCTGCCCGAGTTTGTTTGGTTGAGCTAAATCTGTAAGTGAATTTAGGTAGGATCTTTATTATTTTTTTTATTTTAGTAGTAAATCCGAGCCATAAGCACTATAATACGTCTCCACTTTTTTAAGTCGTTCTTTATTTCCTTGTCTAAGCATTTTGCATTGTTACCTTGTCTTATGTATGTTTAAAGCAGGGATTCTTAACCTCTTTTGTGCCATAGACCCCTTTGGTAGAGTAAAGCCTATGGATCCCTTTTCAAAATAATATTTTTAAATGCATAAAATAAAATACATAGAATTACTAAGGACACCAATTATATAAAAATAGTTTTGAGGGTTTTTTTTTTAAGTTTTGGTTAAGAATCCCTGACTTAGAGGGAAGCTCAAGAAAATGTTCTGGATTAAAAAAAAAAATTGGAACAAATTGAGTTTTTCCCTAGTCCTTTCTCTAATTGTCATATTGATGATGTGTCCCTGAGGCAAGGAATCTGGAAAAGTACAGTATTCATGGTATATGATTGAATTTCCATTTCATTACAGTTCCGCACTCCCTCGAGTAATCTGAGGGCTGGAGTCTGTGAGTGAGCCCCTGTTAGTTTGCACTTTGGATCTTTAATACTAATAGTCCCCTCCTCCTTTAGATCAAGATGTTTTATGAAGAACATTTACACCTTGATGATGAAATTCGCTATGTCCTGGATGGAAGCGGATACTTCGATGTGAGAGATAAAGAAGACAAGTGGATTCGCATCTTCATGGAGAAAGGAGACATGATAACACTTCCCGCTGGGATTTATCATCGCTTCACCCTGGACGAAACGGTACAGAATCTGTGACTTCTCGGTTTTGGGTTTTTTTTTTTAAAGTATAAAACAGCAAATCTTAACTTCTGACACAAACCCTAACAGAACATCATCTCTACCTGCCAGATGAAAATGCTGGTGTGTGAGTGTTGAGTGGCGTTAATTAGGGCTTTTATGTCTTTTTGCCACGGAGACAGCCTAGCATAGGTTAGTGGTCTGGAACTTGGCTGTTTATTTTATGGTAGTTCATTTGTCTTCATGTATTCATATGTGTAGGAACAACTAGGTGACACAGTGGATAGAGCGCCTGACTTAGAGATAGGAAGATCTGAGTTCAAATCTGGCCTCAGACACTTACTAGCTGTGTGACCCTGGGCAAGTCACTTTAACCCTGTTTGCCTCAGTTTCTTCATCAATAAAATGGGCTGGAGAAGGAAAGGGAAAACTACTCCAGTATCTTTACCAAGAAAACCCCAAAAAGGGTTCACAAAGAGTCAGACATGACTGAAGACAACTGAACAAAAATTCATAGTGTACCCTATGGACTATAGCTCTCTAGGTAAAATATAGCTCCTTAGTGATATAATATGCAATAGATAACTTGACATCGTCAGGCCAAGGAATAGTGGACAAACAGGACATCAGAAGTTCAGATGGTCATAGATTTAGAAATAGAAGGGTTCTCAGAGTCTGTCAAGTAGAGCACCTTTATTTTACAGATGAGGAAACTGAGGTCCAGAGAAATTAAGTAGCTTGCCTAGGGTCACACAGCTAAGCTAGTAAGTGGTATGAGCTGGGATTTGAACCCAGGTTTTCCTGATGCCAATCTCACGCTTTATCCATTATACTGCTTCTTGAGGCAGTTCTTTCCCTACCCAGGATTTTCTCTGACAAGTCTCAAGGACATAGTAGTGTGAGACAATGGGAGATAGGTCTATAGAAATATATTTTTCACTTTTAAAATTTTTCAGTTCAGTTTAATATAAGTTTATCAGATTGAATTGGGTCCACCCCTCATTTATCAGTGTTATATCAGAAATTTCCATTCCTCCTGGTCCCTATCATTTTCTACTTCTCTCCTTATCAACAGGCTAAGAGAATGTATGTATCTGTCAGCTGCCAAACTCAGGGTTCCCCCTCAAAAACACATTCTCAGGGAAACTCTTTCAAAAGGGCAGTAGATAGGTGGATCAAAACGTTGGTTTCGCATTTGGATTAATGCCTGCTTTTTCTGGCTTTGGCTTATTTTCATAATCTCTATAGTTAGCAATATTTGGGGGTCAGAGTGAGACAGAGGTAGCGATAAAACAATGGAAAGAGGGCTGGCTTTGGACTTTGTGACTTTGGATAACTTCTTTCTCTTTCTAGCCTCAGTTTCCCCATCCGTTAAATGGGTGGGGAGGGGTTTCAGCTAGAAGTAGATCTGAGGTCTCTGCTCGCTCCAGATCCATGAGCTTCTGATTCCACATTTTAATGTCTCTAGGAAGCACCTGAGATTTAGATACTTTTGTGTTCCTGCTGCTTACAGCTAAACTTGGTTCTGAAACAGGCTAAATAACCTCCTACAGAAAAGGAGTCTGGGAATTAACTTCTGGGGTGCTCGGCTCTATTCCAGCAACTCTGCTGACTGCAGTAGAGAGCCTTTGGGGAACCCTTTAGGCAAGGATTAAAACACTAAGGAAGCCCATCTTAGTTTAGTTTGAACAACAAATTCAGAATTGCTATACTTCACTAATTTGTTCTCTTGTTTTTCCTAGAACTATGTTAAGGCGATGAGGCTGTTTGTTGGAGAACCGGTCTGGACAGCATACAATCGTCCGGCTGATCATTTTGAAATTCGAGGACAGTATTTGCAGTTTCTGGCCCAAAGAGCATAGTGATGCTCCCCGGAGATTGACAAACTACTTGGAAATGGGCCAAACATGATAATTAGGCAAATTGTTAATAGTTTCTCCTCTTCTTCCATGTCAAGGACTTGATTTTGAGTTCTTTCCTTTTCAAGATTGCCATATTTAAGAAGGGAAAAGTCATTAATTCAGCATGGAATGAACTGAGATTGTGGGCAAATCCTTACTTAAAAGAAAACAATAACTTTTTGTTTCTCTAAATATAAAGCAAGAATTCCGGTTTGGGTTTCGTGGATTCAGATAGTAGAAAATATGTCCCTAAAAGTAATAGAGTAAAATCCTTTTTTGCTAATATCTTTTAAAAGTAGGATATTAATCCCATCCCCGGTACTGTGAAGGATAGGTGTTTATGTATCAGGTAAGCATTAGAAATTGGTTTTAATTAATTGCTTAGTTAATTAGAAATCTCTTGATTCTAACTCTGAACCTTTTGGATGAAAGATACTACATGGATTCATTGTATCCCAAGTTATTAGTATTTCTATGACATGAGGCATGTCAGGCACATCTACTGTTTACCTACATCCTACAGAACCAGATCTTTCCAACATTGCAAGAAAATTTGCTTAGACTTTCCAGTGGAACTTAATTGTTTTGTGACATGGTGGTGCCTAATTTGTTAATTCTGTCATCATCAAACAGAAATCAACAATTCTTTGAATAAGTGCCTTATTTCCGAACATTCAAAACATTTGGGAATCTGTCTTCATCTTAATTTTCAACAAGGCTAGTACTAACCAGGTCATATTCCTGTCCTAGAACCTGAGAAAAAGTGAAAGATCAAGTTAAATGAATGTCTCTTAAATTCTTTGTTTTCTAAAGTCAGCTGCCAGCTGATCAAATGATTCTCTTAGGACCCAAATACTCTCACTTACCTGAGCCATTATTCCATGTAAACAAACAAAATGCTTAACTGCTAACTTTTTAAAATTAGTCTTTTAAAATGTCTTTTGTAAAGCAAAATTTTGTAATTATTGTAGAAACTGAACATTAAAGAGAATAGAAATTCAAACATTCCTTTTATTGCCTTCTTTGCATCCTGGTGCTATACTCAGGGGCTCTGGTTTCCCATAGATTGTGCCTTCCCCAGGGATCTTAATGCCCTCCTTTGTGGAGCCATCAAGGTTTCTCTGCTTCCTTGACAGTGCCTTCACAGACCAAGGAGAGTGATGAACTGCTTAGTTAAATTATTTTGGTCTCAGTGAGGGGAGGAGATAGAGGAAAGGAGGAAGAAAATTTGGAACTTAAAATTTTAAAAGTTGAATGTTAAAAATTGTTTTTGTATGTAATTAGGAAAAATATTAAATAAAGAATATTTTAGTCAAAGCTCTTTCGGGGTGGGGCTACAACATGTTGTGCACAGGCATCTTGAGTTAGCTAGCCTATCAAATTTGACAATTGCTCAACACTCTAATTGCCTTTGTATTGATGAAGCCTCTCCTTTAAACCCGTTGCCAAAGACACTTCAAATAGTGAGGTCTTTCAGAGTTCAAGTTTTAGACTGCTGAAAAATCACATTTCAGTAAGGAAAATTATGTTCTTGGTGTAACAACACATAATTGGGTCCAACCATAAAGAAACAGGATCTTGGAGTGAGGGAAAAAAACTGGTTAAAAAGATAATTAGTTTTTTAATTCAAGTTTAAACTAGTATCCTGCAGTACTATAATGAATTGGAATAAATTATTAAGTGCCTACTGTGTGCCAGGTATAATGCTAACCTTGTGAGGTAGGTACTATGTTGTCCCCATGTTTTTAGAAGTCACATTTATTTATTTTTGCAAAGCAATCTGGGTTAAGTGACTTTCCCAGGGTCACAGAGCTAGTAATTGTCGAGTGTCTGAGGTCACATTTGAACTCAGGTCCTCCTGACTCCACTGTACCGCCTCCTCCCACCTCCCCACCTCCCCCACTTTTTTATAGTAAATACTGAGACTGAGAGAAGGTTGCACACGGCAAATACTTATCTGAGGCTAGATTTAAATTCCTAACTCCAGACGCAGTGCTCTACCCACTGACCCAGCTAGCTGCCTTTATTTATTTATTTATTTATTTATTTATTCATTTATTTAATATGTTTAGTTTTCAGCATTGATTTTCACAGGCGTTTGAATTACACATTTTCTCCCCATTTCCACCCCCCACTCCAAGATGGCGTACACTCTGGTTGCCCTGTTCCCCAGTCTGCCCTGCGCTCCGTCACCCCATTCCCCTCCCATCCTCCTTTCCCTTTCTTTCTTGTAGGGCAAGATAAATCT
>CM053625.1:189271264-189333582 GCA_028646595.1 Phalanger gymnotis
AAGCAAAATATAGTTAGTCTTTCACAACATGAGTATTGTGGAAGGGTTATACATAATAATGATACGCATGCAGCCTATGTTGAATTGCTGGACTTCTTAGGGAGGCTGGGTGGGAAGGGAGGAGGGGAGAGAATTTGGAACTCAGTTTTAAAAAAATAGATATTCAAAAGTAAAAAAGTTTTTTTTTTTTCATGCAGCTAGAAAATAAGAAACACAGGCAATGGGGCGTAGAAATTTATCTTGCCCTACAAGAAAGGAAGGGAAAGGGGGATGGGAGGGGAGTGGTATGACAGAAGGGAGGGCTGACTGGGGAACAGGGCAACCAGAATATACACCATCTTGGAGTGTGTGGGCGGGTAGAAATGAGGAGAAAATTTGTAATTCAAACTCCTGTGAAAAGTAATGCTGAAAACTAAACATATTAAATAAAAAGGAAAAAAAGGAAAAAAAAACCTATTTTATGTAGTTATTTCTATATAATTGGTGTAAAATATCAAACTAATCAGTACTGGAATAGAGTAGGGATCCCAATGAGTCTTATCTCACAATTCTCATAACAACCCTGGGAGGTAGGTGCTGTTATTATCCCCATTTTACAAATGAGGAGACTGAGGCAGATAGACATTAAGTGACTTGCCTAGGGACACACAACTAGTACGTGAATGAAGCCAGAGTCTGGGGCAGTGCTCTGATGGCCGTGCCACCTAGCGTTAGCACCCTAATAAGTTTTCATAAAACCCTAGAGTTGGAACAGACCTCAGAGGTTACCTATTCCAGCCTGTACCTGAACAAGAATATCCTCCACAACACGCCTGACAAATAGTCATCAAACTTTCTGTAGAAGACCTCTAATAAGGTGTAGGCAAACTGTTCCTGGCTTTAGTCATTAGAAAGTTTTGCTTCTTTTCAAATTTGCCTCTGCAACTTCCACTCCTACTTCTGCTCTGCTGAGCCAAGAACAGGTCTAATCCCTCTTCAGATACTAGAAGACAGCTACCACATCCACCTTCAGTCTTCTCTTCTCCAGATTAACCACCCCTAGTTCCTCCTCATACGACATGGTCATGTGACTCTTCACCATCCTGGTTGTTCTCCACCCTTTCAAGCTTATCAGTTTCTTTCCTAAAATCTGCTGCCCAGCGCTGAACACAGTATACCAGATATCACCTGACCAGGAATATGACTAGTGTGATCCTGAGGTAGCTAGGTGGTACGGTGGATAAAGTTCTGGATATGAGTTCAAAGCCTCAGCACAAAACTCAGATACTTAGCTAGCTGTGTGACCCTGGGCAAATAACTCAGCTTTTATCTACCTCAGTTTTCTCGTCTTTAAAAGGAGAATAGTAACAGCACCTAACTCCTAGGGATATTGTGAGGATAAAGTGATATAATATTTGTAAAATGCTTTGCAAATTTTAAAACTCTATATAAATACTGTCATCATCATCATTGTTATTGTTGTCGTGAGTCCTGGCCATTAAATCTATTTTAATACAGCTTAAGAATGAATTTCCTTTCTTGACTACCATATTACACTGTTAATTCATTGATCTTTCTTCTTCTCCTTTTTAAATTGGTCTTTCATTTAAATAAAGCCCTGAGATCTTTTTCAGATAAAGTGTTGGCTAGCCACACCTCTCCCACTGAGTCCTTGTGAAGCTGATTTTTTGAATCCTAATGTTAAACTTTGTATACCTGTTAAATTTTAATTTTGAGTTGGATCAACATTCCAGGTTGTCAATATCTTTACAGACTGACTCTGTCACCTGGGATATTAGCTATCTCTACAAGTTTGATGTCATCTATAAATATAGGTGTGCTATCTATTCCTTTATCCAAGTTCCTAATAAAAGAGATTAAACAGTACAAGGCTAAGCAAAGATCCATGAAACATTCCTCTAGAAACTTCCTTCCAAGTTGATATCCAATCATTAATGACTGTTCTTTGGGTATGGTCCTCCAACAAGTTCCATAGCCATGTGCTATCATCTAGCCTACATCTTTCTTTTGTACATTTCTTCTACAAGGATAACATGACTTTGCAGCCTGCCTTACATGGATCACTATACTTGTTAGCCCCAGCCATGCTTTTTTTTTCCTCCCCAGCTAATTTCCTTACCAGCTGCCTTGCTGTCATTCTACCTTCAATCTTCCTTTCCTGTTCTGAAACCATAATCAAACAAATACTGCTATAGAGAGGCCCACAAGTAGGCGTCATCTCTCCCATCACTCTCTCCCTGACATGACATCCTCCCCCAAGTAAAAAAAACCCTCTCTTGGAACAAATCGATATAGCCAAACAAAAGCAATTTGGGTTGTATTGGCAATGTCTGAAAAATGTACGGTATGATCATTTCTTTTTAAAAATAAATGTTATTGATATATTTTGGTTTTATATTACTTTGTTTCCTGCTGTCTCCTCCCAGAGAACTATCCCTTATAATAAAGAATAACAAAAGAGGGAGGGGGAAAAAGTTAGTTAAACTAACCAACATATAAGACAAGTCTGACATCATATGTGATGCCACAAATAAAAAGTCCCTCATTTCTGCTAAATAGAGGGAGAATTTTTTCCTAAGTCCTCTGTGGTGCCAAGTTGAGTGATTATCATTTTGGAGAATTCACTTTTGGTTATCTTGCTGTTGTTTCCATTTTTGTGGTCCTTATGCACAATTTTTCCTCATTCTGCTTATTTCACTTTGCATCAGTTCATATATGTCCACCTTTCTCTGTATGCAGTTTGGAACTTTTATTGATGATGAGGTTTTCACAAGCCCTCCTGGGCTCCCGTGATCACCACTTTCTGTTTTTGGATGTTCACCAACAATATTTTTTTAAATTTATTTTTTCATTATCTAATGTTTTCAACATTGATTTCCACAAGATTTTGAGTTACAAATTTTCTCCCCATTTCTACCCTCCCCTTGCCCCAAGATGGCATATATTCTGATTGCCCCTTTCCCCAGTCTGTCTTCCCTTCTGTCACCCCACTCCCCCCGTCCTGCCACTTACCCCCTTTCACCTTAATTTCTTGCAAGGCAAGATAGATTTCTATACCCCATTGCCTGTACATCGTATTTCCCAGTTGCATGTAAAAAACAACTTTTTTTGAACATTTGTTTTTAGAACTTTGTGTTCCAAATTCTCTCCCTTCTTCCCTCCCCATCCACCCTCCCTGAGAAGACAAGCAATTCAACATAGGCCACACATGTATCATTATGCAAAACACTTCCATAATAGTCATGTTGTAAAAGACTAACTCTATTTCCCTCCATCCTATCCTGTCCTCCTTTATTCAATTTTCTTCACTGACTCTGTCCCTTTTCAGAAGTGTTTGTTTTTGATTACCTCCTCCTTCAATCTGCCCTCCCTTCTATCATCCTCCCCTTTCCCCTTTCCCCCTACTTTCCTGTAGAGTAGGATACCTAATTGAGTATGTTATTCCCTCCTTAAGTCAAATCTGATGAGAGCAAGATTCACTTATTCCCTTTCACTTGCCCCCTCTTCTCTTCCATTATAACTACTTTTTCTTGCCACTTTTATGTGAGCTAATTTACCCCATTCTATCTCTCCCCTTTTCTTTCTCCCAATATATTCCTCTCTCACCCCTTAATTTTATTTTTTTTAGATATCATCCCTTCATATTCAATTCACCCTGTGCCTTCTGTCTATATACACATATATACAATATATGTATATATATATATATATGAATGTATGTATACTCCCTTCAACTACCCTAATACTGAGAAAGGTCTCATGAGTTACAAATATCATCTTTCCATGTAGGAATGTAAACAAAATGGTTCAACTTTAGTGAGTCTCTTATGATTTCTCTTCCCTGTTTACCTTTTTATACTTCTCTTGATTCTTATATTTGAAAGTCAAATTTTTTATTCAGCCTCTGGTCTTTCATTGAGAATGCTTGAAAGTCCTCTATTTTACTGAAAATCCATATTTTTCCCTGGAGCATGATACTCAGTTTTGCTGGGTAGGTTATTCTTGGTTTTAATCCTAGCTCCTTTGACCTTCGGAATATCATATTCTAAGCCCTTCAATCCCTTAATGTAGAAGCTGCTAGATCTTGTGTTATCCTGATTGTGTTTCCACAATACTCAAATTGTTTCTTTCTGGCTGCTTGCAATATTTTCTCCTTGACCTGGGAACTCTGGAATTTGGCAACAATATTCCTAGGAATTTTATTTTTGGCATGTTTTTCAAGAGGCTATTGGTGGATTCTTTCAATTTCTATTTTACCCTCTGGCTCTAGAATATCAGGACAATTTTTCTTGACAATTTCTTGAAAGATGATATCTAGGATCTTTTTTGGATCATGGCTTTCAGGTAGTCCAATCATTTTAAAATTATCTCTCCTGTATCTATTTTCCAGGCCAGTGGTTTTTCCAATGAGATATTTCACATTATCTCATTCTTTTGTTTCTGTTTTATAATATCTTGATTTCTCATAAAGTCACTAGCTTCCACTTGCTCCAATCTAATTTTTAAGGTAGTATTTTCTTCAGTGGTCTTTTGGAACTCCTTTTCCATTTAGCTAATTCTGCCTTTCAAGGCATTCTTCTCCTCATTGACTTTTTGGGGCTCTTTTGCCATTTGAGTTAGTCTATTTTTTAAGGTGTTATTTTCCTCAGTATTTTTGGGGGATCTCTTTAGCAAGTCATTGACTTGTTTTTCATGGTTTTCTTGCATCACTCTCATTTCTCTTCCCAATTTTTCCTCTATTTCTCTTACTTACTTTTCCAAATCCTTTTTGAGCTCTTCCATGGCCTGAGACCAATTCATATTTTTCTTGGAGGCTTTTGATGTAGGCTCTTTGACTTTGTTGACTTCTTCTGACTGTAATATTTTGATCTTCTTAGTCACCCAAAAAGATTCTATAGTCTGTCTGAGTCCTTTTATGCTGCTTGCTCATTTCCCCAGGCAATTACTTGACTTTTGAGCTTTTGGTCAGAGTATGATTGCTTCCAGAGTGGAGAATGCTTTGTCCCAAGCTTCAGGGGTTTTGCGCAGCTGTTTTCAGAGCTACTTCTATTCTGAGGTGGTATGATACTCCCTTCCTGGCCTATGCTCTGCTCTGTGAGTGCAAGCACTCCTGCCATGTAACTACCAGGAGGACTCCCTCTCCACAGCCCCCACAAAGCTTTGTCACACCAGAACTCCTCCTCCCCCAAGAACCACCAACCAGGACCTCAACCCAGATCCAAGCAGGGCAAAGCAAGAGAACCCTGCCTCTGCACCAGCAAAGCACTCCCTGCACTCTGGCTCTGATCCACAGCTTGATTCCTCCCACCATGTGGGCCAGGGGCTCCAGAAGCAGTTGCCAGGGCTTCCTGCTGCTGCCACTGCACCACCTCCACCACCTGGGGCTGGAGCCAGACCTCACACTTTTCTTACCCAGATCCAGCAGTTTTCCTACTGACCTGCTCCATGGTCTTTAGCATGTATGGGTTGAGAAGTCTGGTAACTGCTACAGGTCAGTGATTCAGGGTCCTGAGGCCTGTTCCACCCCATCTACTCCTGGCCTGGTCTGTCCTGGCTCGGCCCACACTGGGCCGAGCTCTCCTCCCAGCGTGGTGTGATAGACCCTTCCCAGTGACCATCTAAGCCATCTTGGGCTGGAGACTTGTTTCCCTCTATGATTTTGTGGGTTCTGTAGCTCCAGAATTTGTTTAGAGTCATTTTTTACTTGTTTGGAGGGTTCTGGGGGAGAGCTTAAGTGAGTCCTTGTTTTCAAGCAGCCATCTTGGCTCTGCTCCCACCAACCATACTTTTAATAATATGGTCTAGAATTTTGCCACACATCTGAGTCAAGTTCTCTAGTTTATAGTTTTTAAGCACCATTCTCTTTCCTGTGTTGAATATCAGAATAACATTTGCCCCATCTGGTCCTGTCAAGTTTCTCTCATGATCCCTGATGTTTCAGGGATTGATGACAGTGGTTCACTGTCACCATTTCTTTCAAAATCCTGGGATGTCATTTTCTGACTCTAGTGACTTAACCTCATCAAAGGCAGCAAGGGACCCTCTCTACATGTTATTTCCTCACTTATCTTAGGTACCCACCCTACTAGTCATTTTGGTTCTGTCCTTTTTCTTGCCAGAAAAAAAAAACCCGGCAAAATTGCAAACAAGTCACTCTTCTTTCTCTGTTATTAGTTACTATTGTTCTCTCACCAGTGGCCCTGTTGAAGCTCAGTCTCTGCCCACCTAGGGATAGAAACTTTTGAGGTTTCATGATGTATTGTGGTGGAAGTATCTCAAAGAATTCAGAGTCAGACCACCTCTAATCCAAGTATAGGCATTTATTGAGATTGATGCTTTTCATGGAGTGGGCTAAGTTCCAAGAGGAACCAGCAGCTTCAGAGCAAGCAAGATGGATTTTTATAGGGTAAAGATGTAATTAATGATAGAAATTTACATAGAATACAGGAATATCATTAACATTAAAAAGGCAGAGATTAGGTAATGGAGGAGGGGTCCTAGCCTCAGTGGAACTGTGCAAGTGCCTTTTTCGGGTGGGCCCCTTCTACGGTTGGTGGTCAAGCATTCTGGTCATGCTTCCCTCCGTTGGACTAGCTATTGTTGTCCTGTCAGACGATGTGATTATGATTGCACACACCTGTTTCACGGGAAAGCATCTGTGGGACACGGTTTCTGTTTCTGTGGGAACTAAGAGTTCAAAGACACGCCTATTGTTCTAATGAGCAGTGAGGCATGAGTTAGGACACTGGGGGGCGGGGCAGGCTGAGTGGTCAGGTACAGTGGGGAATCAAGTTAGAATATTGAGGCAGGAGACAGCTCTATTTGGATTCCATCAGCCCTATCCCTTCTTTGGTCCTCATCCTTCCCCCAGTTTGACCATTCATTTTGTTCTCCTTTGCTTTGCTCAACAGCCTCAGCCCATTCAGAAATTTAGCACTCTGGGCACTATTCATGCAATACTTTGGCTCATTTTGGGATTCATCTTCTGCCTTCCCCCCTTGTTTTTGTCTTCTATACATAACTTCTTTTTTTTAAAAGAAAATTTTTTATTAATACTTTTTGCTTTTTACATCTCCAGAATTTCTTTCAGTATCTCTCCTTCTAAAGAACAATCCATTCTGTGTAACAAATAATATTTTTAGAGAAAAAAAATAAAGTGAGGAAAAAACCAGCAAAACCAATCAATACATTGAAGAAGTCTGAAAGTATATACAATGCATCATAGCCATAGGGCTCCCACCTCTGCAAAGGAGCATGTGACTAACTGTAGCTGTTGGGGTGGTGGTGGTGTGGTGTGGCGTGCGTGTGTCACTTCTCATTTCTCTTCTTTGCTGTCTTTCCATATTCATTGTTATTAGTATACGAGACTTCTTAAAATCTCAGTTTGTGAATGAGTTCCTTGTGTGCCTACATTGGTTTCTTTAGATAACTGTCTTCTAGGCCATCTAGTCTGGCCCCTCGTTTTGCAGATAAATAAATCGAGGCTGAGAGGGGTTAAGTGACTTGTCCAGGGTCACTTAAGTGGCTTCATGATTCCAAATCCAGTTCTACACACTATATACTGTCTCTGTTTCTTTAGTATTAACTTTAAAAAGCATATAAGTCAGCTATCTCATTTGTTTTGCTCCCTTAGGAGCAGTTTTTGCTTAACAGGTCAGGAAACTAGACAAATAATAGAAATACAAATAGGGCACATGTGTGTTCGGTTCACTATATAGCATACGCATGTACACACACACACACACACAATCATAAAGATATTAACAGCCAGATGTTGAAACTGATCAGCTGGCAGATGTAATTGCCTAAAGAGCAGAGAAATGATTCTTTCAGAACAAGCAATGGTAATGATGGAGCAGGCCTGTAATCCCTGCTTCTCAGGCTAAGAATGGAATATCTCTTGAGCTCAGGAGTTCACTGCTTCACTACGCTAGTTACTGATAAAGAATCCACATTAGGTTTAGCATTAACATGGTGAGGGAAACTGGGGGACAAGTCAGCCCAGGTTGAAAATGAAGAAGGTCAAAGCTTTCAGTCAGATCACAGTGGGACTGGCCTCATAAGGAGCACCAACATGGCTGAGAAAGGAAAACCAAGACTTAAAAAAAAGACAATAAAAATTTAAAAAAACCTTTTAAAAAATCTTAATTCAAATGCCTTTCAGTAACAAAGTGAAGCAAAAAAAAAATCCCAAAAGTAACAAAAGTAAAATAATATTTTTTAAAACTCAAAGATTTTCATTTCAAAAGATGAATTTTCAGTTTTTTTTTAAAGAAAAATTATTTTGAATAAAACACTTAGGAAAGAACTATTTGAATAATCAGAGCCATTCGCAAATGGACTGATTTAGGAAGATGGGCCTCCATATATGTATATACTCTCTCAGATCCGAGCCCTCTCAGGCACAATTGAGGCTAATGGCAGTAAATTACAGAATGTGAAGAGGCCATTGAGGTTTCCCTTTCCCTTTCACTGTCTGTTCCTCCCGAGGAACTAGTAGATAATGCAATCACTTCAAAAGTTCCACTATATCTCCCTTCAGAGGACATAATCTTTGTAATTAGGTACAAGCTCTGTTGCTGGGATGGTCCTTCTTAATCACACAGAGGAATTTACCTCCCTAGCCGCATTTCTGTTCCAAGAAGCTGAGGTGGCATAAATGAAAGTGTCTTGTGTTTGATCTATGATCAATGAGCTTCTACAGAGCTGGCCATTCATGCTATCTGATGGATTTGAAGTGTAAAATCTGCCAATGGTAAAGACTTTCAAGTGTTAATAAAAATAATAGTAGTGATAGAAAAGGGTGAACTATTTGGGACTGAGAAAGGGATTGTGACCTGTGCAGTCTACAAAAGTGATTCCACAAACTCCAAAGGTCAAAATCTGACCAAGTCTGAAATATCAAAGAAAAGAAAAAAGGCAATCTTTCCTTCAAGGAAAACATGTTCTTTTACGTTATATGTGAATATATTGGGAGCTAACTTTTTAAGAGAAAACTATGCAATGTCAAATCCATTATAAATGCCCTGACAACCAAAAGGTCTTTTGAGATCTTATTTCTTTTTCTTTTTTCTTTTTTGGACTAGACCTGTGATTTAATTGTGGAGGAAGCCAGGGAAGAAATTTCCTCAGCTAATCTGGATCCATAATTTGTCTTCAATTTAAAGGTTTAGAGAATTGCCGTCCAAATGAAAGAGTTATAGAGGCAGATTAGAGTAGGGAGTAGGGAGAGAGAACTAGCCTCAAAAACACAAAGACAGAGATTCAAGTCCTACTATGCCTGACACTTCCTGGCCGTGTGTCCCTAGACAATTCACTTAGGCACTTTCAAAGCCCAAGGCAACTTATAGACTGCAAATTTTAAAACAAAATGGAAGAAATGAGTGGGACGGTATTGGTCATGCTTTTAAAAAGGATAACACACTACAAAACTCTTCCAGCAGTTCTGAGAATAATTTATATTTGATTGAGGATTACTTTTGCAACCAGAAAGCATAAAATATTTGTGTAATAATAATATTAGCTAGCATTTAGATAGCTATGGTATGCAAAATGCTATATATGTGCTATTTCATTTGATCATCACAACCACGCTGTGAGGTAGGTGTTATTATTGTCCCAATTTTATACATGGGGAAACTGAGGCAGAGGATGGTCACACAGAACTCATGTCTGAGACAGGATTCAAACTCATTGTTTGTTGTTGTTTCTGACTCTCCCTGACCCATTTGGGCTTTTCCTGGCAAAGATACTGTAGTAGCTTGCTATTTCCTTCTCTAGCTCATTTTACAGGTGAGGAAACTGAGGCAAACAGGATTAAGTGACTCATCCAGGGTTACACAGTTAGTAAATGTCTGAGGCCAAATTTGAACTCAGGTTCTCCTGACTCCAGGGTCGGTGCTGTACTCACTGCACCACCTAGCTGCCCCCCTTGTTTAAATTTTTAAAAAGTTTTATTAATATCTTTTGTGTTTTATACCACAGTTATCTTTCATTGTGTCTTCCATCTCCAAACTCTCCCTAGGAGCAAAGAAATGTAAACAACCAGCTGAGATGGTTTCTGACAACACACTTTAAAATGATTCTACATTCATCTCTGCTCCCCTTCGAGGAGAGAGAAATGTTTCCTCATCTCCTCTGGGATCAAAATTGATCATTGTATTTCATTTGAATTCAGTTGCTTAAAAAACTTTAGTTTTTGCTTCTCTTATTGTAGTGATGGGCATGCTGGTCCTCCTGGTTCTCCTTTCTTTGCTCTGGATGAGTACTTCCTATGTTCTTCTGAATTCTCCCTTTTCTTCCTTACTTAGGGGGCAATAATATTCATAAACCACATTTTGTTCAAACATTTTCCAGTTGTTGGTATTGACTTGTTTTAATTATTGCTATAACGAAACTTACTGCTACATATATTTTGGTATAGGTAGGCCTTTTCTTTTTGTCATTGACTTTCTTTAAAGAGGAAAAAAAAACCATTAAAAGCAGTTGAAAGAGTTTGAAGTGGAAAAACCCAGTTAAAACCAGTTTAAAGTGGGAAAAAAAACCAGTGGAAACCAATTAAGAGTAGGAAAAATCAGTTAAAACAAGTTTAAAGCAAAAAAAAAAACCAGTTAAAACCAGTTAAAAGTGGAAAAACCAGTTGAAACCAGTTGAGACAAGTTTAAAGTGGAAAAAAAAACTAGTTGAAACTAGTTAAGAGTGGCAAAACCAGTTTAAAAAAGTTGAAAACAATTTGAAGGGAAAAATCCAGTCAAAACCAGGGGAAACCAGTATGGAGTAGAAATAACAAGTAAAACCAATTTAAAGTGGGAAAAAACAGTTAAAACCAGTTTAAAGTGGGAAAAAAGTTAAAACCGGATTAAACTGGAAAAAAAACAATAAAACTAGTTTAAAGAAGAAAAACCAGGGAAAACCAGTTGAAGCCAGTTTGAAGTAGAAAAAAAATGAAAACAAGTTTAAAGTAGAAAAAGCCAGTTGAAACCAGTTTAAAGTGGAAAAAACAAGTTAAAACCAGATTGAAGTAAAAAAAAAACCAGAACCAATTGAAACCAGTTTAAATAGAAAAAAAAGTTTAAAGTGAAAAAAACAAGTAAAACCAGTTTAAAGTAGAAAAAAATAACTTGAAACCCAAGCCTTCTCAGCCAAGGAAAAAGACAAAGTTTATTAAGGATTTGCCGTATTGGGTTGTCTTAAGAAATCCCACCATTTGTGACGCTTGTTTTTACAAGAGGACCAGATTCAATCTGAGCTAGATTGAATCTGAGTGCCTTCTTGGAGGCAAGATGAGATTTATATACACAAAGATTGTAGGAGGGAATCTAGGGTGGTCCTGGGGAGATGGGAGGAGGGGTTTAGGGAGGGTCTTGAGGAGGAATGATCTTGATGGGACTGAGATGAGGTCAGACTCCAGGAACCAAGAGAATGGGATTAAGGATGAGAAGTAGCTGAAGGCATGGATATTGATAGTATCAAGGGTGGGAAACAGCCAGCCAGACATGGAAGGCTAGGCTAGGCTATTTGGGCATAAAAGGCCAGATCAAGTGGGAAGGTTCAGGGTGGGTTTCAAGGGGCTTCCCACAGTCTAAACCCCATCAAAACCAGTTGTAAAGCCAATCTGTAAGTGAAAGATGTTTCCAGCCCATGGAATAGGCCTCAGGTGGGGCCAAGAAAGAGAGGCCTGATTAAAGGCAGGCCTACACCTTTGTGATGCCAATCAGGCATTAAAGAACCGTCTCACTCACTTAATAGACCTGAGGTGGGGCAAATTAAGGGAAGCTTAGAGGTTTGTCATAGGAAAAAACCAGTTGAAACTGGTATGAACCAGAAAAAAACAGTTTAAACTGGTTTGAACTAGACAAAACCAGTTTAACCTGGTTTTAAAAACCAGTTAAAACCTATTGGAACCAGTTTAAACTAGTCAAAACTGGATTGAACTGGGGAAAAACCAGTTTGAACTGGTCAAAATCAGTCTGAATCAGTTGAAACCTGTTTGAACTGGAAAATAATTGGCTGAAACCAGTCTGAACAGGTTTTAACCAGTTGAAACAAGTTTGAACCAATAAAAAACTGGTTTGAACAACTTGGAACTCATTAAAACCAGAAAAAAAAAGATCAGAATCAGAAAAAAAAAACAGTTGAAAATGGTTGAAATTGCTTAACCTGGGAAAAAATAATTAAAAGCCAGATAAAACTGGCTGAGAGGCTCAAAAAACTTTTCAACCACTTTAAAATGGAAAAAAGTCATAAACCTGGGGGGAAAAGTTTAAATTGGAATAAAAGCCAGTTAAAACTGGTTAAAGTACAAAAAAAATTTCAAAGCATTGTAAAGAAGGGAAAAATCAGCTAAAACCAGTTAAAATGGAGAAAAAACCAGTTAAAACCAGTTTAAAGTGGAAAAAAATCAGTTTAAAAGCAGTGGAAACCAGTATAAAGTGGCAAAAAAAAACAGTTAAAACCAGTTAAAAATAAAAAAAACAGTTAAAACCTGTTGAAAAAACTGTTCAAAATAGAAAAAAAAACAGTTAAAACCTGTTGAAATCAGTTTAAAGTGAAAAAAAAAACAGTTAAAAGCAGTAGAAACCAGTATAAAATGGCAAAAACCAGGTAAAAGTAGAAACCTTTTGAAACCAGTATAAAGTGGCAAAAACCAGTTAAAACAAGTTAAAAGTGAAAAAAAACAGTTAAAACCTGTTGAAACCAGTTTAAAGTGGAAAAAACCAGTTGAAACTAGTCAAAACTGGATTGAACTGGAAAAAAAATGTTTGAACCAGTTGAAATAGGTTGGAACAGGTCTGAACCCATCTGAACTAGTCGGAACTGGTTGAAACCTGTTTGAACCGACAAAAACCCGGTTTGAACAAATTGGAACCGATTGAAACCAGGAAAAAAAGATTGGAATCAGGAAAAAAAACAGTTGAAAATGGTTGAAAGTGTTTAAATTGGAAAAAAAAATAATTAAAACCCAGATAAAACTGGTTGAGAGGCACAAAAAACTTTTCAACAACTTTAAAGTGGAAAAAAGTCATAAACCTGGGGGAAAACAGTTTAAATTGGAATAAAAGCCAGTTAAAACTAAAGTACAAAAAAAAATATATTCAAAGCATTGTAAAAAAAGAAAAAAATCAGTTAAAAAAAGTTAAAAAACCAGTGTAAAGTAGAAAAAAAAACAGTTAAAAGCAGTGGAAACCAGTATAAAGTGGCAAAAACCAGTTAAAAGCAGTGGAAGCTAGTATAAAGTGGCAAAAACCAGTTAAAACCAGTTGTAAGGCCAATCTGTAAGTGAAAGATGTTTCCAGCCCATGGAATAGGCCTCAGGTGAGGCCAAGAAAGGGAAGCCTAATTAGAGGCAGGCAGGCCTTGTGATGCCAATCAGGGATTAAAGAACCTTCTTCCCACTCACCCAATAGACCTGAGGTGGGCCAAATCATGGGAAACTTAGAGGTTTGTTTGTTGGTAGGCCTAAAGCCCCTACTTACTAGGTGCTAAACCTATGCGGGCATGAAGCCCTCAGGGCCCTAAGGGGATTTGCTAAGAGCAGAGCCAATGGTATGAGCACTGAGTTGTAGTCAATCATGAATTCAGCCAATCAGAGACCTGAGTTCTAGCCAATGAGATTTGAGCCCAGAACTGAGAGCCTCAGAACTGAGAGGGGCAGGGTTCAGAAGCAGACATCAAGAAGACACTGAGGCATCAGACGCTAAGGGAGAATAGCGTGAGGAGAGACTGCAGAGAGGACAGTGCGGAACAAGAGAGAGTGCAGAGATCAAAGAGCTGAGAGAGCTACAGGAATTGGAATTCAGCCCGAGGAGAAGGAGCAGGAACTCAAGGAGTCAACAGAGCTGCAGAGAGATGACTGAACTGAGAGTGACTGTTTACAGAAAGGCCCTATCAGGGGAGAAGGTTACAAGATGACTTAGTTCCTTGTGATAATACTGTGTTATAATGTCATTCTGGCTACATTGAGGTAGGCTCACTGGTTTTGGAATATAATTGCTACCATGTGGAATTGGAATTACTGGTTCTGGGATTGTCTAAATAAATGTTATACTTCCTCTGCCTTATACCTAGAGAATTTCTTATGCTTTGTGATTCTGAACCTTTCTGGAATGTTCATGGTCATCCTCATATTCATGAATCTTGTTTCATTGATATACCAGTTGAAACCAGTTTAAAATGGGAAAGAACAGTTTAAAACAGTTTAAAGTGAAAAAAACCAGCTTAAAGTAGAAAACAGTTTAAAATGGAAAAGCCAGCTTAAGCCAGTTAAAACCAGTTGAAAAAAGTTTGAACTTTAAAAAAGCCAGTTAAAACCAGTTAAAAGTGGAAAAAAAAAACCAGTTAAAACACGTTAAAACCTGTTTAAAGTTGAAAAAACAAAGCCCGTTGAAAACAGTTTAAATTTGAAAAAAATCAGTTGAAACTGGTTTGAAGTGGGAAAAAACAGTTACAATGATAGAGTGCTGGCCCTGAAGTCAGGAAGATCTCTGAGTTCAAATCCGCCTGAGACATTTGTTAGCTCTGTGACCATGTAACCTTATTCTGTATCAGTTTTTTAATCTATAAAATGGGGACAGTAATAAGACCCACCAGGGTTATTGTTAGGATAACATTTGTCAGCTACTGTTATTATAGTAGTAGTATGGTCCATTTTGCATGTCATGGACTCCTGGTCAATGTGGTAAAGCCTATGGAACCCTTCTCAAAATAATGCGTAAGTATGTTCTTTTTCATTAAATGCATAAAATAATCAGATTATAAGGGAAACCAATTATATTGAAATACAGTTATTAAAATATTTTAAAAATTCATGGACCCCTTACCATCTATGGACTTGAGGTTGAGAACACTTTCCTCATTCTTTTCTTTTTTTAAGCATAATTCCAAAGTTTTCTATAATAGTTGGGCCAATTCATAATTCCACCAATGGTATACTAATATGTTTATTTAACTATTTCTATTTTTGCCAATTTTAGGAGTGTCAAGTGAAACCTTATGGTTGTGTTCATTTCCATTTTTCTTACTAATGATGTCTAGCATTTTTTGATATTTCGATTTTGGTTGTTGATAGTTTTTGTAAATCATATAGAGAAATGTGGTTGATTTCCTGAGGCTATGTCTAAGAAACCAATACTATTCACCTACTCGTTGCTAGTTTGGGGGGAATTTCTTAGGTCTTGGGCTGCTCTGTAGGAAAATTCTTAGAACTGTTTCTGCTATTGTACAAACAGACCTTGAATTTTCTTTTTGGTATCCTTTTCACTTTAAAAAAAATGGTCCTTGTATATTCTCTACACAGCTGCCAAAAATGATATTCCTAAAGTGTAGGTCTGACCATGTTACCTCTGCCTAGTCAGTAAGTTCCGGGAGCTCCCTATGAAGTTCTTTGTCACTTAAAGCTCCTTACGACCTGGTCCCTTCATACGTCTCTAGTCTTCCTATACTTCACTCTATGATCCAGCAATACTGGCCCACTTGCTGTTCTTCAAACATAACACTCCAGCTCTGTGCTTCTCCACTGGCTGTCCCCTGTGCCTGAAATGCTCTTCTTCTTCCCTTCCTCTTGGAGTCCCTGTCTTCAAGAGTCTGTTCAAATGTCACCTTTGCCAGCAGGCCTTTCTCAGTCCCCCCCCCCCTCTAGTTGCTGGGGTCCATCTGTATCTTGTGTCTATTTATTTATATATTGTCTCTTCCATTAGAGGGGCAGTTAGGTGGAACAGCGGCTAGAGCTCTGGGCTGGGAATCAGGAAGATATATCGTCATAAGTTCAAAACCAGCCCCAGGCACTTACAAACTGTGTGACCCTGGGCAAGTCACTTAACTCCATTTGCCTCAGTTTCCTCATCTGTAAAATGATCCAGAGAAGGCAATGGCACACCACTTAGTATCTTTGCCAAGAAAACTCCAATTGAGGATGTGAAGAGTCAGACGGAACTGAACAAAGCTCCATTAGAACATGAGCTCCTTCAAGACAGGGACTGTTTTTTGCCTTTCTTTGCCTCTCTTAGCAGAGTACCTGACTCATAGTAAGTGCTTAATAAAAACTTGTGGATTGATTTTTTTTAACGTATTTGTTTATGTATTGTATGTAAACCATGGTCCAAAGCAGCTCTAGACAAGGTCCTGATTCATATCTTGGAAACATCATATACCTACCCAATCAATCAACAAACATAAAGCACCTGCTATGTGCCAGGAACTATGCTAAACACTAGGGAGACCCAGGGAAACTTCTCTTTGGGAATACGTAAATTTGAGCAAGTATATGTATGTGTGTGACAGAGAGGGAAGGGGAAAGGAAAGAGGAAGGGGAAAAGATTTTTATCTAAATCCATGATTGTTAGAAACATACTCACATTGTCTAGGAATAAGCAAGACTCGTTGGGAAGTCAGGAATATTTTAATTATAATTTATATTTATTCCCCCTGAATAAATGGGTACCTCCCCTGAACAGAGTACTGGAGAAAGTACAAAGGACTCAGATGGATGCCAGGCTCTTCATTGGCCAGATACAACCCCTTGACTGCCTACGTCATGCCCTCCGCAGATGGCTTGTTTAAGCATGCGTACAAGCCTCTGACCTTTCACCTGACCAACCTGAGGCCGGTTTCTGCTAAAGCTGGGGTGGGGGAGGAGGGAAGGTACACCTTCAATTCTGTGGAAACAAAACTCTTCCTCCCATTTCTTATAATCATCAAGAATACTTGTCACTGTTAAGTTCTAGCTTCCCTAGGAACTTTTGTATAGTCACTTCAGATTTATTGTACCATCCCCAAGCACAGAAAGGTTTTGGGGCCTATAGAGATGTAGGGAGTTGAAAGAAATGATTATTAATAGCCAATGATTTGGGGAGATCCAGAGTTCTCCCTTTTTCTAAAGACCTCATTTCAAAAACTTAGTCTCTGAAGGTTGAACTAACTTTCTCCTCTATCAGATCCAATCTTCCTGGAAATCTCTAATCTAAGGTGAATTCCACTCAATCAAGCTTGGGAGGGGGGTAGATCAGTTGTCTAGATTGCCCAAGGTTGGGGGTGGTCTGGGTATAGGGATAGTTTCTCTATCCAAGAGTGATGAAATGTTACTTCCAGCCCTTCATTGTAATATTCATTCCCTCATTAATTGTTAACTAATCAGAGTTGATTGCCACCCTCAAGAACAGCCCTCTTCCAAGAGTATATAAGCCATGAGCCTGCTGTCATGATTGCTTTTGGCATTCAAGAGTGCCACTGACCTCTTTTTATTAATAAACATGCTAGCATTATTAATAAAATGATTAAATTACCCAGAAACTACGTCTCTTGACCTTTTTAAACATCACAGAGTGAAGTATCCCACTCCTCTGGTGAGTCCCATTTTCCCTGGGGTCTAGATAGTTAATGCAGACCTAGAGCTCTCCTGTGGTTGAGACCTTCCCTAGTAAAGAAACCACTTATTAAGAAGATTACCTCTGCAGTTAGAGGAGACAAATCTGACCTCTGATCTTTACACCCTGTTTTTGATCTTGGGCAAGTCACTTAACTTTCCTGGAACTCAGTTTTCCCATCTGTAGCAGCAGTCTCACTTTCTATTGGGGCTGCTGCTGTCGTATTGCCACCATGTCTATTTCCTGTTAATACTGGCTCTTTGGCAGAGTGTTACAGCGCTGTTAGATTTAGAACACCTGAGCTAGAGGTGGACAACTCAACCTATTTTCCACTCTGTTGTTAGTTTTGTGGTTCTTCCCTTGCTGACACATAGAAAGGTCAATCATGAAGCTGTTAGTATCCCATTAGCCCTTCTCAACTAGAGGTCCCAGCTTCTCCCTCCTAACTAAATTCTGTTTGTCTCTTTGCCTCATGGTTCAGTGTCCCCGAACACGGGGATTGAAGAGGGTAGAGAGTAGAGAGTAGAGAGCTCCTTCCACGTCCACCATTTAAGGAAGTTTCGCAGGCCTTCCATCTCTAAATTTCCCATATACCTGCACTCCTCTGGATTTCATTATGCCCTCCAGAAACCTCATCTTCCTGCAAAATCATATCAACCTTGGAACCCCCACCTCTTTAGTACCTCCTGCCTTCCGATTGGAGAGGGTGGAGGGTGGAGAGCAGAGAGCTTTCCATTTAAATAAGTTGCCAGTCCAGCCATTTCCCATTGGCTACATTCCTCTAGACTTCATCACGTCTCTCTTCTTTTTATGTGTTGTTTTCCTCCATTAGATTATGAGCTCCTTGTGGGTCAGGATTATCTTTTGTCTTTCATTGCATTCCCATCACTTATTGATATTAGGGAAATAAAATGTCTTTCCCTTTACTTTTCCAACTACATGCTCTGATATTCCAACTAGCACCAGGCCATAAAGACATTCTTGTCCCCACTAGGGTTAGATACTTGAAATGGAATATTATAGCATGGTGTAGCAGAAACAATATTGGGCTTGGGGTCAGGAGCCCTGGGCTCTAGTTCTAGTTCTTATGATTTGAGGCAAGTTACTTTTACTTTCTTGGCCTCAGTTTCCTTATGTAAATTGAGGGAGTTGGAAAAAAAAATCTTTCAGGGCCCTTCCAGCTCTAAAATTCTATGATTCTCTTAGTTCTTCCCTCCCATTTCAACATTTCACCAAAATATTCATTTTAAGTTGAAGTTGTAAAGGAGTGAGGGAGAAGCACATAGTATGATTTTCCTTTGGTCTCACCCCTCTCTAACTACCTCCACCCTTACCCTCCCCACTCCCAGTGAGCTGAAGCATAGATTTATTAGTTCAGTCTTATGAAGGGGTGGAAGAAATTGGATGGCTGCATGGGAGAACATGCTATATTAAGGAGAGACTTCAAAAGATGATACAGAAAACCTGCCAGATTCTTCCAAGCGTAAGGGGCAGCCTGAAAGAAGCAAAGCTGGCAACTACTTGAAACTCTGGTCCTTGATAAACTCTCTTCTGTTTCCCCTAGGGCTTTGGAAATTCTGCCAGCCTAACCCAAATGTTATAGTTCCTGGGATTCAGCAGTGGAATACTCATGGTCCCTGAATTAATTTCATTCCCAGAGGAAAGAAACCAGTACTGTTTCTCCTATGGCTATAGTCTTCAAGAACATTTTCTATTAGCAATTTACCAGTCGCACACACCCTGGGAATAACATCTAAACACTGACATTGCCCCTTACCGACTGCATAGACTCCTGGGTTTCAGGGGAGGGGGTTGGAGAGAGGGATCAGCGTGGGAAAAACATAGACTCATAGATTTTGAGCTAGAAGTTTCCTTTGAGGTCAGTTAGCCCAACTGCATTTTACAGATGAGGAAACCAAGATGAGCAGGGATTAAGTGACTTGTCCATGGTCATACCAGTAAGTGGTAGTCCAAATCCAGCACTGGTTCCCATTATTTGCTTTAGAAGGGCAGACTACTTTTACACGCAGCTTCTCCATATTCTGATGCGTGCTGAGGAGGAGATGCAGGCATTATTTTAACACCATTGTACTTTGCAATCTGTGCTGCAAACAGCTATTTCAGCTTGGAGAGAGAGCCAAATCAGCCTTATGTGTTTAATTTTTTGGTTGCAGCTCCTGAGCAGGACGGATGGTGATTTTACTTTTCCATTTGCAGTTTTTATCATTGGAACAAACATGGCCCCATATTGCCTGCGAAGGGCTGCGGGGGGCTGATGCCTTACAGCCTCCATTTTCTTTCCCTGTCATAGGGAAATGAAAAATTTAACGAGGCATTCCCAAGGTCTGCTGATCTTCAATCAGCAGGGAACTGAGAATGCTTAACAAAGCCTGCTCTAACATCGTTCATTATTATGTGGAGTTGGATGTCTATCGTGGGTGAATCTTGTCCCTGAAACATCATAACCCTATATGGTAAAAGCATGGCATAACTTGTTTAATCTATGAGCCAACATCAGTCAGGTCTTCTGACCACAGAATAAGAGACAGATTCAAAATAGGCAACCTTTTCCTCCTTAGGAGGGAAGTCGGAATTTTGTCTCTTTTATTTTAAAGATGAGAACATTGAGATGGATGATAGGATCATATACCTGGAGCTGGAGGAACCCTCAGTGGCTATCTAGTTCAACCTGATTTTACAGGTAAGGAAACTGAGGCTCAGGGAGGTTAGGTTACTTGCTTCAGATTACATTTATAGTGAGTATCAAAGGCAGAATTTGAATCCAAATCCTTTGACTCCAGAGACAATACTCTTTCCCCTATTCCACAGGAGACCCGATAAGCTAGAAATTTAAGTTCAGATTCATGACTTGCTTTTTTCCTCACTAACAAAATAAGAATGATAATTTGTCGTTGAAGATGACATCAAGGGGTGATATCTTGACTCGCTCATGAATTAGATTTCAGTGACGCAGATCTGAGCAAAGTCATCAGCCTCACTCTCTCTTCCAGAGTCATTGAAGTCCAATGGCAAAACAAAAGTCAAGGCAGCTGGCGATGGTCTGGGGTGCAGTGGATGACCTTGGTGTCTTCCACGTCTGACCAAGCTCTAAGCGCTTAGCTGCTTTCATGGACATTGAAAAAAATCTTTCTCATCTGCCTATTCCACAGGGGAGAAATCTTAACATGCTTGCAGTAAAAACATCCCCTAACTCACTGATGGGTTTGAGGCTAAGTGATAATCCCATGCATTCTTTTTTACCAATATCATACTAAAGCATTTCTGTGAAGCACTTGAAGATCAAATTTATGCTCAGAGCTGTAACTAACATGAGATAAATAAGGCTTTGTCTCAAGAGCCCAATATCTAATGGAGCTACTTCTTTCTCAGAAGAGTACTCTTCATTCCCATGGTGAATATTGTCCCTGCACTTTGATATATGGTTCTCCACTGGCCTGGACAGCCATGTGATACAACCACCCCTAAAATGTGCCTTTGAGGTCCCATTGCTGTGAAGCCTATCTCCTGGGGCCCATCATTCCCTACAGTCCCTTTAAGAATGATCAGATTTTCTAAGGTATGGGCCTTGTCATATGACCTTCTGCTATCTTCCTTTCCATACCAGGAATGGAGCTTCAAAAACGCTGTCCCTGTCCCTTTCTAGGTGTTAACCCACTAAGCTTTGGAACTTACTTTAGAGTAGAGACCGGCTCCTGAGTCATTCCTCACGTCAGGCCCAGGCCATATTTTATCCCATCCAGTCATCCACTAAGACATCAGGGCCTAGCCAATGCCATCTAACTTGATGTCCAGTATATATTTTCTTTCCTTACTCCCTCTGCCTTTTGCTCAGGGAATAACGAACCATATTGTCACTGCCACTAGAAAGGGCATGACAAACTATTGCCCTTTGTTTCCACTCACAATTCCTCTGATTGCCTAGAGTCCCTGGAGCAAAGATAATCCCTTCCCTGGCCTCTGCTCTGCAGTATGTACAACATGACCCCAGTAGAATGTAAATCCCCTGAAGGTAGGAATTGTGTTACTTTACATGTGTATTTCTACTGCCTAACATAAGAGCCTAGCAGGCTCTTAATTAGTTATTGATGATTGATTGAAGTAGGGAATGTAGGGAAAGGTCATGAGACAGGCCTGGGCGGGTGTTCCCCTTTCCTAAAAAGCTGAAAAATGAAAGACCTGTGGAGGAAGATTCCAAGGGTTCTGTATGAAATCAGTGGCTCTCAGTGCCCGCCTGGAAGCTGTCAAGGAAATTGGTACAACATCAAGATAGTGGCTGCTGCCTCTGCAGGAAAGCAGAAGGTATTTCTAGAAAATTCACAGAATTTCACTTTGAAGGGACCTTGTTGGCTCAACCCATACCTGAAACAGAATTTTAGACTCTCTCAATGATCACACTCTCTTCTCACAGGAATCTTTTGGAGATGGAGACTGGGTAATTAAAAGGAAGATCTAAGTATCATTTTTTTTGAAAGCCAAAATTTGGGTTGTTTCTCATAACAGAGTGCACATAATAAAACCTCATTCCCCTCCCCACCTCCTGCCTCAGCCTCCCACTCTTCCCTTAGTCAGTACACTTATTGTTTTTGAGATAAAATTACGAGTTTGATGAACATCCCCCTCTCAGCTGAACAAGAGGGCTTGAGAACACTGGGAATGAAGGCTTTGGACTGGCAGTTGAAGGAGGGAATGATTTATGCTCTTAATTAGAAAAGAAAGCAGTGCTGTTTGCTTTTATTTGATAGACACCACATCTGCCTGCACTTAATCAAAGAATAATTCTTAATCCTATGGACTAAAATGTGTAATAAAAATTCTACTCTTTTACAATTTCTCGAATGATTTTTTTTAAGTACATGGCAGGGGTTGGGGAAACAGTATATTTTTTTCTAGGATAAAAGATAACCAGGACAGAAATAGGGGAGGGAACTGAGAAAACCATTCCAGCCATTTAACTTTGAGGTAACAGTGGGAAAGTTTTTCTCCGCCTGCCCCCACCTACCCAACGCAATTCTTAACCTAGCAGGTCTAGTTTCAGACACAGAAGAGACTGAGGAGAAACTTGGCTACGTGGTATCTTTTAAGAAGCTCTTGCCAATACTTTCCTCCCTTCCCTTATCCCTTCTTGAAAGTTTGCCATACTGCTTCAGATTTCCTCTGTTAGTTTATGCCTTTCTGTTATTAGTTTTATTGCTTTTAATAACAGTTCACTTTTCTGTAGCACTGCATGGTTTACAAAACCTCCTTTTGTTATCTGTTAGACTGTCTATGGGTGTCAAATTTGATCCAGTTCCCAACTAGATGTATTGAATCGGCCTCGTTCAGGCCCAGCCTACAACAACAGAGGACCTGGACAGAGAGAAGGGGGCAGCTGATCTTTCATTTATTTCACAATTTGACCTCAGCCAGTCCTTCTCCAAAGAATAGCCTGTTGTGGTGTTTAGCCCACTTGAAAATCCTCCATTGGGTGATATTTCTAGGGCACAGGTACAGGAACTTTTATTTTTTTAATTTTTTTCTCTTTTCCTGAATTTTTGTGTTTCAGCTCTCAGTTTTCTGTCTCAAGAATCGATCACCTTTCAAAACATTCATAGAAATTCTACAAGCTGCCAGGGCACTGGAAACAATCTAGGCAAGAATGCAAAAATCTTGCATTTAGCAGAGACTGTGAATGAGCAGGGACTTGGCGAGATCATGGAGCCCTGAGTCTGCATCCAGTCAGATTATGAGGTGACAATCCTGTTTGGACTTTATCCCTGCTGTTCAGTCAAGGCTATTCTCCCTCTGCTTAGCAAATCTACTCCAAGTCTTCGTCTGGTGTTTGAATGTTCTCTGTTTCAGTATGCTGGAATGGATCTTCATTTCTAAGGTATACAACAAAGGAAAAAGATCATGAATTTCTCTAGGAAGATCCCTGGTCTTTGCCTCTCCTTAGCATTTTTTAAAGTCATCTTTTTGGGGGGACTGTAGGGGGAGAGAATGTAGGAAGGTGTTTTCTTTTTATTCACCCAAACTGCTTAAGAAGTTATTTTCACCAATTACAAATTAAATAATTTCACCTAGAATTATACAACAATCTAGCAAAGTCCAATGAATTCTTTATGATTTACCTTAATAGCATCTATATATTTTTAAGCTCTCTACCATTATTAATTAATTAATACCTATAATAGTCCTGTGAGATAGGATACTCTTGTCATCCTGATTTTATTGATAGAACCATTTTAGAGGAACAAAAAGGTTAAGTACTTTGCCCAAGGTCACCCAGTAAGTTGTTGCTGAGCCAGGAATAGAAGTAAATATCTACTGTTGTTCATCTTGACACTTCTCACCACTAAGCCAGTAATCTCCAACTAGGGCCTACGACTCTTTTATTTTGGCTGAAGTTACAACGCCCTTCCTAGCCACCCAGGTTCAAAACCTCTATCATCCTTGATTGTCCCTTCCCCTGCCTTTTTTTTTCCACTCACACAGTCCAACTCACACTTTTCAACTTAATTTCATATTATTCCCCTTTCCAAACTCTGCGATTCAGTCATTCTGAACTACTGTTTCCTGATCTAAACTCTAGTTCTCCTGTCCTCATACATTCCCACAAGCCACCCTGTATGTCTGGATTGTACTCCCTCATCTCTGCCTTTCAGAATCCTTGTCTGAGCTTCAGCGCAGATGACACTTCCTTTGGGGAGCCTGCCCTAATTTTCCTAATTGACAGTGTTCTCTGCCTCTGAAATTTCCCTTGTACTATACCATATTTGTTTCTGTACATATCATAGCCCCTAAGTAAAAGGTAAGCTCCTTGAGGGAGCTTCATTTGTGTGTATCTATCCCCAGTGCCTAGTGTTTTGCACAAGGTGGATGTTTAATAAATGTTGATTGAATTGCATTTGTTGAAGGTGTCGAAGCTTGACTTTGTAGATAGGAATCCAAACTGGTTACATCTGCTACATACCCCATTTCTATGAGTCACCTTAATGACCAGAGGGGAGGGAATACCAGTCATCTCAGAGCATCTCTTTCCTAAATCTTATACAAACACCTGTTCACAGATTGCTTCACTCAGCATGTTGCCTCAAGATTTCAGCAAATAAAAAGTACCTTGCCTTCAGAAAGGACATGAAATGGGATAAAACTTAAGTTTTGCTTGCATAAGCAATTAAAGTTAGCTGCATTATCTCTTATTTTTGAAGTTTCTTGCTTGTGCAAAAGCAGTTTTGCACTAACTGGACTAGAAGAATTCTGGTCCTTCTAAGTCTAAATCTTTATTAATAATGTTTTATTCACATCCCCCTGCCCCATTTACATAGATATCTAGGATATAGCTTCCAGGTGATACAGAAGATAGCAATGGGCCTAGAATCAGGAAGACCTGAGTTCAAATCTAGTCTCAGATACATACTAGTTGTATGACCCTGGGCAAATTATTTAACCTCTGCCTGTCTCAGTTTCCTTGTCATGGGAATAATGATAACACTTACCTCCCAGGGTTGTTATGAGGATCAAATGAGATAACTTAAAGCACTTAGCAGAGTTCCTGGCACATAGTGTTATATAAGTGTTAACTGTTATTATCTTCAATTGGTGAGACTGTCCTACATATCAGAGTGTACAGGTTATGGGCCAGTAGCATAAAACAATTATCAAACTCATAAGGATACTGTTTAGACTTATATTGACAAAGTTAACCATTTCTTTGTTTTCTGTAAGATGCTCTTCCTATCTGAGAAGAAGATAGGCTGGTGACATGGGGAGAGTAAGGGATAAGTAGCAGATACTCTGAGCACCCCATTGATATCCTTACAACGTCAAGAAAATGTGAAGAAGGTCCTCTATTGTGTTCGTTGGACCCTCTATGGAAAACTGATGGGAAGACATGGCCAAAAGGATGGTATATATGTTCTTGGTCACTAGAGAAAATATTTACATTGATGAGACCATAGTTTCATTGGAATATTTGGAAGAGTTCTTCCTGGGACTTAAGTCTGTGTCCAAGAGTATCTGCATATTCACAAAAGATGCCCAAAGAGTCTATGGAAAGATTTTAGGAGGATTTCATGTTTTAAATTTTTTTGTAAATCCTTAAATATAATTGCTTTCTTTTGTAATTCTATTTTTAAAAAATTTTATGCATTTTAAATCATTATTCTGAGAGGCCCATAGGCTTCATCAAACTGCCAAAGGAGTCTATGACACACAAAAAGGTTAGGGTCTTTAAGACCTGTAAGAACAGGATCTTAAAGTGATAAGTAGTTATCTTGCCATTAGAAATAAAGGATGTCTGAAACTAAGACTTTTGGGACAAATCTGTACAAACAGAATCCTAATCCAAATGGAGCACTTAACTTTGCCTTTAAACCCAAACCACTCTGGCTTTTATTGAATGGCCAATAATAACACCCAGCCCAAGCCTCTGTGGCTCACTGTCTAGATTATGATGATTTAGAAGGAGTGTAAATAGTAATTGTTTTCTCTTTTGATCAGAAACTTTGAGAGTCTTCCCTTCCCAGACTGATAGTTTTAATGATGGTAAATTAGGCCATCTTTTGTCTCAGTTCTTACCTAGCCCTTAAAGTCATTAAATAGAATTGTCTCAGACAAGTCTAGGAAAGATCTTAATTTAGAAAGGCCAAGATCGCCTACTCTATGGCAGGCCATCGCCAGTAATTTTGGCTTGGGTCTTGCCACTGGACTTCAATGACTTTGAAGGAGAGAGTGAGGCTGATAACTTTGTGCCAATCTGTCTCACTTGAAATCCAACTGAAGATGGAGTCAAGGCATCACCCTCATGATGTCATTGGTCCTCTTTGAGAATGAAGAATGAACAACAACAACAATCCATGAACTTTTTAATTGTCCTTCCATGCTGCAAACATTAGCTTCTCTGTATTTTGTCTTGAATCAGAATGTATATCATGAAGCTCTTTTCATCTGGTGTGTTCAAAACATTTTCAAACAGTGGCTACTAAAATGCAACTTAACAGGGAAACTGAGATACATCTCTCCAATCAAGATAACGGTTTATTAATAGTGATCCTATAGCTGTTAGGTCAGTGACCATGATGAGAAGGAAAATACTCTCATTATTGAGACTTAGGGAAGGAAGAGTTCTGGGTGGTCAGAGAATGTCATAATTAGTTACAGTTGGGATAGGTGGGTTGGCCTTCAGGTGTGGATGATCATACCATCTGACCTTTAAGAAATGCTAATTGCTTTATAGCAAGATGCCTCTAGTCATCTTGACTAGAAAATCAGAACTACCCCAATATGGAACATCTGGTTGGTCATTCTCTGGGGGGTGGGGCAGGCATCAAATCATCCCTAATTTTACAAGGAGACACAATGACAGAATAACTGTATCTTGGCTTTAGGTTTAGCCTAAACTGGTTTCTGTTTTCAGGTAAACAAAATGGAAGTCCCAGGTCAAACTGGTTAGCAAGCTGATGTTCCAAGAGTTTAGGAGCAATCACATCATTCCTTCTCAACCTAGCCTTTAAGCCAATTTGGACTGGGAAAGACCCCATTTTTAGCTGAACTGAGAAATGGGGTTTTGACAAAATTCGGAATAGGATAGATTATAGAGTAGAATCCATTATTAAATGATACAGCATAATTTTAATTTCTTCATAACAATGTTATGGAACAAATTGACCAATACCAACACTGTCTCCATTACATCTAGTGGGGCAATAGAAAAATGGAGTGATGGAGTACTTTGTTCTAACTCCCAAAGGGAGTTCCTGAGATAATGGTAAATAAAGGCTGGCTCTTTTAATGTTCAGTCCTGTGCGATGTTCACCAACTCCTTATGGATAATATCATCATACATCATACATCATACATATTGCTTTGTAGTAGCAAACTGTCATAATGATGATATTCTTCTAAGAAGTCATTCTCTATTGACTTAGGCTTTGGATGAGATAGATTCTTATTTTATATAAACATAGGACTTCCTCATTTTACACAAATACAGCTGTCATGCCTTAATTCTGATAAAGATCTCGTTTAGGGAGGCACTCTTTTTATGTCCCCCTTCCTGAATGAAACTGGTTTTATCTTGTAGCCATTATGAAGAGTCCAATGAAGTTAATGGAAAATAAGGTGGTCTAGAGTAAAAGTTTTTAGGCTAGAAGTCAGTATCTGAATTAATAATAAAATAGCCTACATTTACACAGAACATTAGAGCTATAACAACTTTGTCAGGTAGGTTTGGATAAGTGTCACTCGACACCTGTTAAATGCCAAATGGGAAAATGGAAGTACAAGAAATTAAATGATTTTCCCAGAGTTACATGGTTATTAAGTTGATTAGAACCCATCTCTTCTGATTCCAAGACTAATGTTCCTCTGTATCACACTGCCCTAGTCCCAACTCTAACATGGACAGTTAGTTAATTAGGACTTGCTTTATAAGAATGACTAGCTAGTCCCTTAAATAGGGTCTTTTTTAATTAAGATTTTTTATTTTTTAGTTTACAATACTCAGTCCCGCATGATTTTGAGTTCCAGATTTTCTTCCCTCCCCTCTCCTCCTCCCTCCCCAAGACGGCATGTAATCTGATATATCTTCTACATATAACTTCGCATTGAACTTATTTACACCATAGTCAAGTTGCAAAGAAGAATTATGACCAATGGAATGAATCATGAGAAAGAAGAAACAAATAAAAAAAACCCAAACAAAAACACAAGAGAAAAAAAAACAAAAGAAAGAAAAAGGAGAGCAAACAGTTTGCCTCAATATGCATTCAGATTCCATAGTTCTTTCTCTGGATGTAGATAGCTCTCTCCATTAAATAGGATCTTGAAGGAAAAAACAAAACAAAACAAAACATTTTCATGGTGGGGAAAGCATCAGGAGAGGTTAGGGGAATGGAGTACTGTCTGGAAGATTGGGCCTTGATGAGGACATAGTGGGAGTCCTTGAGCAGGAGGGCAATACTGGGAATATTGAGGTGAACAAATGTTGCCAAAAGTGAAAAATCAGGGAATACAAATGAAGATGTAGGAGACCCAAAAGCAAACTCTTTCTAGTGCACAATTTCTCTCTGGTGGTCTTCGAAGCAGGCCTTCCAACTATAATCACACCCTCCATCCAGTAGATGAAAATATACTTGACATTTATTCCGAAACATCCTCAGTCCTTGAAAGAATCTTCCTCCATACACAGGGTTACGAAGAATGAAGGCTGAAGCTGGTTGTTATCTGGCCCTGAAACCTCTGGATTTCCCTTTTCAAAGTCTCCTGAGAATGAGATCTGCCACTTCTCTTAAGATCAGGAGACTGGGAGCCCTATGGGTTTGAATAGTCTTTCCTGGAGTCAGGTAGAGAACATACATCCCAAACTTTGATTTTAAACCAGTGTGAGCTGTATGAGGGCAGGGACTATGTTTTTGCCTTTCTTTGCCAAGAAAACCTCAAATGGGGTCACAAAGAAGTGGACATGACTGAAAAAAAAACCCAAAACCAATTGAACCTGAACCAATAAACATTTACCTACTCTGTGCCAGGCCCTATGCTAAGCACTGGGGATAGAAATAAGAAAATGAAACAATCCCTAAACTCGAGGAGTTTACAGTCTAATAGGAGAAGACAACATACAAAAGGAAGCTGAAAAAAGCTGGGAAGCATTTGCACAGTGAGTACCCCGAAAAGAGGAGGCACAATGTTCCCTGGAGCTGAAGCCAAGCAGAACAGATGATGAAAAATGGAGTTATCAGGAAGTTTGTAAGCCCTTTATAAAAGAAGGCTGTGGGAGGAGTTTAGTGTTCTGCTCTTCAGGCCTCCAAATAGAGGGGAGAGGTTGGTGGGAGGGTTGAGAAAGTGTAGAGTAACAAAGCCTGAGGGACGTGAGATTTCAGGTGGTCAGTTGGAGGGTGATGGGGGAGTGGGAAGGCATGTTGTTCCCTGGAGTTGAAGCCAAATAGAACCTAACTCTTCTGATTCCTAATCCCACGCTCTTTCTAAAACAGTATCCTGCCTTTCTCCCATTGCTTTTAACCATTACCTTTTCGTGGATGATGACCCAGTCTTTGTACTGGGGGTAATTTGGTCCCTTCTTCCCAGCTAGCTGATGTAATCACTGAAATTAAGGGGCAGAAAAGAGAAGTACAAGATACAAAGGTGTGCCTAAGCCCCGATATCCATTTATAAGTGTAGAGGAGTTCTCTGACTGAATTGGAAAGTATTTAGTTGTGTGAAGATTAGCCATGATTCTGGAAGTCTTTAAGAAGCTAAGCCTACCAAGTCCTGCAGTCAGGAGAATAGTTTGAGAGTTTGGAGTTTTTGAGAGAAGGAACCATTTTGTGGAATGTGAGCTCCATACCTTTACCAGAGGACATAGGGAGATGAGATATTTCTCTCCTCCCCACCTCCCATTGACCATAGCAGTAGTTTAGTTCCTCACCCAGTAGGAGACACCACATTCAGCAGGGAGCAGTTGGGAGAGTTAAGCAGTTTATTCTCCAGGTACTGGTACAAAGAAGCAGGAAGTAGTTTCAAAGAATGAGTCTTCTGGACAAGAGACATGTCTTGGCAGGTGAGACAAACTGCATAGAGGAGTAGACCCAGAGAACTCAGGTGAGAAACCTACTCATCGGAGATATTGCATTCAGGAGGGGGCAGTTTGAGGATTCCACAAGAAAAGGAAGGACGTCAGGGGTCTTCATTATCAGAGGCCTGGGGTGACTTAGCCACAGATGTTGCCTACAGGTATACTACATTGTGAGTGTATTGTAAGTTTATACCCACTCTCCTAACGACACTGTATGTATTTGTCGGAGACCAAGTCCCAGGTTTATTGGAGGAATATTTTATAGCTATTGTTCTTACTACTCCATTTCAGTAATTCCTTTGCTTTCAGTTAATTGTGTCTACTGTCTGACTATTAAAGGTAAGCTCACTAGTGGGAGCTCATGAACTAGTTTTAGGAGTACTGACCCATAGAGTACCTTTGCACCCTAGAACCTATGATATTATACCTGTCTTATCTCCAGAGTTTCTTCGTCTGGGGTAAGATCGTTGGAATATGCTCTTAATTCAATCCAATTCAGTTCTATTTGGAGCAGAGATAGCTGAATATCACAAAACAGCTGCTGGGTAGGCCATGCCTGTGAAGGTAGACCCAGGCCAGGAAGAATTCACATTGAGTCAGCAGTTGCTATTGGATTGGGGTGGAAGCTTCCTATCTGGTAACTTCCTATTTTAATGAATTATTCTTGCTAAGCTTAGCTGTTTGTATACTTTTGAAGGACTGCAAGTACTGTCAGTGATCTATCAATCTAAGGGCAAAGGCCTTTATACCCTTTCCTAGTTAATGGATTATTTCTTTTTCCCATGCTTGACTGAAAGGTCAAAGGATGTATCTCTTGTTGCGTCTCTCTCAGCATTTAGCACAATGTCTTGTATGTAGTAGGTCCTTAAAAGATGTTTGTTGAATGAATTTTCATTTTCATTTCTGAGGTATAAAACTCAGTGGATTTCAACAAGGTTGTGACTTGTTCAAGGCCACCCATCTAGTAAGTGATAAAACCAGGATTCAAACCTAGCCCTTCTGACTTCAAATCTTATACTCTTTCTGGTATGCTATGCCATTTAAAAATAGTGGAGTTACCAACTTCACCAGAATTTCTCAGGCACAAAACATAATCTAATTTTAGAAACAATTCAGTAGCATTGCCTATTTTAAAAATCCATTTATATTGTAACTTATATACCTGAAAAGAGCAAAGGAGCCAAGCAAGTTTCTGTGTAGCCGAGATAGATATTACAAAGTCCACACACACATTACAGCCCATGCACCGAAATGGCAGGGAAGCCCCTCGCCCAGAAGCCAGTTACTCTTAATCCACTTTTAGTAAATGTGGGTGTTTTCCCATTCCCACTCCTTAACAGGTTAAAAGCAGGAGACTTAGAAAACTGAAGAGAAACAATCATCTGAGGTCATTTTGGTAGATCACAGGATTTTGAGCAGGAGATTCTGAACTTTGAGATCAATTGGTCCAACTCCAAAAATTTCTTGAGGGGGAAATCTGGGTTGAAGTGGAAGGGAAGTGACTTGCCCAAGGTCACACAGCCAGTAAGCAGCGGAGTCATAATTCGAACCCAGTCCTCCTCACTATCTTAGACCGCCCCCCCCCCCACTTAGACATTCCAATGAAATTAACTAGAGAACTCCTGCCCCACCAAGATGATCTCAGGAAATTAACTAAGGAAACCCTCCCACAGGAACAGACCTGATCCTGGGCTGAGAAGGTTAGTTATCAAAGTATCCCAAGGTTAAGACATTCTCCCCCTGCCCCAACTCATCCTGTTCCTGTTATTTAACCTCCCAAATTAGGAAAATGACTCACTGGATAGCCTCCATTTGCCACCTCCCCTATGGCTATGTAAAATCTCATATATATGTATATACATATATATACATATGTGTATATATATGCACATACATACACATATATACACATACACATATATACATACACACACATATCCCTTTGTTCTGCAGGCTATGTAAAACCCTAAACAGTATATGTGTATATCTCCCTTTGTTCTGTCGAGTTGCTAGCCACCTGGCAACTGCCCATCCGCTGATGCTAATTAAACTTTTATCTTCTATCTTTGGCGTTTGAATTATTGACCTCCTGTCAAAGGGAAGAATTTCTCACTAGGAAGATCTCTGGACCTCTGGGCTGAGAAATTTCCCAACAAGGAAGCACCCACATGGGAAATGGTAGTTATCTACTTCTGAGAAGATGTATTCCCCTACCACATCGGTGGGAACAGCCTCTTTCTTCGAACAGAACTGACTGCATCTTTAAAATTACTAGATTAGGACAGTCTGTCTCAGGTTCTGTTGACTCAAAGCATGGCCACCATGCCCTAAGCTGGGAGAAGGGGAGGGGAAGGGAGGAAGGACTATTTTCCTCTTCCCCCAGGAACCTTAGGTTGTGTGGTCCCAAGAAAATGGTTTGATGTCATGGTCTATTTTATTATTCCTTTTCAGTCCTAGGAGAAGTGGTAGAGTGCTAGCCCTGGGAGCTTGAACCATGGCAACCTTGGAGCCAGGATTCTAGGCCAGATGTTGCCAGCCCTGAAGGGAAGCCCTGGGTACAAGGGACTTTGGACATGGAACTTGGTGGGACTGTCCTATATAGAAATTTCACTAAGCTGTGAACCTAATTTTCTCCCCAGAGACTTAAGGTGGTGCTACCTTATTATGCCCCCATATGCTGGGATGGGGGGAGGAGGATGTTTGCATGTTTGTTCTTTGAAGTCAATATTCCTTTGTAAAAGCTGACTGTAGCATAGTTAAATGGAACTGGTTTTATTTGAGTCCCAACTAAAATCCCACCTCCTACAGGAAGCCTTCCCCAATGCCTCTTAATTTCAGTGCCTTACCTCTGTTATTTCCTATTTATCCTGTATATGGCTTGCTTTGTGTATATTTGTTTGCATGTTGTCTCTCCCATTAGATTGTAAGTTCCTTGAGGGCAGGAACTGTTACCTCTTTTTGTATCCCCAGAGCTTAGTACAGTGTCTGGCAATAGTAGACACTTAATAAATATTTATTGATTGATTGATTGAACTATGGTTCTGGGGATCCCTAAAATTGGGAGAAGGAGTTGGTGGAGACTTGAGCCAATGGCAGGAATGAGAGACAGCACAAACCTCTCTAAAGGGTACCAGAGTACCCCGGGGAGGGGTGAAATGTAACAGACCCAACCTATAATCAGAAAGGGACAAGGCAGTCATTGTTAGATTATATTCTGTCAGGACAGATAATATGTGTATGTAATATATGTGTAATACAAAATAAATAACAAATAATATATATATATATGTACATGCATATATGTATGTATATGTTTGTGTATATATGTCTATGTCTATATATACATATATCTACACACACACACATGCACACACATACATATACACACATAAGAGCAAATTGAGACTCAGAAAAGACTTGTCCATAGCCACATAGTTGGTAAGTGACAGAGCCAAGAGTCAAACCCAAGCCTCCCCTGACTTGAAGTCTAGCCTTCTTTGTAAGTACACCACACATTTCCTGAAGGGTTTGGGTAGCAGGTTTTTTAAATTGTACTTTCTTAACTGCTTTTTCCCTCACAATCTTTGCTTCTGCCCTGGGTTATAGCTAGAGAGGAGAGACAGATTTCAGAGGCTGCCTGCAGCAGATTAGCAGGGGCAGGGAATAGGCTGAGAACCCTCATGGCTACAAGGAAGAAGATAAAAAGCCCCAGTCACAACAACAGAGAGGTCTGGGGAACTCTGGGAAAGAAAGGGCAAGCTCAGTCCAGTGCTCCACAGTAGCCCCTGAGGGCATCACTCTACAACTTCTGTCTTCCTCAGTCAGGAAAAGGTCAAAATATGTTTGCTTTCCTATTGACTAAGGGGAGAAATAGTCCCTGCATTTTAAGAGTTTCATCAAACATGTTTAATATTTTTAAGTGTTGGGGAAAATGCCAGCAAAGGCCTGCTTCTGGATATGAGATACCATGTAGGTTATAAGGAGAGAAGACAGATGTTAGGCTACATGTGGACTGGAGAGAAATTCATGAATTTATGTGGCATCACTGAGGACCATGAACATAAAGATGGAGGAAGTCCTTATCCTTAGAGGAAGTAACAATCGCAGCCCAGCTGGGAGTCAGCCCAGGAGAGGGGAACCAGCAAGCCACTGAATCACCAAGCTCCAGCCCAGATAGAGCTTTGATGAGAGAAAGAGGCAAAGGGGGTGCCAAGTATTGACAGTCACAAGGTTTCTCTGGAAGGGGCATGAACCAGAGAGATTAGGGGAGGGACCTTCCACCACTGTATCTGGGTCCTTGTTAAAGAGAGCTCCAAAAAGTGGGAGTCACACTGGACACAAATGATATGAGTTTGAATCTCATCTTCTATTTCTTGTGAACTTCTTCTGTGAACTTAGACAAATCACTTAGATTCTCTGGAACTCGGCTTTCTCCTCGGTAGAAGGATTTAGTTAGTCTAGACTGAAGATTCTTAACCTTTTTTGTGTGTCTTGGACCCCTTTGGCAGTCTGGTGAAAATCTATAGACTCATTCTCAGAATAATTTTTTAAGATTGATAACTGAAAGAAATGACTTTCAGCTGAAGGTTAGTGAAAATAAAGATGAAAGTTTCCCCTCCATCCAAGTTCCCAAACCTCTCTCAAAGAACCTTTGACCTAGATGATCCATAAAGTCTCATTTAACTCTCAATCATATAAAGGCTTAAGTTTCAGTTCTCTGGAAATTTTACTCATCCCAAAATCTCATCCCACAATTATGGGATATAATCAACCCACAATTACACAAGCAATAAAATGGCCAAATTTAGAGGAAAAACAAAGAACATAGCAGTAAGACTTCAGGGCCCTTTCCAAAGATAAAAATTTCATCAGAAGTAGAACAGGTGGGCTGGTTAGTGCTTTTTTTCTTTTTTTTCTTAAAATATTTTTATTCTTTTTATCTGGTTTGGGGGCGGCTGGGGGAGGTATATTATTGGAAATAAAGATGATATGAAAACAAAGATATCGATAAATATATTTTATAAAAGGAATAAAATTCAGGTTCTTAGGATAAGTCATTGCCAGATAGTCTTTAAGTCTAAGAAACACCCATGTTTCAGCAATCCAAGCTTGGCATGGAGCAGGACATGATTAAGATGCAAAGAAAATTATTTCTAACCTAAGTCAAAGTCAGAGTGAAAGGTATGCCGGCTATTCCAGCTCTGGTGGAAAGAAGTCAAAGCACTAACTTGAAGGCTGCTTGATGAGTACATGGCATCAGAACAGAGAGGTTGCTTATACTGTGAGGATAGTTCTGGAAAGTCTACTGCTCCCCTTATATACTTACAGATCCAGGCAGTCAAGTCGAATTTATTAAACACCTACTGCATGGCAGGCACTTTTTTAAGAGCTAGAGATACAAAGAAAAGCATAAAAGTTCCTGTTCTCAAGGAATTCATAGTTTATTGGAGAAGACAAGATACAAACAACTATATAGAAACAAGCAATAGACCCGATATACTGGGGATAATCTCAGAGGAAAAGACTAGCATTGAGAAGTCCCTGTCTCTCATGACCTGGGGAGATAGATTGCCTCCATGATAAATAAATAAGTGGAAATGGCCTAGGAGAGTAAAATCAGCACTGGAGGTGGAGTCAGAAGATGTAGGTTTGAATTACTCTTTTCTCTCTCCCTTTCCTGTGCTCCCCATTACCTTCCCCAAACTGGGCCAGCGTAAGCAAGAAACTACCTCTCTGAGCCTATTTCCTCATGTGTAAAAGGAATGATCTTCTTGAGCTGAAATCTGGCCTCGGACATTTGCTAGCTGTGTGACCCTGGGCAAGTCACTTCACTGTGTTTGCCCTAGTTTCCTCATCTGTAAAAAATGAACTGGAGAAGGAAATGGCAAAACTACACCAGTATCTCTGCCAAGAAAACCCTAAATGGCGTCATGAAGAGTTGAATGCAACAGGAAAATGACAACCACAAAAAGAATAATGTTACTTGTATTGCTTATCTCACAAGGCTATTGTGAGAAAAGCATTTCATAAATTTTAAAGCAGCATAAGAAATATGGCTGGTTACTATCCCTAACTACTTCAGGAAGGGAAGTGTGGGACCTCCTAAGGGGTGAATCTAGTGACTCCTGGTTTTCTCCCACTGAGGAACACAAGCCTTCACTTCAGTCCTCTCATGGACTCTGTACCTGAGCTGGGAACTTCCCATTGCTTCAAGGACAGTAATTTAGGAACCTAGAGGGACATCTGAGATCTAGAAGAGACCAAATAAATAAGGTAATATAACCCTGGAGCTGGGAGCTCCAGGGAGAGATTGTGTGGTGTAGTGAGAGAGCGATGTGTTAGACCTGGAACTCAGGAGAGGTTTTGTGAGACTGGAGAGCTGGAAGGGAGCTGAGAGATGATCAGATTCAGCCCCTTCATTTTACTGGAAAAGAAAGGAAGGCCAAGACAGGTTCAGGGCCTTGCTCAAAGACAGAGTTAACCAATGGCAGGTTGGGGTTTTGAACCAAGGTCCTCTGACTCCAAATCCAATGTGACCCAGGTACTAATTGTCAGAGTTGGGATTCAAACCCAGAGCCTCAGCCTCCAAGTCCATTATTCTTTCCATTGAATCATGTGACTTCCTGAAACCTTAATGTGCTATTTAAATGGAGATGGTTGTTACTGTGACAGAGGTGGAAATTCAATTCAATAAACATTTATTAAGTGCCTTATATATAGAAAACAAGGCAGCATAGTGATAGAATGATGGGCCTGGAGTCTTCCTGAATTCAAATCTGACCTCAGACATGCACTAGCTGTGTGTCCCTGGGCAGGTCGCTTAACCTTGTTTGCCTCAATTTCCTCATCTGTAAAATGAGCTGGAGAAGGAAATGGCAAACCACTCCATTATCTTTGCCAAGAAAACCCCAAATGGGGTCAGAAAGACTGAGACGCAACAATAACTTAGAAGGCACTTAATGGATGTTTATCGAGTTGAATTTAGCACAGAAACTGAGCTAAGCTCTGGGGATACAAAAAGAGGCAAAAGACAGTCCCCGGCCTCAAGGAGCTTACAATTTAATGGGGGAGACAATACGCAACAAATATATGCAAAGCACACTATGTACAGGATAAATAGGAAATAATTAATAGAGAGAGGGCACTGGAATTAAGACAGGTTGGCGAAGTTTTCCTGTAGAAGGTGAGATTTTAGTTGGGGCTTAAAGGTAGCCAGAGATCTGTAGTTGGAGTGGGGGAGGGAGAGCATTCTAGGCATGAGGGGATGGGCAGAGAAAGGGCTTGGATCCAGAAGGTGATGTGTCTTGTTCATGGAACAATAAGGAGGCCAATGTCACTAAACTGAAGAGTACGTGCTAGGGAGTAAGGTATAAGAAGGCTGGAAAAACTGGAAGAGGCTTTTAGTGCCAAACAGAGCATTTTGTACTTGCTCCTGGAGACCATAGAGAGCTACTGGAGTTTATTGAGGAGGGGTTGACACACCAGACACAAGGTCACAGCTAATTTTAAAAATGAAACTAATTTGAATTCTCCTTAATTTGAAACAACAAACATACTACACACAACCCTTTTAAGGGGGCAGAGGGAGCTGGATGTTGGCTCGAGCCCATGTGACCTTGGCAAAATCACTTCACTATTCCGAGTGTCATCCATAAAAAGGAGAAAATAATACTTGCCATGAGAAATGAGTGTAATAGTGTGTAAAGTGCCTGCCTTAGAGTGGGGAAGATCTCCATTCAAGTCTGGCATATACTGGCTGTGTGACTATGATCATGATGCTTAATTTCTCAGTGCCCTCAGTCAGCTCCTTAAGGTTATGTGTTAGAGAAAAGGTGCCCATTAACTCTTGCCTTGGAGTTTTCTATATTGAGGAATTCACAGGTACAAATTTTTTAAAAAAGAAAAAATACCTTCATAGTCGTCTTCAGGAAAGCTCTTTGTAAACCTTAAAAGGCTTTAGAAATGGGAGTTAATATTTTTTGTTTTGGCCTGAGCTAGTGAGGTAATTGTTAGTACACTGATCTCTGACTAGATATTGAGGGGTTTTTTTTGTCCTCATTTTGATGAAGCTGGAAATTCTGTCTTTTCTCTGCTCTCTGGATACTAAACCATTTGAGAATGATTTTAGCCTAGAGCAAGAAAGGACTAGAAATGATTGAAAGTACCTTGGGATGACTACAGAGGAGGACCCCCTGATGAGAAAGCAAGGACATTGAAGAGGCCTGGATGAAATTTCGACCTTGACCACTAGAGTACGCAACAGCTCGTGAAGTTCGCTCGTCACCGGCCACGGGCTTTCCAGGAGGCTTTATGTAACGGAGTATTCTCTGCACCAGTGGGAGAGAGCTGGCTTTTTGGAGTATCCCTTTGCTCTTTTTAATTTAGGGGCTGATCATTTGGACAATTAATTTTCTGATGATGGAGGAACGGCATTTTTAAATCGGTCATCTATATTCCCCCTTCTCCCTCCTCTCTCTTTGTGCTGATTTACACCCAGCCACAGGATGGTTTGGGAGGGATTACCTTTCCTGAGGGTGATTTTCATGTGTAACATTAAAAGCTGCCTGTATGGATGGGGTGATTGAGGGGGAACTCCTTGAAGAAAATCCGCTTCCCACTGATGGTGACCTCCTCACCTTTCCCATAGAGATAAGAACCTCTCAGGCTTGAGGATTACAAATAGAATTGAAGACTTGAGGGTATTAAAACAGCTTATTCAACCATGATCTGAAAGGGAGGCAGACCTATTTCTCCTGCTCTCTCTCTCTCTCTCTCTCTCTCTCTCTCTCTCTCTCTCTCTCTCTCTCCCCCCGCCCCCCCCCCAAGCTGAGAGGAAATTGCCTGGGCCATGGGGGCTGCCCAACCTTTGTCAAGTCCAGGTTTTTCATAAGTTTCCTGAAGGTCCCTATACTGAAATCAGCCCCAATATAAATATCTCTACGATAGGATTTTGGAGCTGGACCATCTAGCTTAAACCTTTCATTTTTACCAAAGAGGACACTAAGATAAAATGATCTCCCAGAGGTCATATAGATAGCAAAAAACCAGAGCCAGAATTAGAACTCAACATCTTCTAACTCTAAAATTTCCTTCCTCTTTCCATTATGTTTCCATCTGAGAAGTTTAGTGCTTAGAAAGTGCTTTCTTCCCAGCAACTTCGTTTTATAGATTAAGATACCAAGGCCCATACAAGTCAAGTGACTGGACGGCTTCTGAGGTCCTTTCTAAGTCTGTGATTTTGTGACTTAACTATTGGAGTTGGGAAATGAACTCAGGTCATAGGAGCATAGAAGAGCTAGGAGGGACTCTTGTTCCTGTGGCTACTGTGATTTTCTGGTCTATCCTAGAGGAGTATATGGATGACAGTTTCCTAGATAGAAGTGATTTTTTAAAAATCTGTTAAATAAAAGGACTAAATGATCTCTAAGGTTAAGCCCTCTCATCTTATAGATGAGGAAACTGAGGTCTGGAAACATTAAGTAACACACCCAATGTCAATATAATAACCTACTAAGTATAAGGGACAGCTGCTAAATATAAGGGATTTAAACATAAGTCTTCTGACTCCAAATTCAGCAGTTTTCCTATTCCACCATACTTGCCTTTGTCTTGACGATTTTTAGAATCTTTGTTAGTAGGTTTCCTTCCTTCTCTTTGTTAGTTGGTTTCCTCCCTCTATCCCTCCCTCTTTCCTTCCTTCCTCCCTCTCTCCCTTCCTCCCTCCCTCCCTCTCTTCCTCCTTCCTTCCTTCCTTCTTTCCTTCCTTCCTTCCTTCCTTCCTTCCTTCCTTCCTTCCTTCCTTCCTTCCTTCCTTCCTTCCTTCCTTCCTTCCTTCCTTCCTCCCTCTTTCTCTTTCTTTCTGGCTAAATTTTTAATGCTCTGAATATTGTGATATAAAATGAATGCTAGTAGGAGTTGCTTGTTTTTCTGAGTTTAGAAACAATGTGGGTACTGCAGTCTTAGAGATCTAGCAGAGGACATATGTAAGGTCATAGCCATAAAATTTTTAGAGCTGCAAGAGCTCTTAGAAATCATCTACTCCCTTTCCCCCCTTTTTAAACAGATAAGAAAAGCACTTTGGCATTTGGAAAGCTGTCACCTATGTAATTCCTTAAGAGAGACCAGAAATCATAGCCACCATTGGAATAATAGGTCACATTTCTATAGTGATTTACAAAGCACTTTATTGACAACAACTCTATGATGCAGGTAGTATTATACCCATTTTACAGGGAGGGAATTGAGGATCCAAGGAGTGAAATGACTTGGCAAATGGCACATAGCTAATAAGTGTTGGAGCCCAGTTGCTGTTGAGGGAAACTACAAGCAGTTCTATTATTTCAACAAAGAATTAATACCGAGTCATAACAAACAATTTTGACTCTGGGATTAGGAGCAAGAAATTTAGCCTCAGATTACAGTTTTGAAATAGTCAGCACCCAAGTATTCCTCCAATGTGGGTAGAAAGGATTCTCAGATCTTGAATTCAAGGACATAAATGCACATCAGGTAGGACAGCTTTAATTCACCACACAGAAAATGAAAGGGACTCACAGGAGTCCATAAATAAATAGCGAAAACACATCACAAGCATATTAATACACTGGTGGTGGAGCTGTGAACTGGTACAACAACTCTAGAAAGCAACTTGGAATTATGCTTAAAAAAGTGATTAAAACCTACACCAGTTCTTTTAAACTTTCCTGTAGGCTCATGCAAATGAATGGGCTACAAAGGGTATTCAGACTGGAGGGTGGGGTGGGGAGAGGAGGGACATCATTGTTTTTGTTGGCTATTTGGCTGCTTTCCATGATTTTTTTATATGTAATTTAGCTGCCGAAAATCTCACTCCTTCTAAGAGGTACAAATGAGCCCATTCTGAGTCTGTCTTTTTTTTCAAGATGAAAAATGATTTACTCAAATCTGAAAGGAGCTCCATCTTTAGAAGGTGCAAATGCAGTCCAAATAGAATAAACCCTTACATTTTAACCAGTAGACTTAAAGTTCCAAAACGGGCACATACAATATAGTAGGTACTTAATCAACATATGTTGAAAGATTGGATGAATGAAGTTGGGACCTTCCTTGACAACATTTCTAACAAGGAATCATCTAGGCTCCCCATGACAATTCTCCATGTAATGGGGGACCTCTCTGAACCTCAGTTTGAGCATCTGTAAATTGGGGAGGTTGAACTTGATGATCCAATCCATAACTTTTATACTATCAGCTTCTTCCCTCTTTTTGAAGCCTGTAAGCTGTATCTTCCCCCAATTACCTTAGACTGATTTTTGGCCCCCAATCTGTCCAGATCCCATCAGGGTCTTCCTCTGGGCCCCTGGTTGAGGGGGTGGCCACGGCCCATCATAGTAATTCAGTGACCAGAGAGTAAGTTGGAGGACACCAGGCCTTATCTTCTCTTACACTGTGCCTTGAAGACCACTAGGCTTTCTCATTGGTCCTATTCTTTTCCCTTGGACCTTGCCATTCACCTTTCCATCATCCCAACCCCACAGCTGTTATTGTAAACCTTTTCATCCCTCCTGGAGCTTTCTATGGTATTTCTTCCACAATCTTCTCAGCTGAGGATTTTCCTTCATACCTCATAGAGAAAAAATCGAGGCCATTTCTGTGCATTTGAGTATGCCATCTCCTATGCCTGGAATGTGTTTCCTTCTCACCTCTGCCCTATACACACTTTCTCTTCTTTTAAGGCGTAGCTCAAGGATCATCTTCTGCATGAAGCTTTTACTGACCCACCCAACTAGGAGTGGTCTCCTTCTCAAACTAGCTTGTATTTAACTACTTGGCATATATTTATATTTATTAACTTCTTATTTATGCAGTATATACTTTTATATGTACTCGTTGTATCCTCTGTTAGAATGTAAGCTTCTCGTGAGTGGAGATTATTTCTTTTCTTTTTTTTGTATTTGTATCCTTAGTACCTCAAATAATACCTGACACATGCTTTTCCATTCCATTCCAAAGAGGCAATTTGATTTTTGAAATAATTAAGTCTCTACTATGTGCCAGGTACTATTTTTAACAAACAGGAATATATTAAGTGTAGTATATGTTCCTCTAGTATGCTAGGCCTATGGTAAAAATATAGTCTAGACCCTCAAGATTCTTCCAATTCAGTAGAATAGAGTATACTAAAACAAATTAATAAATTGCATTGTAAAATATTATCATTATGTGGTCACAACTGTGATCTAGATTAGAATTACTGTAGTTCAGAGCAGAGGGAGATCAATGAAGTGTATGTATACGTATATGTTCATGGACACGTATAGATATGGGTATGTATATATGTATATGTACATATATACATATACTTACATGCATGTATATTTATGTAGTAGTCACGGAAGTCTCCACTGAGAAAGTAGGAAAAGAAATCAATACGTTCCATCTGCCTGTGTTGGATACCAGGGATTAGGGAGGGAAATCTCAGGAACTTCTACATCTTCCTACATCTATAATAAGCATTTTGTATGTGCCTACTGTATGCCAGACATGGTGCAAGGTGCTGGATGTAAATGCACAAGTATCAGATAGTCCCCCAGTTCAAGGAACTCAAATCCTAGTAGGGAGAGACAAAGCAGATAGAGGAGTGGTGCCTGGAGAGAGATATTTTGGTTTGGAAAAACACAAGGCTAGGGAGTCCAGCCATAGTTAGGATTAGTCTGCCACACTCTTTCCAGGAGTAATGACAGCATTGATTTGATTATACCACCAGAATTGAAAGGGAAAGAGTGTATGTGCTCTCAGGCAAGAAAATGGCTAGAGTATAAAATGAAGTATGGCTAGACCTGCATAGATACTTACTGTAAGCCAGGCAATGCACTTACAGTCTAGACGCAGCAGACCCCAGCTCAAGAGTTCCAAGCCTGAAGAGGTTAAGTCCAGAGGGGGTATTAACTGGTCTGAAGAAGGCTAAGATATGCAAGGCAAATTTTGAATGAGAATATGCTAGCACGTAAGAAGATCAGAGAAGATCTCATATAAAAGGTCATATTTTAACTGAATTTTGAAGGAAACTATAGCTTCTTTGAGGTGAAAAATAAGAGGCAGTAAATTTTATGATGGGGAAAATACAAAATACAAAATCAGCCATCAAATACAAATACAAAAAGTCATGGAGATGGGATATAGAATGTCATGTATGAGGAACAGCAAGAAGGCCAACATGACTGGACTGATGAGTAAGTAAAAGTAATGTGAAATAAGGCTGGAGTGGCAGTTTGAGACCCTATTGTGAAGAGCTTTGAAGACCAAACTAAGTTTAGATTTGATCCTAGAAATGATAAGGAGCTACTGAAGCTTTTTGAGTCAAGGAGTCATACCTACAAAGAAAAATAATTTTGTCAACTGTGTGAAGGTTGAGTTGAAATGGGGAGAGACTTGAGATGAGCAGAATAATTTGAAAGCTATTTTAATAGTCTAGGCAAGAGATTATAAGGCCCCGATTAGGATGGTAGCCATGTGAATAGAGAGAATAGGACATAAGAAAGAGATGCTGTAGAGGTAAAAAAGAAAAATTTTGGTAACTGATTAAATATGTGAGGTGAGGAAGAGTGAGGAGTTGAACACCACCCCAAGACTGGGAAGGTTGGAGACTAGAAGGAGGATGGTGCCTTTGGTGGTAATAGAGATGCTCAATAGAGGTGTATTCTTGGGGAAAGACAATGAGTTTTGTTTTGGACATGTTGAGTTTGTAATGTTTTTGGGGACATATCCAATAGGTAGTTGGTGATAAGACTGAAATTCAGGAGAGAGGATATGGCAGGACACATAAATTTAGGAGTCATATGTATAGAGATGACAATTGATCTCATAGAGTTGATAAGATCACCAAAAGAGAGAAAGTATAGAGGGAGAAGAGAATAGGGGTGGGGAGGGGAGGGCAGTGTTAGGACCAAGTGTTGAACTAGACTTATTAATAAGAGGCATGATATGATGATGATCCAACAAAAGACATTGAGAAAGAGTGGTGAGGAAGAAGAATCAAGTGAGAGCAATGTTGGGAGAAGCTAGAAAGGAGAGTTTCCAGGAGGAGAGAGTGGTCAACAGTGTCAAATGTTGCAGAGAGGTCAAAAAGGAACAAGAACTCAAAAAACCTCCTTAGATTTGGCAAAATCATTGGTAACTTTGGACATAATAGTTTCCATTGAGTGATGATGATGGAAGCCAGACTGCAAAGGGTTGAGACATGATTTAAGGGAGAGGAAGAGGAATCAAGGACTGACTATAGGCAATTTTTTTCTAGGAGTTGGATGTAGAAAGGGAAGGAAGATATAGAAGGATAGATTAAGGGGATGGCAGAGTCTAGGGAAGATTTTTAAACTTCCTATTTTCAGGCAATAGGGAAGGAACCAAGAAAGAGACTGAAAATAAGAGAAACAGGGGATGTTTGATGTACCGAATGCCCAGTTATAAAAACCAGATTCAATTATATTCACTAAACATCACAGTACCTTTTCCCAGTTTTGTCATATAATCTACAAGTATCCTTCTGTTCCTCTTAAGACTAACTCATATTTAGTTCTTTTTCCTTTAATAGCCCTATTAGGTAGGTTGTGAAAATATTACTGTCCGCCTTTTAGAAGGGAAGAAACTAAACTTCGGAGAGGTTAGATAACTTTCCCAAGGTCATTAGTAACAGCTAATAACTGGGAGAGCCTGCACTCCAAGGCAAACCTTCAGACACTAAGCCCGGGGCTCTTTCCTTTTTTCCTTTTTTTAATTTGTCTTTTCTTGGAACTGGCACATCTGAAGTAGTAATATTCCTCTGCTCTGCTCTGAGATTAGATGGCATGTCTACAGTGATCTCCAGTTCTACCACAAATTTCTTCAAAATAGCAATTTGAATGTACAATAATAATAATGTGCCATTTGATGCAAAGGATGTTGCAAAATCAAACTAAAACTTGAACCCATTCCCCAGCATCACACACAACCCTTAGAAAGATTAGAGGAACAATTGGTTTAAGAATTGTAATAGATTGGATTAGGTACATATGAGCTCCTTGAGAACAGGGGTAATTTCCTTTTTCTTTCTTTCTATTCCTGGCTCTTAGCACAGTGCCTGACACGTACTGAATACTTTATAAATAAATGCTGGCTGTCTGCTTGACTTGCTAACATGCTGTGGTTAGTTAATGAGCATTTATTCTTTTTGTTTTTCTGTTGTTTTAGTCACCTTTAGACCTTCATGACTCTGGAGTTTTCTTCCCAAAGATACCGGAGTGGTTTGCCATTTCCTTCTCCAGCTCATTTTATAAACAGGCAAACAGGGTTAAGTGACTTGCCTCAGATCACACAGCCAGTAAGTATCTGAGGTCAACTTTGAACTCAAATCTTCCTGACTCTAGTCCCAGTATGGTACTCTATCCACTGTACCATCTAACTGCCCTAAGCATTTATTAAGCCCCTATTGTGTGTCAAGCACTGTGCTAAGTCCTGGGGATACAAAAAGATGCAAAAGACAGTCACTGACCTCAAGGAGCTTACAATCTAATGGGGGCTCACTCCCACCCCATTAGATTGTAAAGGCAGGAACTGTTCTGTTTTTATCTTTGTTTATGAAATCCATAGCACAGTTGCCTGGCACATAGAAGGAGGCTAATAAAGGCAGCTAGGTGGCATAGCGGATACAGCTTCACGGCTGGAGTCAGGAACACTTAAGTTCAAATGTAGCTTTAGACATTTACTAGCTGTGTGACCTAGGGCAAGTCATTTAGCTTTATTTGACTCAGTTTCCTCATCTATAAAATGAGCGGGAGAAGGAAATGGTAAACCATTCTAGAATCTTTACCAAGAAAACCCTAACTGGCATGCCGAAGAGTCAGACACAACTAAACTACAACAACAGATATTTGCTCAATTGTATATTCTTCTTGTTATAAAACTTTGCTGAGCTGATGAGTCACATCTTCCTTATGCAGAGTTAAGAATCAGTTTACTAACAGTAGCAGCCTAGAGTTTTCTTGAGGACTTTTGATCTGTACACAGTATTCAAATGCCCTTCAACATTTTATCATCAAGATATCCTGGACATTACAAGGCTAAAACTAGCTTAGAGCTAACCCGCTCACCTCACCGTAGATTGATGGTAGTAAAAGGATAAACCTTTTGCGCACTTCTACTACATAGTTTTGTAGGGTTCATAAAGTTTTAGGAATATTTTTCCAACTTAAATTTCATCTCTGCCTTCAAATGGTCATGTGCATCAGAGGCCTCTTTAGAAGGAAGTACTGAAGTTGACTAAATGTATGGTAATCACAGGTGCCAACCATGTATAAGAAGCACTGGCAATATGAAGTCCAAAAAAGCCATTGTCCCTGCCTTTTTTCTTTGGAAAGGATTCATTTCATGAAATCTTCCTAGAATGTATTAGCACACTTTTCTGCCTTAGTAAGTACAGATAACGAACATAATGGAGTCTTTCTATAATGATTATGGGTCTTGTACTGCTTTAGGGGCATTATTCTCAACCTCAACAATGACCGTCCTGGATTGTGGAATCATAGACCTGGAAGAAAAATTGGAGGTCATTTTACAGAAGGGGAAACTAAGACCCACAGAGGTGGAACATCTTGGTCAGAGTCACACAGCTTTTCAGTGATAGAACTAGAAATAGAAGTAAGCTCTCTACCTTTAGCATAGTAATCTTTCAAACACCCTAGGCTGCCAAGAAGAGCCATCATGTACACAAGTCATTAGGGGGCAAGGAAAAAGAACATGACCAGGGACAGCAATACTGCCCTCTATTGATTATTGAAGAATATATAGGAACACCTCAATCCATCAGTCAATAAACATTCATTACTTACCTACTAGGTGCCAGGCACTGCATTAATTGACTCAAACACTTAAGTGGAATTTTAATAGTCTCCTAATTTGAATAAGTATCATCAAAACACAAGAACACATGGACTTCTTAGCTGGGATTTATTTTTTTAAGTGGTGACTTCTTGGCTATATCCTGGGCTCAGGACCCAGTCACCCACCGTTTCTAAATCTCAATCTACAATCCAGGACAGTGATTGTTGAGGTTGAGAATAATGTACCGAAGGCAGTACAACACCCATAATCATTATAGAAAGACTCCATTATGTTTGTTATCTGTACTTACTAAGGCAGAAAAGTGTGCTAATGTATTTTAGGAAGATTTCACAAAATAAATCCTTTTGAAAGAAAAAGCCAAGGATGAATGCTTTTTTATTTTTTGACTTTGTATTTCTGGTGCTTCTCATATATGGTTGGTATCTGTGGGATAATTGTTTGCTGAATCAAATTGAATTTTTATTTGTGTTGTGTATGACTTTTCTATCAGACTAGTTAACCCTGCTAGAGGTAAGTAGGCGGTACAATGCATAGAGTTTTGGATTTTGATTTAGAAAGAACTAGCCGTGTGATCCCAGGCAAGTGAATTAACTACTAGCAAACTCAGTTCTATTATCTGTAAAATGGTGCCCTCATAGGGTTGTGAAGATCAAGTAAGATTCTCTATCTAAAATACCTTGCAAGTATTAAACTGTTACCTATTAGTTACTAGTATTATCACTTATAAAATCACAGAATTTGTAGAACTGAGACGGAATTCAGAGGTCATTTAATTCAATCCTTTAATTTTACAGATGAGGAAACTGACAACTAGAAAGATCTGGCTGAAGGTCACACAGCTAATGCCTCCTGGCTCCTGCGGCAGGTTGGCAAATCTGTAGCCTTTCTGGTTTTCTTCCAGGTTATCTCTTCATTCCTTTGAGGCCTGGGTTTAATTCAGTCCGGTTCCTATTCAACATACGTTTTTTTAAAACAACTGCTCTGTGCAGTGCACTGCCCTAGGATCTAGGGCGTTACAAAAATAAAAAAAAATCTTACTCATTTCCTGTTATGAAGGAGATGCTATCCTGGGCTATCTAGACATTTTCACATATGCAAGCATGGAAAAGCGGACCGCACACTGGAGTCAGAATGCCTGGTTTCAAGCCCCAGCTCCAAAATCTACTAGCCATGTGACCATGGGCTCAACCTACTCAACTCTAAAATTTAATTTTGTCATCTGTAAAATGGGCATAATAATGCTTATGTTACTTCCCTTTGATTCAATTTTACCAGCATTATTTGGCACTTACTATGCGCTAGGCACTATGAGGGAGACAATGACAAAAATGATACAATCCTTGCCCTCAAGATGCTTATCTTCTCCTGGGGAAAAAAACACAAAATATATACAAAGTTGTTTTGGAGGGAGGAAAGAGATGCTAACCAATGGGAGAATGAGGGAAGGCCTCTTAAAAGGGGTAATATTTGAGTTGAGTCAAATGAAGGGAAATAAAGTTTCTAAGAGAAGGAGATGAGGAAGGAGTGAATTCCAGGAATTGGTGATGGCCTCTGCAAAGGCCCAGAGATAGGAGAACAGGTTGTCTTACACGTCTAGAAGCCACTACATTTACTCTGCCTCAGACTCCTTTTTTTCCTTTAAGACACAAGCACCATCTTCTGCATGAACCCTTTCCTCATCCCTCTACCTGCTAGGAAGGGGCTTCTCTCCCAAGTTTCCTTGTATCTAACTGCGTTGTATAGATCTGTACTTATTTAGAGGCATCTAAGTGGCACAAGGGATAGAATACTAGACCTAGAGTGAGGAAGACTTGAATTCAAATCTAGCCTATTCACTTACTATCTATGTGACCTTGGGCAAATCACTCAAATGCTGTTTGCCTCAGTTTACTCATCTGTAAAATGGGGATAATAATAGCACCTATGTCCCAGGGTTGTAGTGAGGATCAAATGAGATGGTATTTGTAAAGTGCTTAGCACAGGGCCTGGCACATGGTAGCCACTATATAATCTATGAATTTGATATTTTTGCCATATACGTTTTATACATGCTTGTTGTCGACCCCATAAATGAATAGGTATTGTTTAATTCTTTCTACTAACGTTCCCATCACCTAGCACAATATGTGGTACAGAAAAGGTACCTAATAAATGCTTGCTGATGGAGTGAGAATGACAAGTAGACCAATTTGGCTAAAATGAAGAGTGTATAGTGTGTGTACATGCCTGTACGTCCCTGCACCCATGTGCCATATATATGTATGCATGGGTGTGTATATGTATGTGTATGCGTGTGTACATGTATGTGTTTGTAAGACAGAGAAGACGGGGGGGCGGGGAAGAGAGAGAGACAGAGATTGAGGTTGAAGTCAGATGATGAAGGGCTTTACATGCCAAACAGAGGAGTTTTGTTCTACCCTAGAGGAAGAACTGAAGCTTCTCAAACAGATGAGTGACAGTGTCAGGCCTGTGTTTTAGGAATATCAATCAAAAGCTATGTGGAGGATGGATCAGAGAAGGGAAAGGCTGTATGTAGAAAATCCAAAAACCCAGAGAGGAAAGAGTATCCATAAGGAAGGGGTGGTTGATGGTGTCGAATGCTGCACATGGGTCAAGAAGAATGAGGACTGGGAAATGCCACCAGATTTAGCAATAAAGAGATTATTGGTGACATTGTAAAGCGTTATTTCAGTAGAGTGTTGGGTATGGAAGATAGACTGCAAAGGGTTGTGAAGTGAGTGGAGGGAGGGGTGACAAAGTAGAATTGGCTTTTTCTTGGAGTTTTGATTGTGAAAGGGAGGAGAGATGTAGTCAATAGCTTCAGGGAACCAGAATCAAATGAAGAATTTTAAGGATGTCAAGAGGTTTGGACATGCTTGTAGGCAGCAGGGAAGGAGCTCACATAAGGACAGACTAAAAATTAGGGAGAGAGGATGATTGAAGGGGCAATTTTCTAAAGGAGAGAAGGGTAGGATCAAGGGCACAAGTACACAGTAGAAACAGTTGCAAAGGAAATAACTTTGCAAATTATAAAGCACCGTTGCATTGTTAAGGATGTGAGTTAGAATAAGATTTAGTGCAACACTAGTTAAACAGAATGGCCTGAGAAGTTTGATGTAGGGATCACTTTTAGTTTGAAAGATGAGGGATTCAAAGAATCATAGAATCAAAAATCAACGAATCAGAGAATCATTGTACAGTATATCTTGAAATTGGAAGGATCTCAGAGGTTACCTCTTTCAACCCTTCTAACCAGATCTGACAAAGAATCCCTGCTATAAGATACACACAAATGGCCATCCCGAATACCTTTAGGGTATTCTCCTAAAGCAGCTCATTCAATTTTGGACAGCTCCAATTGTTAGGAAGTTTCTCTTCCATGTAGCTTGGATTTCTTCCTTTCTACAACTTCCAAGCACTCCTCCTACTTCTATCTTGAGGTCAAGCAGTTTGGGTTTAATCTCTTTTCCACATGATAGCCCTTGAAATGCTTAAAGTCAGCAATCATGTGCTTCTTAAATCTTCTCTTTTCCAGACTGAAAATATCTACTTCTTTCTACCAATAGCATTAACTTTTCTGACTGCCATGTCAAATTGTTGACTCATTTGGAACTCAGTCCACTAAAATACCTGCATTGTTTTCAGACTGTATATTGTCTGGAGTCATACTTCAGCCCATCTTGTATTTGTGAAATTAAATTTTTGAACCAAAGTGTAGAACTTTACTTTTATCCCTATTAAGTTTTTATCTCGTTGGATAAAAGATTTGACTCTTCATTCTCCCCAGCTGAGATAATTTGGAATCCTGACTGTTATCCAATGTGTTATCTATCCCGTCTTTCTGATACTTATATAGTGCTTTAAGGTCTACATAGGTAGAATGTTAGCTTCTGGAGAGCAAGGACTGTTTCATTTTTGGTTTTATGTCCTCAATGCTCCTCAGTCCAGTATCTGGCACATAGTAGGTGTTTAATAAATATATTATTTATATCTTCATTCAAGTCATTGACAAGAAAAGTTTGGTAAGCACCAGGGCACCAAGGATGAACATCTGAGGCCCTCCAGGAGGAGCTTTCTTCAAGTTGATAACAAACCATTAATGACTATTGTTTAGTTATGGTGATTTATAATTACTTGTGTTGAATGGACCTAACTTTATCATTGTCTAGGTCAGATCTTTTCATCTTGTCTAAAAAGACATAAAGAACTTTATGAAAAACTTTGCTGAAATCCAGGGAAACTGTCTTAGGAGGAGTATCATTCTTCTGTTCTACAAGTTGAAGAATGTTCTACCAGTTGGACCCATCAGAAAAGGAAATGAAGTCATTCCAACATGAACTTTTCTTGGAGAAGCAATGTCAACTTTTAGTGACCCAGACTAATTAATGATTGGACTGTTATAATATATTATTATCACTTGGTCTTCTTTTAGTGAATGTTTCACATAAAGAGTTAATGCTATGTTGCTTGATTTATTTAAATTGGAAGTGTACCAATGGGGGTTCAGGATAAACACACATATATGTATAGAAATGTGTGTATGTATATGTATGTATACACATGTGCATATACACACATACACACTTATATGTACATATGTATGCATATATATCTTTCTCCTTTAGAAGATTGTCCCTTCAATGATTCCCTCTCTCTAATTTTAAGTCTCTCCTTGATTATGAACTCCTCCCTTGATGCTTACATGTCCAGCTCTCCCCCATCCTTAAAAATCCTCACTTGATTCAAAGATTCCCTGAAGCTATTGACCTATAGCAATGGCCATATAGTTTTAAGTAGTATATAGTAGTGAACAGTAGACATATACTTTGGGTAGTATATAGTAGTATACCATAGTGAGTAGTAGACATATAATTTTTCCCCACTGAGGTTACCACAGAATCATGAGAGTGGGTTGTTACTGTGTAGCTATTAATCTGAGAACTACCATGACAGTATAGGTATAGTTAGGGTCAGGAAGCCAGCCCCAGTCCAAGAAGAAAGAACCTAGCAAGAATTAGGAGTTAGCACCATATCCTGAGGGCTACTTGCAGCTCATAAGCCCCCACTGGTACACTTCTCACTAACAGTCAGCTAGTGGACACAATTACCTCAAAGCAAATACATTTACTAATTTGGTATAGTAAGAGAGGCAAATATACAACATACCTAACCTAGATGTCCAATAGACCTGGGACACAGTCCTCCACAAATATATATAGTATTAATGTGAAGAAAGAACACAAACTTAAGAGTACAGTGGTAGTGAGCTATTATCCTCTAAGTCTGTAGGGAAAACATGTATAGAACACACGTCGCCTATGTGAACTGCAGAACCTCAATATCCTTTCCCTTCTTGTTTTTACAAAGTCTTTACAATGCTCCCCCTTAGATATAGTTTCTCTGCTGGACAGGCCATTGTTAGGTTTTTGGGGTTCGTTCCTCTTTACAACTCGGCTTTTGATTGCCTGGTCTATCTCTTTGGTGAATTTGTAGCTGGCTATCTTTTCTTCTTCTACAAGCACCATTTTCCAAAGCCGATTGTGGCCTCAAGTGACTGTTTCTCGGTATTCATGTCTGACTAGAGTATGTGTGTCTCTGTTCCATCAATTGTGTCTCAAACTCTATCAAATTAACTCTCAAACTGCTAGATGAGGTGTCTTCTTTTGGGTAAATAGCTTTACTACTAGACTGAATGGCCAACGGAGGACAGAGGGAGAAATCCTTGAAAGATTTTCTCTCAGGGCTGGACTTGACTATTGACTTTTGCCAGAAGTGACTCAAACTGCATACTGTTGGCAGACTTAGCTATTTATAGCCTCCAGCAGCATGCCCAATTTCTGGACCTTCTACAACTCTCTTCAGACTCAATCAGAGAAAAGGGAGTGTTCATATTCTGTACAGGGATTGTAGGGTGTTAACACATTGTTAATGCATTAATACCTCAACATCTGGGATTCCATTCTGTGACTATTTCTACTGAATTGAGGGACAAGAATCAAATCCTTATTTCCTTTCAAAGGTTTTGGGAGTGGTGAATGCAAGGCCGTTGAGATGGGAGAGGACAGGAAAAGAATCGGGGAATGGGGTAGAGCATAGAATGTTTAGAAGGGAAAGTAATATGAAATATGACTGGAAATATAGATTGAAGCTAGCTTGAGGAGGGTCTTGAATGCCAAGCTAATAAGTTTTAATTTTATTTAGTCAGAAAATTTTGTACTTCAACTGGAAAGTATGATACCCGTGAAACACTAGGACAGGCGGAGGAGGGGTGTCCTGAAATAAATTCAATCTGCTAGTTACTCCTTAGCACAACATCTAGCACCTAATAGGTATTTGATAAATGTTTATTGATTTATTGATCTATAGTACCTGTAGTTTTCTGAGTTAGAAAGTGACACATAAGATTTGTGCATTGGGAGATTATTTATTTTTGTGCCTGTGTGAAGGAGGAGCTGGAGAGGAGAGAGAATAGGGGTGAAAAGGCCCGGTTAAGAGGCTATCACAGTAGTCTAGGTGAGTAGTAATGAGAGCCTGAATGCAGATGGGGCAGAGGGTACTTTACTATTGGGAATGAGCAACCTCCACAGGAAACCACTTCATTTTAAACAAAGACCTCCTTTTCTATGGAAATTCATCTGGCCAGTACTGGAGGCAGAATGACACTTGATTAGAGACAGACAAGAACTGAAAGGCTCAGGCATCCTTGGGCACAGCTTCAGCCCCCAAACTCTAACTTTACTTAGGGATGAGAGTAGGCCTTTCAAGCCTCTCACTACAAACACCGGGGAGCAGGCTGATTTCTAGAAATATTCCATAAGGGGAGAGAGTTTCTGACTTGTGTATGTCTCCATAAAGCAAAGCTGTAAAGTTTACTTTAGCTGGAGCTCAGTTAGAACTGCCATAGGGAAGGAAGTGTTGAACCAGGCCCTAAGTCTGTATCCCTGCCAGGAAATGTGGCCTCTGCAGAATGCTAGTCTAGAGTCAAGGAGGGAGAGTACTAGAATAAATTGAGCATGGCTGTCAGATGGGACTGTTTCACCCTGTTGAATAGGTTATTTCTGATGGAATCCCTCCTGTAGATTTTATATGCAAAGAAAATCTGGTATGTTTATTTTAATGCATAATCTATGCTCTCTTGTCTTTCTGCCTTTGTTCTAGAGTTGATATTTCATTGGTTTCCAAAGTAGTATAAATAGAGAGATGCCAACACTTTGGATTAAAAAAATAAAACAAAACCTGAAAAAGGAAACAGAGTATGAGGGATGTCCCACGGTCATTATGCAGTTCTAGCAACCCACTTACTACCCTTGTCCTGGTTCAGATGCTCAGAAAATTTTTGCTTGTTGATTGACTGATTGCACTCAGCTTGATCACTAACTTGGCTTGAGTTTCGAGGTCAGTCTTTTCTCTTTCTTGAGTCTATTTCCTTCATTGAACAATGGCTTACATGATTCCAAAGGGTACTTTGAGGAATGAGGAATTATTATAAATAAAATATTTAAATACAAGGTAGTTAGAAAGAGAAGGCACTAACAGTTGGGAGGAATCAGAAAAAGGTTTCATACAGAGACTCATGCTTAAACTGCATCCTAACAGAAGGAAAGGACTCTAGGATGCAGAGGCAAGGAGAAAGTGCTCCAGGAATGTGCAACAGCCAGTGCAAAAGCACAGAGATGGGAAACGAGAGTATTCAGCCTGAGGAATAGAGAGAAGCCTGAACTGCTGAGTACTTGAGGGGGAGTAATGTCTAATTAGTTGGAAAGATAGATTGAGATCAGGTTGTGTAGGGCTTTAAAAGCTAAGGAGAAGACTTTATATTTTGTCCTTGAGAGAAAAGGAAACCACTGGAGTGGATCGAGTAGGGGAAAGTGTGGAAGCATCATGAAATTCAGTAAACATTACTGACTGATAAAAGTTCTAGCACATCAAGGTGTCTTTGAAAAAGTGGAACTTTGAGCATACCCCTTGATATAATAACATCATAACTTTACCTTGTCTCCACTAATATTTAGTATAAAGACATAAATGGCTTCTTGTGCTGTTACAAATATAATGGGAGTCAATATGTATGTCCTAATTTATTTTTCTCAATGCATCATTTTTCTAGAATTCCTTCCATTGTCCTCAGTATTCTCTATATTTTCATTTTAATTGGGACAATAATATTCCATGACATTGCTATACCAGTTTTATTGACATTCTCTAATTTTTGAACACATCAAATATTTTTCATTTATCAATATTACAAATCAATGTTTCTGTACAGATAGATCTTTTCTCCCCCTTTTAAAAATGCCTCTAGGACACTGTTTTAAATGTTCTATTAGTTTAAGATCAATGGGTCAAAAAGTATGCTCACTTTTCTAACTCTCATTACACGTTGTTAGGTTGTTCTTCTAAAATATCACACCAGTTTACAATTTCTGTCAAGGATTGTAATGGCTTCTTAAGGGAATAGAGTACCTATTTGATCATCATCACAAAAATACAGAATTTTATAATTTTAAACTATTTTAATTTATAAATTTAATTATTTGATTAATAATTTAAACTATTTTTATAACTTTAAACTATATTTTTTCAAGATGATGAATGTAAAGTGGTACCACAAAGTTGTTTTGATCTGAGCTTCTCTGATTATTAGCATATTCAAGTGGTTTTCTAAATTATAATACAATGTGTTTCTTCCTTTGAAAATTGTCTGTCCTTACCCTTTAAACATTAATCAGTTAGGGAATGGTTATTACACTTTTAAATCTATATCAGTGACATATAGATCCTGAATGTCAGATTTTTATAATGTATATATTTATTAAAATATTCTTCTGAGTATGCCTTTTATTTTGATATATTGCTTTTTGCTATGAAAAACATTTTTATTCCTACACAAATTCACATACTTTGTCTCTAAAAATTTCTCCCATTTATTTGACATTCTTCTCCCCTACACAAATGAGGTATGATTCTCTTTTCTTCAAACTTTTATTGACTTTTTATTCCTTTTCCCAGTGTCTTGTAAGTTTGAACTTATCTATCAGTACTTTCTTGTATTCCCTTGTTTCTATTTCTGAATTCTCTCCATTCCATTGATCTAATTATGTACCTATTTATTATGTTATGTATGACATTTATATAATTATGTATTACATAATATTAAAATATTATCTATTTTCTCTTATAGCAGGTAGGCTTTTTTGGAGGGGAGGGAAAAGCAGTTGGAACTGAGTGACTCACCCAGGGTCACATAGCTACTAAATGTCAGGTCCTCCTGACTCCAGGTTTGGTGCTCTATCTACTTTGCCACCTAGCCACCCCTAGCAGATAGTTTTTAATAGTTACTGGCTCACAGTATTTTTTGAAATTTAGTAGGGCAAGTCTCTTCGCATGAATTTTTATTCATGATTCACCAGAATATACCTATCTGCTTGTTTTTCCATATACATTTTGTTCTTGTTTTATCTAATGCTGTGCATTGTCTTGTTGGTATTTTGAATAGTGTTGTCTTGAGTCTTTATATTAATTTGGAAAGGCTAAATAAGCCTGCCCTTAGAGTTCAAAGGAAGGAAGCTTAGGGATGATCTAGTCTATCATTTTTGTTTACACCTAAGGAAACCTAGTCCAAGTGAAGTGGTTTGCCCCAGGTAACATAGGCTGTAAATAATAGAGTCAAGATTGGAACCCAGGGCCTTTGACTGCAAATACTTCACTCTTTCCAGTAGGGCATTTTAATTGTGGCATGATTTTGGCATGTGCAATCAATCTCCGTCCAATGACACCGTTCCAATTTGAGGTAGCATAGTGTATTGGATAGGGTGCTGGACATCAGGAGTTGTCAACAAGCATTTATTAATTTCCTACTCAGTGCCAGCAACTGTGATAAGCACTGGGGATATAAAAAAGGGTAAAAAACAGTTTTTGCTCTCAAGGAGCTCACAGTCTAATGAGGAAGACAACAGACAAAACAATGTATGAGCAACACAGATACAAAGGTAAATTGGAGATTATCGGGAAGGTAAAGACTGAAGATGAAGGAGCACTGAGAAAGGCTTCTTGAAGAAGTGGGGACTTTATGTTGAGACTTGAAGGAAGCCAGGGAATCCAGGAGGTGGAGATGAGGAGGGAGAGAGTGCCAAGCATAGTGGGCAACCAGTGAAAATGCCCACATTCCGGAACAGCAAAGAGCCCAGTGTCACTGGATCACAGAATAAGAAGAGGGGTATAAGATCTTAAAAGCCTGGAAAGGTGGTGAGGGTGCTAGGTTATATAGGGCTTTGAGTGCAAAACAGAGGATCTCTTATTTAATCCTGGAAGTGATAGGGAGCCAGTTGAGTTTACTGAATAGAAAAGTAACATGGTCAGACCTGTATTTTAGGAAGAGCACTTTGATGTCTGGGTGAAGATGGAAAGGAGAGAGATGTGAGGATGGGAGACAAACCAGATAATGATGGCAATTGTCCAGGCGTGAGGTGATGAGGGCTTGTACCAGGGTAATGGCAGTGTCAGAGGAGAGAAGTTGTATATGAAGATGTGGTGAATGTAAAATCATCAGGACTTGGCAACTGGTTGGATGTGGGGGGTGAGAGGGAGTAATGGGTTGAAGATATCTAGGTCTAGAGCTTAGGTGACTGATCCTAGGCTGAACTGTGACTCAGATACCAGTTGTAAGATCCTATGCAATTCTCTTTACCTTTCAGCTTCAGTTCCTTTATCTGTAAAATGGGGATAAAATTCCTGTAATACTTACCTCACGGGGTTACTAGTAGAATTAAGATCTGTATAAAGCATGTTATGAATATTAAAGTATTATATATAACTTATTTTATAAAGCAGTTAAAATTTTTACATTGATTTCATGTGCCTTGGAAGATCCACACTAAAATGTTGACTATTTTTTGGTTATTGCAAATGGTATTTCTCTTTCCTGATTTTTGTTACTGATACACACACACACACATATACACACACAAATGTACATGTTCTTTGCAGTTTTATTTTATGACTTCATACTTTACTAAAAATCATTATTCCAATTTTCTTGTTTTTTGGATTTTCCAGATATACAATCATACAAATAAAGATATGTTAATTTCTTCATTGCCAGTAGCCTATTCAGTTATTTCCTTTTTCATGCCTCATTGCTACAGCTAAATTTATTTCTAAAGCTATTAAATAGAAAGTGTGACAGTGGATAGTTGTGCTTTACACTCATTTTAAGTGGGAATGCCTTTAATATTCCTTCTTTGCATGCAGTGGTACTCTTGGTTTCAGACAGTTTTTACTGATATTTTCTTTTTCTTATGTCATCATTGTTATCCCAAGTATCCCTCTGTATTGGCAATCAAAATGGGTTTGAGTGACATGTTTGTGACATCAGAAGCTTTTAGACCACGCAGATTTAAGTCACATTTTTATGAGGATTTTAGGTCATCTGGGTGAGTCCCATGAGTGTCTCATCTTTGACTCTGAACAAGATATATAAAACCAGGGGTTGGCTTTCTTTTTCCAGAGCTCTGAGCTGCAGCAGTAGTAACTCGTGACCCTGAGCAAGCCGTTGTCTAGCTCCCTGGCTGAACTCAGATGTTGGTAACTACGAATTGTATTTGGTCTGTTTATAATTTATTTGTATTTGCTCTGAAGTTCAGGGTGCTTGCTTTTCCCCCTGAACTAAGTGAATGATATTTGCATGCTGGATTAAAGTAAGATTGCTAACTCCTTAACTTTGCTTTCCTTAGTAAAGCAGATCAAAATGACCTGGGCTTGCAGCATTCTGTGAGCTGGTTGTTATTGGTTTTACACTCCCCAAGGCAGCTGCTAGCCGAATTGTTGAAACTCCCTCCCCTCCCTCTTCCAGAGAGCCATCCCATATGACAAATAGCTTTTTTTTTAGAGAGGAAAAAAAATCAGCACAGCTGATCAATATATCGGGAAGTCTGAAAACACGTGCACTGTGTAACATTTGTGTACCTTCCACCTCCTTGAAGGTAGTGGGGGTGGAGGGGTCCTCTCATATTTCTTCACTGAAGTCCTGCTTTATCTTTATCATTTTGTTACATTTACTTTTGATTTTTTGATGTGTGGTTGTTCTTCGCATTTACGTTGTTACAGTTACTGTGTATGTTGTTTTCTTGGCTCTGCTTACCACATTCTGCATCAGTTCATATAAAATTTTCCATGTTTCTTTGTATTCATCACACATGATTTCTTAAAGCACAGTGAGATTCCATTATATTTATGTACCACTATTTCTTTAGCTCAGATAGAATTCTTTTAGTTAACATGCTTCAAATTTAACATGAGTCAAGAGCATGATAAAGGCAGCTGATAAACTTAAGATGATCTTAAATTTCATTAAGAGAGACTAGGATGGTTAGAATCTGTGCAGTAGGACTCTTCCCTTGTCAGACAACATCTAGAGTATGTTGCGCAGTTCCAAGTGGTAAATTTTAGGGAGCATATTGGTAAGTAGAACTTCCAGAGGAATATGATCAGGATTGTGAATTCCAGACCATGCAATGTGGGAATGAATTGGCAAAATTGTAGTTGTTTAGCCTAGAGAGGATGAGACTTGGGGGGAAGAAATAGAGATCTCTGACATTTGAAGAGCTGCCATGTAGAAGAAGGATTAGACTGCTTCTTCTTGGCCTCTGAGCGTAGGACTAGAAGGAAAAGGAAAATTCGCTAAGAGGCAGATTTAGGCTTCGTGTAAGGGAAAAAAACCTTCCTATCAATACAAAAGTGGCCATAAGCTGCCTTGCACTAAAAGTCTTCAAGCAAAGGTTGGCTCAACGCTTATTGGGTAAATGATGTTCAAAGGATTCTTGTTCAAGTACATTTTAGATGAAACGAGGGCAGCTAGGTGGCACAGTAGATAGAGTGCCAGGGCTGGAGTCAGGAGGACCTGAGTTCAAATATGACCTCAGATATTTACTAGCTGTAACCCTGGGCAAATCACTTAACCCTGTTTGCTTCAGTTTCCTCATCTCTAAAATGAGATGGAGAAGGAAATGACAAACTACTCCAGTATCTTCGCCAAGAAAATGACTGAACAACAAAGATCAAATTATGTTTGAGGTCTTCCAGCTTTGAAGTTCTCTTATTCTGTGCGCTGCTATGATTTAATACCACAATTTAATTTTTTAAGAGCGAGTAGTTTTTCTGCAGACATTAAACCTCACTATTGTCTTCAAGAGATAGTCTCCCCTTCTGCCTCCCAAATCATTACATTGTAGCCAACCTGGGGGCAAACCACTCCGAACTTTCCTAGACTGAGTCTCCAAAAACAGTCCAGCATCAGGCTTTATTCACAGACTTTTCCTCTTGACAGGGCTTGCCAGAGCTTTTGTTCTACTGGCAAAATGTGTGAGAACTTAGGGCCACCCCAATGGCATGATGAGGAATTGTCAATGGGGCCTCTTCATGACATTAGGTGTGAATTCAGTCCAATTCAACAAGTATTTATCAAGAATCTGCTTAATATCAGGCACTGTACTAGGAGCTAGGGAAGACAAAACAAAAATACTATACTCAGAGATATATTTTATTGGGGAGAGAATACTATAAACAGACATGTAAATACAAAAGTACAAAACAATTTTGGGCAAAGCTAGGAAGATGGGAGATGGGATGTTATAAACAGAAGATGACAGTAGACCAGTTTAGTCAGAATGTAGAACGCATGAAGGAGAATACTGTGTGATAAGCTTGGGAAGATAAAACCTTGTTCTTCTCATTGGAATGCTTGCTACCAGGGTCCTTAGTCTAATTTACAAATTAATTATTTCCATCTCTGTGTAAATGCATAGACAAAGTCTTACAAAGACCAATGACCAGTGCCTCAAGTTCTAATCATTGTAAGCATCGGCTTCTTGGTGTGGCCTCTGTTAGAAACCCTTCTGCTTGGAAAAGAATTTTAATTATTGATGAAAGAATTAAAATGAATCACCTAAAATTCTGTGAATGTTTTTACTAACATGAATAGAACCTCAGATGAACCAGTTACAGGGTTTGCATTGCTTTTTGTTGGCATCATTGTTTTCATCTTCACCAGGGAGAAGCTTTATGGTCCTCTCCTTCCATCTTTTTCTAAAGACTTGGGTGGCCATGGAGAACAAGAGTTGGTGTGGTGGAGTTGAAAGAACACTAGACCTGGGGGCAGAGGACCTGAGGTAAACTCTCAGTTCTCCAACTTATTACTAATTTTATCTTGACATAAATTCAATTTAATAAACATCTATTAAAACACCATGTGCCAGGCACTGTGCTAAGTTCTGAGGATACAAATAAGAAAAACAATCCTTTTCCTCAAGGAGCTTATAGTCTAATTGGAGAAGACCACACACAAAAGAAAGCTAGAAAGCAGGGGTGGGGCCAAAGGGTACCCTGTGCAGAGGAGTGGGGGGACATCTTGTTCCCTAGAATTCGAACCATGAAAAGTAGCAGATGGAAACTGGAATGGGGTACCAAGTCTACCGGCCCTCTATAAAGCAAAGCTTTGGGTGGAGTTTAGTGCTCCATCCTCCAGCCCTCCAGTTAGAGGAGGCTGAGGGAGTTGGGAACATGTTGTGTACCCAAGGCAGAGTTAGCAGCAGTGGGAGGGGCATCTTGTTCCATAAAGTTCAAAGTAAGCAGAGCTACAGATGGAAAGTGGAGTGTGGATAATGGAAAGCCATTCAACTGTTCTGGTCCTCAGTTTCCTCATCTGTAAAATGAAAGGGTTAGACTACATGACTTCCAATGTCCCTTTACACTCTAAATTTATGATTCTCTGAATATTGGGCATGAAGATTAGTTTGATCCAAGTTGAACTCTAACCAGAAAGAGTAGACAAAATAGAAAAACAAAATGGGATCCTGGTTCATTTGTTTGAACGCGATTTCTAGGTAACTCAGAAAATATTCCCTTTCAGCTCTAAATCTATGATCCTGTAAATGCTGGGTCTGAAGGTTAGTTGGATTCAGGCAGGAATCTAACAAGAAAAAATAGATAAAGTAGACTAAATGTGGGATTGTGGCTGCTGTTTGTTTAAACCTGAATTTGCTCCCTGTGTTGTTAAGCAAAATTGTCTCATTAGCAAGGCTTTTGTTTCTTTTGAGTGGAAGTACTTTCAGCTGTTAAGTGCTAAGCCCCAGGCCCAGGGCCCTGTCAGGTATGAAACCTGTGTGGGTGTGGATTGGTGACTTAGGAGGGGCCAGCTCGGGAACCAATGGTCTCTGGTCATTGAGGCGGGGCTTGAGAACGCCAGAAGCTCGGCTGCGAGGGAAGGGTGAGCCGGGAGACAACTTCAGTGGCGGCGGCGGCAGCGGTGGAAGGTGTGGAGGCCAGAAGCTGCGGAGGCCAGAAGCTGCGGAGGCAGGAGGCTGCGGACTTCAGTGGCGGCGGCGGCGGCGGAAGGTGTGGAAGCCAGAAGCTGTGGAAGCGGGGCTTACCCGAGTGCGAGCAGGAACGTGAGGCCAGTGAACATGATTTGGCTAAATACTCTCTTGCTTTTCTTTGGCCTCCTAGTTGCCCTTGTGAAATGGGCTTTCTGGGCCTGG
>CM053625.1:189334082-189355370 GCA_028646595.1 Phalanger gymnotis
CAGTGGGGCCTAAATAAATTTCTTGTTGTTTTCTCCTTAGAGAATCTCTCATACCTTGCGATTTCGGACCATTCAAACATATACATGATTATATTTGAGATCATAAATTCGGCCTTCCTACTACACTCCCTTATCTCTATGCAACCTGGAACATATTTTGCATGGAACATTCCATGTGAAAAAGAAAAAAGAAATGACCAAAAGCAAATGACGTTCCTTTAATCATATTAAGAAAAAAAAAATCTATTCTTTTATTCTTTGCTTTGTGTACTGAAAATATTATGCTTTACTGAAGAGAAGGCAGAACTGCTCAACACTTTTATTTCTCTTTTCTCGTTCAAAGATTAATAGGGGAGCTGATCCCTAAGAAAAATAAGGACATAGTAAAAGAGCATCCAGCTGTTCTTGATGAATTCCAATCACTGTCCCAGTTGTTCCTAGGGTACTGAGAGCACCAGAAGATGTGATTGCTGAGCTACTGTCAGTGCTGGGCACCGTGGGCATGAAATTCTGTTCTACCAAATCCTATTCTGCCTTCTGCTTTGTAGCATGGATGGGAATTCTGGGTTCTCAAAGTTTCTTCCACAGGAACAGCAGCTCTGGCAGGCCCTCCCAGGTTGGAGAGGCTTCAAGTGCGGGCCCAGTGATAGATTATACAACTCAGCTAGTTCCTTCAAGAACTAGCTAAGTGCAGAGAAGCTAATTATCAGAAGGCTAGTTGATTTGTTTGCTTTCTTCTGGAAATGATGGATTTTTTTTTCTTCTTTGGAAAGAGTGCCAACATTGATGAGATCACAGGTCTGCTCAAGGATTGACAAAGTATTTTTTAAAGGCCTTTTCTGAGAAATCTATTGATACAATAATAAAATTTTCATTATTTTTCTTGCTGAAATGATTTATTACATTCATTATTTTCCATAATGTTGAACCATCTGTGAATTCCTGGTATAAATCTTACTTGGGGATAATGAATACATTTTTGATATATTCTTATTTTTTATTTGCCAATACTTTATTGACTATTTTTTGCTTCGATATTCACTAATGCCCTCCCTAAATTCCTTCTCTGACACCTCGTCACAGGGTGGAAGTGACCCTGGTTTCCCAAAGGCCATGTCCACGGAGGATAAGTTTTGGCAGGTTCTGTCAAACTGAAAAGGCTCCCAGTATGGACCCAACCACAGACTATCTCTCGGTCCTCTGTCTTGCTCAGTTCAGAAAGGTTCATTAGCAGAAGGTGGATCATAGGCTGATGATTCTTGGTCTCAGAAATTCACAAAGACCATTTATTAAGGAGTAAAAGATGTCAGTGGAAAAAAAAGGCTGTGTCAGTGGAAAGAATACCTATACCAAGGATATCACATAGCTTGAAGTATTAAATTATTCATTAAAAATATTGACCTGTAGTTTTTTTTCTTTCAGCCCAATCTTAGGCTTTGGCATTAAAAACATATTTTCCCCCAAAGAAAATAGACAAGCTGGGAATTTATAATGCTCTTCTCAGTTTTTAGAAACTGTCTTTATTTCTCAATATTGTAAGTTTTTATTCAGTATGGGTTTCGGAAGAATTCACTTCTGATACTGTCTTATCTTAATCCTATTTTTGATGACAGCCCATGTGATTTTTCCCTTTAAGCTGCTTCTAGTTAGGTACCTATTTTGTTTTATTTGTGCATTTTGTTTTTATGAATATTCTTAGATTTCTCTTAAATTCTCAAACTTACCTGCACAAAGCTATACATGGTAATCTCTTCTAGTTTTCTTAATACCTGCTAAATTAATTGTGACCTCCCATTTCCCATTTCTAATTTTGATAACTTGAGTTTTTCTCTTTTTATTAACTTTGCTACTTTTCAATATTATTGATCTGAAAATAACTCTTGGTTTTTATCAATGCACTCTTTGTTTTCTATTTTAACATGTTCCATTTTGATTTTTCTGATCTCCCTTCCTTCTGCAATTTGGTTTATTGCTTTGTTCATTTTCTAAGTTCTTTCATTGCAGATTCATATGATAAGAAGGCATTTAAGATAGGTTGCAACGTACATAGATAAAAATATAGATTCATTGAGGCACTGAAGTATTCATGTGTTCTTGGAGAAAAAAGTACATTCCCTACTTTTCCCTCACTAAGTTCTTTCTATATGTCTACTAAATTTAATTTAACTCTAACTTCTTCAAGTCTGTAACTTTTTTTGTTGTTTGAATAATCTGATATAATTTGATGGAGTGGGATGTTGAAATCATTCACTATTCATTTTCTCTTTTTGCAAAAGTGTGTGATATTTAAACATAATTTTTCCTGCTATATTATTTGGTACATATGTATTTAAAATCATTATGCTCTTTTTTTTTTCAGTGCTCCTTTTAGGTAGGATATGAAGTGCCTGTTTATCTCTTTTAATGCTTTCTGCTTTGAATTTGACTTCACCAGATTATCAGTGCAACTCCAGATTTTCTTGAACTCAGTGTAGCATGATAGACTATGGTCCACTATTTCATTTTAAATCTATGTACATCTTTTTGCATATGTGTAATGTCAAGCAAAGTGGGACTTTCTGTTGTCTTTTGTTTTGCAGTGTTTCTCAGCACTAAGGCAATCAAGTGCCTTTGAGTCTTGCCTTTGTTTCAATCAAGAGTCTTTGATGACCTGCTTAAGTTACAAGAAAGTCCCAGGCCTACACCCACTACTTACTAAGTGCTAAACCTCAGGCCTACACTCTTTACTTATTAAGTGCTAAGCCAAGGCCTATGCCCTTTTACTGATTGGATATGGAACCCTCAGGGCCCTAAAGAGTGTTTCTGTGATTTCACCAGACAAGACTCTGGGTAGCCATTAATGAGCACCCTCCACCCCCGGCTTTGAAAACTCAGATGTTGGAGTTTATCTCTCTGGTAATTATGTATGTATTGCTGTGGGCAGACAGTTAGAAACCCTGTCTGCTGATTTGTGTTATTTGCTCTGTTTTATATAATTTCTACTTGTAATTTCTGTTTGTGTTTTCTCTGAAGTTCAGGGTGCTGACTTTTTCCCCCTGAACTAAGTGAATGATATATGTATATTTAATTAAAGTGAGATTATAAACCCCTTAAAGTTGCTTTTCTTAGAAAAGCAGATCAAAGAACCTGTGCTAGAAGCCCTCCTGTGTGCTGGTGTTGGTCTTACACCACAGCAACTGTCAGTAACTTTGTTGTTACAATATGGATGTTTTTATTGTAACAGCACATAGATTCTATGTTTAATTCATTACATGGCCTTTGCTGTGTTTTGTGTGTGTGTGTATTAACCTATTTTACATTAAAATTGTTCAACTTAATTTATGCCACTATTCTTTAACTTTTTCTGAGAAGGAAACGCAAAATTATTAACAATAGCTAATATTAACAAAGCACTCAAGTTTATAAATTACATACACCATATCATTTTAATTATTCATCTTACCATTTACCATTTGAAATTTCTGTGTAGTGTGGTTTGTTTCATTCAATAGCACCAAATAAGATTATTATATTTGGTGAAATTGGCTTCATAGGTGCCTCTAAAAGTAGATACCTTCCTTCTCCCTACTTCTTTGTCAAAGATCAGCTCTTCATCCTAGAATTACTTCACCCCTTCTTTCCCATAATAATTTGTGGGCTAACTAGCAAAAACATTTTTTTAAAGTGGCTTTTTGTCCTCTCCAAGAATTTTTTGAGATCCTCTATGATTTTATGAAAAGTATGCAATGTTCCATGATATTTGGTTCTGATCATGATAGAAAAGTATTACTAAGCTCTAACCTTTTTAAAAATACATCTTTTCCCCCCCTTTTTAAAATTTTCTTTGTTGTAGTTGTAGAGTCCTTTAAATGTACCCACCCTCTACCCCCAAGGCATTGCAGTCAAGTACATGGACTCTCCCACCTCCAGCACGTGTAGATAATTTTTCACCTGTCCCCTAAGGACTACCTGGAAACCTGACTCTGCACATATATGTTATGTCTGCTTTTGGCTATGTATGGCTCATTATTAGTTGCTGAAATGGAAAAGCTACCACAAAAGGTGCCACTCTATCGTAGAAGAATAGGTGATTTTTGGCTGTTAGGTCTCTTAGAGGCAGCCTTTGAGATGACAAGATGTGACTCCAGTCAGAGGTGGAGGAAGGTAGGCTACAGCCCTGCTCTACCCATGATACATGGACTGAACTAGTTAGGGTTGTGTCAGAGGCCCCTGTCTACTTTGCCTCTCCTTTTGTGCTTCCTTCCCTCTAGCATTAAGACCTTGTGAACGTTGTGACAGCAAGAAATAGTCAATATTAGGAACAGAGTAATATCATTGGGAAGAAGATCCAGCTTGGTGTTTGATTGAACTGTGATGAGAAGTAATGGAAAACAGCTAATTGGTAGTCTTGCAAATAAACTGTCACAAGGAAACTTAAATTGTACTAGTACCAATGTTACTAGATTCTGTTCTAATCATTCTATGATTCTTTATTGCTTAGCATTCATTCCCTTTCTATGTGGGAACAAATTCTCTGTTCCATAGATAGGAATCCTAGGCTAGTGCCAAAGGTGGAGTTGGTCCTCCAGAAGCCAAGGTTGGGGTGAAATTAAACACTAACCTAATTCTTCTGTATTGAAAAGATTTTCAATTGCATAGCAATGATCCCTAGTTAGATTTTGAGGGTAGCTAAAAGATAAGGATTAGTGCAGGTTATTAATCCCCATGACCTCAGCCAACTTTTCGCCTCTAGCCACTGTGCTGGATATTTTGAAGGCAAGTTCATTTTTGAGCTTTTCTTTGTTGGGATGGGCAAACATTCTGTATGTTCTAGAAATTTTTAGAATGTTCATCTTGTTCTGTACAATTTCCTGAAAATATAGTCAGATTTTTTGGGGGAACCTTCATAATGGTTCTGTTTTCCTCTCCTTGATTTTTCCTATACACGCTCCAATCAAATTATTTTCTGAGGTTTAGTTTTTCATTTTAAGCATGTTATCACCTCTTTTGTCTTTGGTATTAATTTTATTTTTATTTATATACTTTGCTGTTTTCAAGTTCTCCTCATTTTACTGAGGATTTTTTTTTTAACTCTTCAATCAGTTCTTCCTTTATTTCACTGTAACTTTTTTTTAAGCTCACTAGTTCTTTTAATTTTCCTTTAGATTTTGGAGCTGTTTTCAGTTATTTTTTTTTCTATCATATCTCAGCTATTTCTCACATAGATCCTGCTTCTGCTTCTGAGATAGTTTTGGGATGCTGTGCTTTGGGTGTTTTTTTAAATTGCCTTTTAAAACCATGAACTTAGCAAACATCTAAAAATTGGTCATTTTCATATTTTTATTGTCTAGATCGGAAGAGGGAGAAACTCTACTGACTCAGTAATTCATCTGTAACTTATAGTCTTAGAGAATTTCCTAGCAGCTCTGAGAGGTTATCTATGCTTCTTGTCCGTGGCCACAAAACTAATGGGCGTCAGAGGGAAGACTTGAATACAGGTCTTCCTGATACTAAGGCTAGCCCACTATCTACCACCACCACGATGCTGCTTCATGTTGTCTGTTGTGAATATGTGAGTCTGTGTGTGTCTGGGAGCTACCCCTCCAAGAGAGTGACTACTACCCCTGCTTCCTGCACTCACACTTCGGTTAGGTCCCCCTGAGGGTAGCTTTTATCTCAGGCTCAAAACATTCTGTGGATCTCCACTCCTAAAATTATAAATTAAGAACCCCTAGTTTGCTTGTCTTTAATAGTCAGGCATTAAAACAATTAGCTCTAAGCAAAGGCAGTTATAGTTTAGTAAGCACAGTAGTTACAAAACATTTCCTCCATAAGTCTGGGGCACACTTTGCCACAAATACTCACACCATCAGCAGGAACAATATACTGGTACTGAGGCATTCGTATTGGGAATGCGTGACAATCAGCAAGTTATCAGCCGTTCATTAAGTATTTACTATGTGCCAGGCGCCATGCTAAGTGCTGAAGATAGAAAGGGAGAAAAACACAGTAAGCTATGACTTCATCCCCAGTGTCCTTTCTCTTCTTTTGTATCTTCATCTTGCTTTCCCCTAGATGAAGTCTGCTGAGCAGGTTGCTCATTTAGGGTCCTTGAACCTCTTCCTCTTCATAGCTCAACTTTTGATTTTTAGGGTTTTCTCCTGAATCTAGGACTGGATCTCTTCCCCGCTGCCAGGGATCATACTTCTTAGATCACTCCCCCTGATGCCCTCTTTCTGTTGCATGCAGTGTCTACTATTTGGTAAACAGCTCCACTGCAAGATGGATTGATAAGGGTAGGGAAGAGAAGGTAGATAACATCTTCCTTCATAAGTCCAAGTCTTTCCATATTTTTCTAAGTCTACTAATGCATTTCCTACACCACAGCAATATTCCACTTACATTAATTAGCCTAAAACAATATTAATATAGCTGACATATAGTATAGCTTCCCTATTTTTCTTTTGATCAAATCTATTTTAGCTTTAACTTTGAGATCATGACTACCTTTGCCTTTTTTCCCCCAATAAACTGTACCCCTGATCCTTATGTTTGTGTGTATCTCTTAGTTACTATACCTCCTGACTCCTCTATTTGTACCTGCTATGTTGCCCTATTACTTAAGCTACCTCACCCCAAGATCCTTCTCTTATCCTCTCCCCACCCACCCTTCCCCCCTTACCCTTGTTTCTATCTGAATTTGGAACTTTTTTTTTCATAGCCTTCCAAATATGTCATTCCCTCTTTATCCTATTTCTGTTAATCTAGACAACCTTCTATACCCCCTTATCCTTTCTTTATAAATTTAGATGACTTTTATTCCCTTATAAATATGCATGTTCTCTCTTTAACCCAGATCTGATGTGTGTAGGGTTCCCTTTAAAAATCCCTCCCTTATCTTCTCCCCTCTCTTTATCCTCTTAGCTTTTTATTTCTTTCTAAATCTAGAAGACTTTTATACCCTTCTAGATACATTTGTATTATTCCCTCTTTAACCCATTCCTGATGAGAGTAGGGGTCCAGCACTGCCAGCCTGTCTCCTCCATCTAATTCCTCTGTGTCAGTTCTTCCTCTTCTACTTCATTTGTATAACTACTCCTTTTACTTTTTCCTATGTGGTTTTACTTCATGCTCAGGTCTACTCCAATCTTTCTTTTGAGCTACCCAATTACTAGTAACAATCTTAAGACATACATTTTACATTTCCTCATATAAAAAGTAAACAGCCTCTCCTTATTGAGTGCTTGTAATTAGTCTTTCATGTATACTTTATTTTTCTCTTGGATCTTATATGTCAAATTTTCTATTAAGTTCAGGATTTTTTTTGCAACAAAATCTTGAATATCTGGTAATTCACTGAGTGTCCATTTTTTCATTCAGGATTATGCTTAACTTCGCTGGGTGTGCTATTTTTGGCTGCAACCCCTTGCTCTTCGATATATAGTGTTCCAAGATGAGTGGTCTTTTAGCATCACTGCTGCTAAGTCTTGTGTGATTCTAATTGTAGCCTCTCCAATATTCGAATTTTCTCTTGTTGCTCATAATATTTCCTCCTTGAACTGGGAGATTCCATGTCTTACTATGTTATTATTATAGGTTTCCCTCATAGGAGCTCTTTCAGATGGTAAACAAATGATTTTTTTCTATTTCTACTTTTCCCTCTTGTCCTAACACTTCAGGACAATTTTCTGTAATTATTTCTTGTATTATTGTATCAAGAATCTTTTTCTTTTGATCGTTGCTTTGAGGTAGTCTAATTTTTCTTATGTTTTCTCTTCTTGATCTGTTTTCCCAGATCAGTTGTTTTTCTTATGTTTCACATTATCTTCTTTTTTCATTCCTTATATTTTATTATTTCTTGGTCCTTATAACTTCACTGACTTCCTCTCACCCAATTCTAACTTTCAAGGAGTTGTTTTCTTCCTTTAGCTTCTGGATCTCCTATTCCAGTTGGTTGACTTTCTTTTCATAATCTTCTTGTTGGATTGTTATTTTTTTTTTAAATTTTCCTCTCTCTCTCATTTGATTTTTAGAGTCTTTTTAAAGTTCTTCTATGAATTCTCTTGGGGCATGTGACCATTGGAAATTACTCTTTGGGGCAGGACTTTTTTTTTCCTTCATTTCTATTCCCATACTAACTTTGTATAGTTAGGTTCTTTCTCCTTTGATCACTTTTATTTTTATTTGTAGCAGCTTATCATTGTAATCACCTCTAGTCCTGGGGTACAGGGGATGATGCCTCTGGCCTCACATCCTTCTGCTGTTTTCTCCTCTAGCCTGGAACTGAAATCAAGAACTTTGACCTCCTGTAAGTGCCCACAGCCAGTGGTGTCCCAGCTCTACTCTGCACTTACTGGGAGTGCGCTGGTTCCTTTTTGCCCAGGGCTTTGTCTCAGCTGCACAGCTGGATCTGATGGCGCTTATCAGTAGAGGTTCCCTCAATCTTCCCCCTCTCAGATGCTCCCCACACTATCTGGGACGTGAAAATTCCTGTGGCTGAGGCCAAGGCTACCTCTCAGCTGTTTCATCAGAACTAGCTTGGAGGTGTTTACACTTCACAGGGACTAAACCTTGGTCCTGGTATTTTTCTTTGTATCTTCTCCTGTTAGCCCAGGAGGACCACTGATCTGCCCCAAATCTTGTTTATTTTAATCTCTGTTCACCCTGGATTTGAACTTGTAAAGTCTTCCTGACTCTAGACTGAGCACTCTATCCACGGCACCACCCAGCTGCCCTGTATATAAATAAATGGATTAGTATATAGATACAATAATTTAAAGAGAATTAACCCCCCTCCCCCAAGACATTTATATACACATATATTTTAACTGTTTTGAAGCTTTTCTTTCTTTGGTTTCCTTATTGTCTTTTTGGTGGGTGTTAAGTTTTCTTCTGAGAATTTCTAACAATTTTGGTTGTTTTCAGCATTTCTATGACTAATTTGGAGTATTGAGTTCCCTTCCAACTGTTAATTCTTTGACCATGAGGAGACAGGCTCTCTTTCAGTCTTCCTCTGTGACATTTTCTCAGAAACCCCTTTAACAGAAGATTTCAATCAACATTCATTCATGCCTCAACTAGCTCTTCAAATTTCTAATTTCTTCTTGAAGCCAGTTGCTTTCCCACCCTGAGGCCCTACTCCCCTGATTGGTGACTCCTTTACTTAGACTATTTCCCCTCACTCTCACTTTCTCTGCTTTTCTTCTTCCTTGCCAATCACCTTTGTCCTTTTCAAGTTCTTTTCTCGTCTCATTTTCCCTGATTTTTCCTGTCCTACTTTCCAGCTCCTCTTTACGTGTCATCCTCTTGAGTGTAGATGGTACTGTCTTTTTTTTCTTGTATTTACATCTCCCACCTTTAGAACAGTGCTTCTAAATGCTAGACTCTAGTAGCAGTGTTCTCTCCACTAATACTACATTCTTTCTCTATAAATCATTGTGAAAGGTGCTAAGTGAGATCTGAGGAAAGGGAGAATGCTTACTTCCAGCAGAAATGATCAAGTAAGGCTTCACAGAGGAAGTAGCATTTGAGTTGGGCCTTGAGGGATAGTTCAGCAGGTGAAGATTGTATTTTCAGCCAAGATTTTGTAGTCTTGAGATTTTGTAGTCTTGAACATAGTAAGCACTTAATAAATGTTTCACTCCTTCCCCCACATAAAATTCTGTAATGGCTACAGAATTTGGAAATTCCCATTGGATTGGTGAGAACTGGAGGACCCTAGCCATTTCTTAGCTCCAAGGAGGGACAAATTTGAATGTTAAGACTGCCACCTCACTCTAAGTAAGAACTTCTCATATTTATGCAGTCATTTAAATTCTCAGCTTTCTTTATAACAACCCTATGAAGTAGGCACTACAAATACTACTTTGCCTTTTTCCAGATGAGGCACAGAGAAATTAAATGATGTTCAGGGTCACAAGGCTAGTATCATAGACAAGATTCAACCCCAGATGTACCAAAGAGTTCAGGATTTTGTTCATCATACCAAACTCTAAAGCAGGGCTTCTTAACCTCTTTTTGTGTCATGGACCTGCTTGGCAGTCTGGGGAAAACTTAAGAACCTTTCTCAGAAATAAAAAAAAATCATAATTGAAGGAAGTGCTTAATTGCATTTAGATGTTATTAAAGATAAGGATGTAATTTTTTTCCCACCCAAGTTTATGCTCCCTGAAATCTGTCCATGGACCCCAAATTAAGGACCCCTGATCTAAAAAGGATGGATGTTCCCTTGGAGACCCATCTGCTAATTAGTACATAGTTCCCCTAGGACTAGAGAGTAGTCTTGTCCCCTTTGGAACTCTTAGCATTGGTGTTAGCAATTATCCTTCTCTAGAAATTACTCAGGGGAGTCTATCTCCCAAGAAATACACAAATCCCTCAGGATGTGGCCTTTCAATAAGCTGTCAGCTTGGTCTGTATGTTTATTCTCTCTTTTGTAGACTTATCCCTAATGATTCAGCCCCCAATTCTATGTTCTTTAAAGTCTGAGCCAAGAGTAAACCCCAGGGTTTGCACATCTTAAACAGGGACTTACAAAAACTTTTATCTCTAGTTATTCAACACTTTCCTCCCCCAAGATATAAGCAGGGATATAACTGGTATGATCCTGAGTCACAGCTGTGTGCACAAATCTTCTAAATTAATTGGAAACCTCTGCTTGTTTGCTGAATGAACAAAGATCAAAAGTTACCAGCTTTTGTATTACTTAAAAAAATACTACAACACATGTAGCTATTATATTACAAACTGGCACACCTGCTTTCTCCACTGAGGATGTGTTGTTTTTTTTTTAAAAGTCTGTTCTCCATTTCACTGGCCTTGTGAACATCTCAATATATCTGTTCATTAAAAGTCTCAATTTCTATAACATTGGAATATTGCAAACTGTCTGCTTTCTTTCTTACATGTTATTTATTTTGCTGCCTGAATATGAAAGGACTTGACACCACCCATCCCACACTCAAGTCTCCTGGGAGTTACCAGCTTGACCCAGCAGCAGGGTTGGTGCCAGGCCCAGGTGCAAACTGACAAACTCTTATTTCCTGGATATCTGATTTCTTTTTCCATTCTTCAAGATCTCACTAGGTTCTATGCCAAAGGAAAGAAGACACAACCAAGAGGTGGCCCATTTCTAGGCTCAGGCTTGACTAGGAGGCTAGGAGATCATCAGTTGTCAGGGGAGGCAGGGAGACAGGAACGTTGTCATTGGCCCTTCGGAGCTTAGAGAATCATCCTCACACCTCACGACCAGTGGGAAAGAAAAGAGAGAGGCCTTCATTTGACCATGTAGTGCCTTTTTTATACACAAACTTGTCTTTGGCTTTTAAAGCCTTTCACAACCTGGCCTCTTCCTACTTCTCCACTCTTCTTCTTTCGATCCATATCCTCTGCAGTCCAGCCACACTGGTCCCCTCATTCTTCCTTGCACTTGCAACTATCTCCCAACTCTGACCATTTTCACTAATTATCTCTCATGCCTGGAAATTCTCTTTCCTCATCTCTGCCTACTAGCTCCCCTGAGGTCCCAGCTAAAGTCCCACCTTCTCCAATTGAAATCCTGTGTAAAGACTACTCCAATTTATTATATGTATATTTGTTTGCATGTATACATATATGTATATGCACACACACACAGTGGTTGGGGGTTGTCAGCAGGCAGAGCTAACTGTGCCTATTCCCAGGTCTGGGCCTTCATTGCCTTATTTGTCATCATTCCGCCCCCTCCTCCAAGAAACAACGAACTATGATACAACACAGAATGTGGAAGGACCATAACTTTTAACATTTACTCACAGAGATTTATGAAGTTCTTTTTTTTGTTTTTACTGAGATCTCATTTGAGTCTCCCAGCAACTCTGTGAGATAGGTACTATAGATATTACTCATATTTTACAGATTAGGAGACTGATACTGAGGTTTATTGCTGATGGTGCCATAGTGATACTTGGGCCACACTGACTGTCAGAGGTAGGATTCAAACCAACATCTCTCCTAACTCTAGATGCTGTATACTCTCAACTATACTGTACTATGATATTGCCTCTCTGTAAACACTGCACAAGGTGCTATGTGAGTCCCGAGGAGAGGGTGTGCTCACTTCCAGCAGAAATGATCAGGTGAGGCTTCATAGAGGAAATAACATTTGAGCTGGGCCTCCAGGGATGGGTAGGACTTCAGCAGGGGGAGTCTGTAATCTCAGCTGAAGATTTTGTTGTATTGAGCTCTGCATATCAGAACTGTTTTACTCTTTGCAGGGGTAACAGCTTCTCACATGTTTTTGATGGATGCTCAAACTGGAGGCAAGAACGCCACCCATTTAATGGCTCATTGAGTTTGCAAGTTATAAACTTAGTTACCCCCATAACATTTTTATTTGAACAGTAGTGGTGTCTCCTAATAAAATGCAGAGAACATGCTGAAATAGCATTTGTGCAACAGATGCTGGGGTCTGAATAATTTGCAAAGCCTTGTGCCTGTTCCTGTAATGATCTGGGGGGAAAAGTAACAGGAAAACAAGGGGGCCTTCTGATTTTTTCTTGCCTTCTGATTGGGAAAATGATTCAGTGTCAGCACTCAGGAATAAATAATATCATGCAGTTTTAAAATGAAACATTTCTTTTTAAACTCTGAATGTTGGATAACATGCCCTGGAAAAGTAGTAGCAGCTTTGCTTTCCTGGGATCATTAGAGATACGGTGGCTTTTTGGAAAGCACCTTGTAGAGAATCTGGTTTTTGTTATTGTCCTCCCATCCACGAAATGATTCCGGAATGGGTTCCTGAGTATAATCAGTGACAATCTCACTCCATCCTCCACTGGATATATACCTCTATGCTCCTCAGCTGGAGTCAAAGGCAAGAGAGGCAGGGCAATTTATTACCACCACCGTTGATTGGATTAAGAGATCTGGGGCACTATAAAAGTGAATGCCTTTACCACGCAGACTTTCAAGGTGAAAATGAGGGAGAGGCAGGAAAAGTTTACAGCATTCAGCAGAGGAGAAGCTCTCCTTGTACCACCCCTTTGGTCTCAAGTGCATGAGTTTTTTCCCACTTCCTCTGCAGCAGAAGTTAGTTGATACAAGTAATAGTGGCTAATACTGAGAATAGTGAATGCTTGTCCTGCCGTCCACTGAAAGGGGAAGAGGATAAGCACGTATAGCGCTATGTGCCAAGCACTATGCTAAGTGCTTACCTCACAATAGCCCTGCAAAGGGGCTGTTATTATTCCATTTTATAACCGAGGAAACCAAGACAGAGGCCGGCTTGCTCAGGGTTACATGGCTAGTATCTGGAGCTGCACTTGAATTCAGGTCTTCCTGATTCTAGGCAATGGGTAGAGACTGTGGTTCTGGCATCTTGATGCTTTGTTTGCCAGGGGGTCTAAGACTATGAGCACCGCTCAAAGCTCCCACAGTGGGTCACGAGTTCACTGTCTGTGTCCAGATCTGCGTGCCAGAGGTCTCAGTTGTAAGACAGTGGTCCCTACAGTCCTATGACCTAGCCCTGGGTTGGGGAGGTTGCAGCTTGCAGAGAATTAGAGACCAACACCAACATGATTCTTCTTGCTTGGAAATCAGACCTGAGATGGAGGGAGAGAAAGGAGCAGCATTTGTTAAGCACACACTTTGTGCCAGGCCCTGCTATCCTCATTCTCCTTGACCTCTCTCCAGCCTTTGATATTGTTGACCACTCTTTCCTCCTTGCCACTCCCTTCTCTGTCTCCTTTGATGGATCCTCTTCCAAATCATGACCTCTGACTATAGGTGTCCCTCGGGATTCTGTCCTGGGCCCTCTTCTCTCCTCTCTCTATTCTACTTCACTTGGTGATCTCACTGGTTCCCATGGCTTTAATTACCATCTTTAAGCTGATGATCCTCAAATCTACCTGTCCTGCCTCAAACTCTGTTGACCTCCAATCTTGCATCTCTAACTGCCTTTCAGACAATTTGAACTTGATGTCTAGAAGATATCTTCAATTTAGAATGTCCCAAACCGAGTTCATCTTTTCTCTTAAAACGTGCCCTGCTCTCACTTTCTCTATCACTGTAGAGAGTAACACCATCCTCCCAGTCCCTCAGGCTTAGAAACTGGAAGTCATCCTGAAAACCTCACTCTCTCTCACCCCTCATATTCAGTCTATTGCCAAAGCCTGTCAGTTTCACCTTTGCCATGTCTCTACAATATGCTGTCTTTTCTCCTTTGGCATTACCACCATTCTAGTGCAGGCCCTCATCACATCATGATCATGCCTTGATGGAGAGATATGAGTGGGCTACGTTATACAGGTCTTTGAACGCCAAGCAGAGCATTTTGTATCACCTCAAGCCTTGATTACTACAATAGCCTGAGGGTGGATCTGCCTGCCTTAATTCTTTCCCCATTCCACTCCACTGTCCATTCAGTCCCTAAAGTGATTTCCTAAAGTGTAGGTCTGATCATGTCACCCTCTGATTCAGTAAATTCCAGTGGCTACCTATTGTTTCCAGGAACAAATACAAAATGCTGTTTGGTATTCAAAGGCCTTTGTAATTCAGCCCTCTCCTACCTTTCCGGTCTTCTCATACCTTACACCCTAACATTTACTTCTCCACCCAGTGACAGAGGCCTCCTGGATGTTCCACAAACAAAACACTCCACATGTTGGCTCTGGGCATTCTCTCTGCCTGTCACACATGCCCAGAATGCTCTGCCTCACCACTCTGACTACTGACCTCCCTGGCTTCCTATAAGTCACAACTAAAATCCAATCTTTTAAAGAACGCCTTTCCCAAACCCCCTTAATTCTAGTGCCTTCCTTGCATGTTATCTCCCCCATTAGGTTGTAAGCTCCTTGAAGGCAGGGACTGTCTTTTGCATCTTTTTGCATCCCCAGTGCTTGGCACAGTGCCTGGCATACAGTAGGCACTTAACAAATGTTTATTGATTGATGGACTAATCACTTTACTAATAATATCTTATTTGATCCTCACAACAGCCATTCAAGGCAGGTGCTATTATTACCCTCATTTTACAGTTGAGATAACTAAGGCAGACGTAGGCTAAGTGACTTGCCCAGCCAGGGTCATACAAGCTAGTAAGTGGCTACAGCCAGATTTGAACTCAGGTCTTCCTCGCTCCAGGCCACTGGGCTACTGAACTGAGAAGAATGGAATATGCAGTATAGGTTACAACCGAGTGATTCTCCTACATTTTATTACTAGTGCAATTACACCAGTTAAACTAACATAAGGATCCTTTGTGCAGAGGCTCAAAAATTCAAGTGGATTTGTGATTTTATCATATAGGAAGTCTCTCTGATGAAAAAGATCATCTGTCTGCCAATCCTGCGTAACTGTTGTTCATGGCTTCTCATAAATTCATCCTAGGGGATCCATCTGACGTGATGAAAGCCTTTCTCACTTTCTTCCCACAAAAAGTATTATATGAACTCGACAAACATCAATGTACACACTGAAAAGATTCATCTCACACTTCTGGTTGAGATGACACTATAAAGGCATATAGGAGAGCTCAGCACTCATTTTCTTTCCCACCTTCCCCCCACCTAGCAAAGAACTGAAATAAGGTCCTCGATGAAATCAATGATACCTAGGCATTTATATAGCACCTACTACGTGCCAGGCACCATACAAATTTCTTTACAAATACTGCCTTGTTTTCATCCTGACAATAACTCTGGGAGGTAGATGCCATTATTACCCCCATTTTACAGATGAGGAAACAACCAAGCAGAGATTAAGTGACTCATCTAGGGTCACAAAGCTGGGATCAGTTTTGAATTCAGGTCTTCCTGATTATAAGCACGTTATCCACTTTATGATCTAGCTGCCTCAACTAAAGATGTTTATGCTTGCCCGACAAATATTTTAGGAATTGCCTGATGGTCAGTGTCAGCATTCTTGAACAGAGTCACTTCTCTCATTCTTTCATTCCCTTTGTCTCTTGGGTTTGAAACCTTGGTGTTATTCTTGCCTCCTCATTCTTCCTCACCCCATATATCTAAACAGATGCCTAATGTTGATATTTCTACCTCCACAATATTTCTTTTCACATACTTATCACTATAGTTTAGGCCCTTACCACCTCACCCCTAGAATATTGCAACACCCACCCAATTGGTCTTATCTTAAAATTCTCCCTACTCTAGTGCATCCCACATTTAGATGCTAAGTGATTCTTCTTAAGCATAGATCTGAACTTCTAGGACAGAGCCTTATGATTATAACCAGTTTAGAGGGTGAATGTAAATAATGATAAACCAAAGGAGACTGTGAAGGCTTGTGAGATAGTAAGAGAATCAAGAGATAAGAGATAAGAGGAGGAGGAGGAGGAAGAAGAGTAAGAGGAGTGAAGGTCTGGCCCATACTGTTCCCATTTAAAGTAACTGAGGTGGGAGTGGAGGAAGTTCCTGTAGGGAGGACTCCCTACAGGAGACAGAAAGCATAAATTATCATCATTCTTAGACTACCAAAAATACATATACACATATATGTAAGTATATGTATACACATATATTTGCTTATTATACTTAAGACTATCATTATTACATATATGTGTCATTACAACAATCAATAAGCATTTATCAAAGGCTCATTATGTGCCAGACACTGGGTATATAAAGAAAGGCAAAACAAAACAGAAAAAAAAACCCAGACCTTAACTCCTACTTCCTCTATATGTGGAAGCCCATTTGCACATTAAGCTATCTATATAAATGGTACACATGGAAGTTCAATGTGATTGCTCCATGTTCTTGTACTACTTAACATGTGGAAGTTCATGTTTTAATTACACCTGTCAGTTCAAACTCTTCATGCCCTGGGCCTATCTCTGAAGCTTTTTCTCCTACCCTTCACCGGCTCTCCCTGCTCTCCACCATGTATACTAAAATCCAACCACACCAGAATACACGCTGTGCACTCAATGTCTGTTGTTCGTACCTTTTTGCTCATTCCTATATTTGGAATGCTCACCTTCCTACATATACTTGTTGAAACTGTACAGATCTCTTACAGCTCTAGTTAAATGTCACCTCTTTGCCACGCTTTCCTGATATCTCTAGCTCAGACGTGATCTTTTCCTTCTTCAGTAAAGATTCCTCATATTAAGTACTTAAAACATTCCATGTTGTAAGGTGGCTTTTTGCTATTCTGTTACTAATACTTCCTGAATGCAGGGGTTTTTCATCTTTGAGACTTCTAGCCCCCAGTTCAGAAGAGGCACCCAATGTGTCTTGCATTTACTTGTTCCAGATAAAAATTGAGATTTTGCTCTAATCTTAATTAGGAAGAGTGATTGTGTATGGGAATTTCAGGAACTATGAGGGTATATTGGGGCAAGGAGAACTCTGGCATTCTTAAAATCATCCTTATAGGCAGCTGTCTGCATAGCAAGTACTTATTACATGTTTTATTAAGATCAGTTTTGCCTGCACCAGCCCTTCATTTCTTGGTAGGGGCTGAAGTAGGGGAGGAAGGTGGCCAGCTGAATGGTTCCTTTTATTTTTTAATTACTATGACTGCTTTTAATGTTTAAATTAATCATGATATTGGCACAAAGGCAGATTTCTAAGTCCTTTACATGTGTTCACTATCTCATAAATTACCTAACTGAAAAAGTGTCAGACTTTTCAGAGTTTGATGATGACAGGGATTAATTTATAATTTGCCTAAAAAATTAGAATGGCAGTTTTGCCGTCATAATTGCTAGCCAAAAGTTTTGTTTCTAAATAGCGATAGCTTTTAAGCTCTGATTTCAAGTACCAATGAGATTTTTCTTCAAAGATGAAAACTGCACTAAAAGTTGGGTTCACTCTTTCACTACAGGGAAGTCATTTAAGAGGAGCCGCAGTTTCCTCAAATGTAAAATGAGGGCGATCAAAGACCAAGGATTTATTAAGAGTCTACTATGTGCCAAGCACTGATAGATAGTGGGGATACGAGAACAAAAAAAATGAACTGGGAGTAGGGATACATGTTCACAGAAAAGCAAATACAACATATGTATAAAAAATAGTGTGATGGGGAAAACAAATTGGGGCATTCATCAGTCAATAAACATTTATTAAGCATCTGTTATGTGCCAGGCATTATGCTAAGTGCTCAGGATACCAAGCTCCCTCCTTAAACGGAGATTCTGGGGTGAGGTCTCTATTCCAATCAGAGGGAAGGATGGGGCCCTAGGGGCAGGTGGCACTGAGGAGGTTTAAGTTTCAGAGCTGATGTGACCTTGCAGGGAGATGAGTTTCTGGAGACAATGACCAAGTGTGGGAGAGCAGCCTGGCAGGAAATGATCAGGTGGCTGCTCTAAGTCCCCTTCTTAACCTGGGAGAATATCTCTGATGCCCACAATAGGAAAGACTTTTCCCTGGAGGTGGCACTTGAGACTCGAAGGAGTAGCGGTTCTGTGACAGAGAAGTTAAGTTGGGCAGGGGGAAAGGTAGAGTGTATTCCACAAATGAGGCACCAAAGTGTGAGAAAGAATGTTGTATATGTGAAGCAGCAAGCACACCAATTTGCCTAGAACACAGAGTGAGTGAGAGGGAGTAATGTGTAGTAAATTATTAAAAAATAAGCCTGGAAGGGTGGACTGGAGTCACATTGTCAGGGGCTTTAAACATCAAACAAGAGTAGTTGTATTTTAGCCTAAAGCCAATGGGAGTCAATGAAGCTTCTTGAGCAGCAGTGACATGATCAGGTCTGTACTTTAGGAGCATTAATTCAGCATCTTCATAGAAAATAGATTTATTAGAAACAGGAGACACTAGTTCAGGCCTGTGCAACCTGTGGCCCATGGACCACTTATGGCTCACGGGCATGTCAAAGGATTTCGGGTGGCCCATGAAAAATGTAGAGATGTTTTCCTCTACATTTTTTGCAGGCTGCCCAAAATCCTTTGGCAGGCCACAGGTTGTATAGCCCTGTACTAGATTAAGGCAGACCTATTAGGAAGATATTGCAATTGTCCAGGTGACAGGTGATGAGGGCCTGGATGAGGTGGTTATGATGTGAATAGAGAGAAGGGGATGTATATGAGTGATATTAATGGGATAGAACTGACCAGACTTGACAATTCATTGGATATGGTGGGGTGGTGAGAGTAAGAGTTCAAGTCAGTTAGTGAATGACTAGCAGGTTTTGAACCTGGATCACTGGAAGAATGACTGTATCCCTGATAACAACAAAACAAAACAAAACAAAGAATTTAGGAGAAGAGAGTGGCTGTAAGGGGAAAGACAATGAGTTGTCTTGGTCATGTTGAGTTTGAAATGCCTATGGCACACTCAGGTAGTAGCTATGTCAAGCGGGTAACTGGATGTTAACAAGTTTAGGTAGCGGATGTAAGACAGAGCCCTGGAGGTACACCCAGACATAGGGGCGGGATATGGGAATGACTTGATAGGCAGGAAGAGAATCATGATAGAACAGGGTCCTGAAAATTCAGAAGGAGTCACTAGCCAACACTGAAATACTAGAGGTCAAGGATGAGGACCGGGAAAAAGACTATTTAATTTCATAATAGGGATCACTGGTGACAAAAACAACGGATATATTGACCCTAACACTATATACAACATCTTCTGCCTGTGGTTCTTCCCACTTCCTTCATTTTTAAAAAAGTTCTCTGAGGTGAATTTGAGGGGAGTTTGTTAAATGAAGAGGTCCAGCCATCTTGATGACAGGACTCAAGAGTACACTGTGATGTCTATGGTTTCAAGGTGACTTTGGTGACTGTAGGAGGGTTGAAGAAGAAGTCTCTTTTTGTGTCATTAGATCACGTAACTGGGTACTCTCAGGTCTATGCTAAAAAGTCTTCTAAGTCAATAAATCACCAACGATTTATTAATTGCTGTGGGTGCTGGGGATATGAAGACAACAGTTCTAAGGGAGCTTACATTCTAATGAGGAAGACAACATGTACTTTAAGTGTATGTATGTATACATACATACACTCTATGTGTGCGTGAGTGTACGTGTGTATGAATGAAAGCAGGGACTCTGAAAACAGGTGAAAAGGGCAAGGATGCCACGCATAGACACAGTAGCTATTGCAAAGGCATGCAAGTGAGAGGTGGAGCATCCTGTGTACAGAACATAAATATGGTGAATCACAGAGCACAAGTCTAGCTGAGAGGTGATAAGGGCTTGAGCTTGGGTGATGGAAAAGAAAGAACATATATGGGCAATGTTGTGGAGATGGAAATGAAAAGATTTTGCAAAGTATACATGTAGGAGGATTTAGAGGAAGAATTGAGAAAGTCATCACAGCTACAAACCTTAATGACTCTAAGGATGATGGCACCTTCAACAGTACTAGAGAAATTAAGAAAACAGATAAATTTGAGGAAAAATAAGTTGTGTTTTAGATGTGCAGTATTTGGCATGCCTATGGGACATCCAATTTGAATGTTTAAGAATCAGTTGATAACATGCGGCTAGATCTCAGAAGACACTAGGGCTAGATAAAGAATTCTGGGAGTCACCAGCATAGAAATGGTCATTAAACCCATGGAAACTGAGGTCAGTAAATGAGTACAGAGAGAAAAGTGAAGACCCAGGACAGCCTTGGTGTATGTTATAGGTAGGAGGAAAAACAAGACAGAACAGTGTCCTAAAAATAGATAGTGGAAAGAGCATGTAGGAGAACAAGGTGGTGTTGAATGCTGCAGAGATTAAGAAGGATGGGGATTAAGATGGCAGCTGGAAAGGAGAGACTTGCGTGAGCTCCCCGCCAGGTCCCACCGAAAACCTATAAAAAATGGCTCTGAACAAATTCAAGAACTGCAGAACCCACAAAATAGCAGAGGGAAGCAGGGATCCAGCCCAGGACAGCCTGGATGGTCACTGGATGAGGTCTATTGCGCACGGAGCAGAGGGGAGCAGAGCCCAGCGCCAGTGGCAGCAGGACCAACCAGACCAGGAGCCAGGTGGAACAAGCCCTAGCGCCCTGAATCAGTGAGCTGTGGCAGTTACCAGACTTCTCAACCCACAAACACCAAAGACAACAGAGAAGGTTAGTGGGAAAAGCTGCTGGGGACACAGTGAAAAGAATTTGCAGTTCCACCACCACCCTGGGGGCAGCAGGGGGAGGTGTAGCTACAGAACTACAGCTGCAGTTACTTCCGGCCCCAGGTCCACCTGGTGGGAGGAATTAAGTGGTGGATCAGGGCAGGAGTGCAGAGCCTACTTAAGATTTTCCTCAGGTCTGGATTGGTGGTTCTTGAGGAAGGAGGAGTGCTGGTGTGGCAGCGCTGGCTGTATAGAAATTGCTCTGAAATCAACAGTGCATCCCCTCAAACTTAGAACAAA
>CM053625.1:189355870-189384007 GCA_028646595.1 Phalanger gymnotis
AGGAATGAAAAAGTGGAAGACAATGTGAAATATCTCATTGGAAAAACCACTGACCTGAAAAATAGATCCAGGAGAGATAATTTAAAAATTATTGGACTACCTGAAAGTCATGATCAAAAAAAGAGCCTAGATATCATCTTTCAAGAAATTATCAAGGAGAACTGCCCTGATATTCTAGAGCCACAGGGCAAAACAGAAATTGAAAGAATCCACAGATCGCCTCCTCAAAAAGATCCCAAAAAGAAAACTCCTAGGAATATTGTTGCCAAATTCCAGAGCTGCCAGGTCAAGGAGAAAATATTGCAAGCAGCCAGAAAGAAACAATTTGAGTATTGTGGAAAACTACAGGATAACACAGGATCTAGCAGGTTCCACATTAAGGGACCGAAGGGCCTGGAATATGATATTCCGGAGGTCAATGGAACTAGGATTAAAGCCAAGAAATCACCTACCCAGCAAAAGTGAGTATCATGCTCCAAGGCAAAATATGAATTTTCAACAAAATAGAGGACTTTCAAGCTTTCTCAGTGAAAAGACCAGAGCTGAATAGAAAATTTGACTTTCAAACACAAGAATCAAGAGAAGTATGAAAAGGTAAACAAGAAAGAGAAATCATAAGGGACTTACTAAAGTTGAACTGTTTTGTTTACATTCCTATATGAAAAGATGATGTGTATGACTCATGGGACCTCAGTATCATAGTAGCTGAAAGAAATATGAATATATATATGTATATGTATATATATACACATGTGTGTGTCAATGTATGTATATATGTAGGTGTATATACATATATATATAGATGATATCTAAAATAATAAAATCAAATTAAGGGATAAGAGATAAGAGAGGAATATATTGAGAGAGGGAGAAGGGGAGAGAGAGAATGGGGTAAATTATCTCATGTGAAAAAGTGGCAAGAAAAAGCGATTCTCTAGGAAGGGAAGAGGGGGCAGGTGAGGAGGAATGAGTAAATCTTGGTCTCATCGGATCTGACCTGAGGAGGGAATACCATACACACTCAATTGGGTATCTTACTCCACAGGAAAGAAGGAGGAAGAAGATAAAAAAGGGGGACGATAGAAAGGAGGGTAGACAGGGGGAGGAGGTAATCAAAAACAAACACTTTCAAAAAGGGATAAGGTCAAGGGAGAAAATTCAATAAAGGGGGATATGTTAGGAAGGAGCAAAACATAGTTAATCTTTCACAACGTGAGTATTGTGGAAGGGTTTTACTTAATGATACACATGTGGCCTATGTTAATTGCTTGCCTTCTTAGGGAGGGTAGGTGGGGAGGGAAAAGGGGAGAGAATTTAGAACTCAAAGTTTTAAAAACAGACGTTTAAAAACAATAAAAAAGTTTTTGCATGCAACTAGGAAATAAGATACACAGGTAATGGGGCGTAGAAATTTATCTTGCCCTACAAGAGATGAAGGAAAGGAGGAATGGGAGGGGAAGTGGGGTGACAGAAGGGAGGGCTGACAGGGGAACGTGGCAACCAGAATATACGTCATCTTGGAGTTGGGGGGGAGGGTAGAAACGGGGAGAAAATTCATAATTCAAACTCTGAAAATCAATGCTGGAAACTAAATATATTAAATAAATTAAATAAAAAAAATAAAAAAAAGGATGGGGATTAATAAAAGGCCATTTGATTTGGAAATTAAGAGATCAGAGGTGACATTGGTGAGAGAAATTACAAGTTACTTGATCTGGTAAAGATTAGGAGTCTCTATTATTGTAATTCTTATATTGTGAACATTCTAGATCAAGCTTATTAACCAGCCAAATCCAGCCTCAGATATCTACTAGCTCTGTGACCCTAGGCAAGTCGCGCTCTGTGCCTCAGTTTCCTCATCAGTAAAATGGGAATAATAGCACCTCTCAGGGTTGTTGTGAATATAAAATGCAGTATTTGTAGTGTTTTGCAAACCTTAAAGCACTGTACAAATGCTATTCTTAGCTAGCTATTGTCCTGATCCCTTTGGCAGTCTCACAAAGCCTTCAGTACTCTTCTCAGAATGTTTTGAAAATAACAAACAGAATAAAATATGTAATATTACAAAATAAACCAATTATATTGAAAAAAGTTATCAAAATATTTTAAAAAAACAAGTTCATGGACTTCATGATAACCTCATGTAATATCCTAGAGGGTATTTCAGTCATCTACGATAGGAATATGGAAGACATCTGCTTATAGTGATTGAGTGCAACTAAAATGCTAGGACTGGTTGGTATTGTTGCACTGATACTCTAACATCTTTTGTTCTTGATCATGTGTAATGTTTAATGTGTGTGATAATCAACAGGTGGCATGTAGTGGGCAGATAAAAAATGGGTCCACAGTGTACTCAAGCTTATCACATACATTCAGTTGCTTCGGTCAGTGTGGCATTTAAATATCCAGTGTGGCCAATGGGAGAGTTCCTTCCAGCAATCTGCCCACCTTGTCATTATTTGTTGGCCCAGACCTTTCCACCATGGGGATTCAGTCCCTTGACTGGTTAATAAGAACGGTTTTCAATAATGAGCAAATAAACAAATGGGTAAACTGCAGTGTTTGAATGTACCAAAGTGAATGTTGTTGTAGTCTCCAAGAGAACTATAAAACCTAGCTCCCTCAGCAGCCTGGTGAAGCCATTCAGCTCGTCATCACTGACCTGTATTTGGTGCCTGGGTTTGAAATCTGACTGATATGAAACTGATTGCACCTTTGGAGACAAGTGAGCTGGAGCACAGGATAGGCTTAATTTTTTCAACTAAGAATTGTCAAAAAGAAACTGTCAGCTTGAAGTAAGATTACTTACTTTAATGCCATTTAGTCCAGTTTGTACCTAAGAAATACCTATACTACCCCCCTAAAGAGGCCTTTGCTTAAAGACTTCCAAGTGAGGCAAAGTTCGAATGGGTGCCAGAGTAGCCCATTCTACTTCTGAAGCTGCTAAGTGTTTTCCCTAAATCAAGCTTACATTTACCTCTCTTAAAATTCTTAAAAAAGAGAAAATTGTTATTCTTTTAGTCCTCTGGAGCCAAATAGAACAAGTATAATCCATCTTCTTCATGACAATTCTTAAAACCATAGATATCATCTATTTCAAGTCCTCCACTTTAGTGGTGAATAACAAAGTATGGATGTGCCAAAGAAAACTTTGCCTAATTCATAATTCATGTGTGGGAGAAAGGGAAATTAATAATACCACTTGAGGCTTAAAGGGAATTCCAAGAGGCAGTACTGTGGTCTCCAAGTAACCCTTACAAAGCAGCAGGTTTCCTAGGTTATGTAGCACCAAAGGTTTTTTGTTTCTGCTTTGTTAGGTGACTTCAAAACCTTGGTATCATCCTCAACTCCTCATTCTTTCTTGCCCCCCATATCCAATCAGTTACCAAACATGGCTAGCTTCTATAAGGTTCTCCCCTTAAACAATCTGGAAACAGTAAAGCCATGTGTGTTTCACAAAGCGGTAAGCATTCTGAATGACCTTTCTTGTGACATGAAGGCACACTAGAAATAGTAATACGTTAGGAGTCAGGAGACTTGGGTTCAAATCTCTGCTCAGTTACTTTGTAGCTGTGTTACTACAGGAAAGTCTCTTAACCTTCTAAGCCTATTTCCTCATTTGTAAAATAGGGATAATAGTACTTTTACTAGCTACCTTGCAGGGATCAGAGGGAAGACATTTGTAAACATTAAAGGGTGACAGAAATGTGTTGTTGTTATTGTTACGATTCAGAATGTCTGCCTTATTTTTAAGATTTCAGAAACAAAATGCCTCAGGCCACTGTTCACTATGTACCCCAAGCTCTCTCTTTTTTCAGTGTTCTTCTGAATTTTCTGATTGCATGAATTCATGTCAACAAACCTTTCTGGAAGAAAGCGTCAGGCAGGCACTAGTGAACTTAAGTACCTCCTCTATTTGACTCCTGCCAATCTCCCTTTTAACAAAAAAGAGTAAATCCCAGTTGCCTAAACACTGGATCATGGGATATTTGAAATTGTCACAGTGTTAGCAAAAGCTGTGCTATCAAGTATAATTTTTTTAAAAACTAAAAAAAGACATTTCGATCAAAACTCTGCATTTTATTTTGAGAACCAGGGGAAGATCTTAGGATCTAGGGCTAGAAGGGACCATAGAGATAATTTAGGGGACCCCTTCCTTCCCCTGAGTTTCAGATGAGGAACCTTAAGCCCAGAAGAATGAAACAGGTGACTTGCCCAAAGGCTACAGAGATAATCAGTAACAAAAATGGAATTCAAACTTTTCTATTACAAAACCATTTTTTCTTTCTACAATAACATAGTTTCCCATAAATAATATTGAAGGTCTGTAATTATAAATAAATTCCTCCTTATGATGAACATAGACTTCATGAATTCAAAATTCTAGGACAAGACTGATAATATTGGTTTAATACTTATAATGGATATGCAGTTTTAAGCTTAGAATTTTATATAGTAGACAGGTTCCTCTGATGTTCAAGTAGAGAGCTTTCTAGAGGTATAGAATCACTATCCCTTAAGTCCACTAAAAAGATAAACAATTGTGCATCGAATATATTAATACCACCATTTGACAGACTGGTTCAAAATAAACAAGCAAATAATTTCTCTGCTTATGTTTAAGAGCTTGCAAGAGACTATTGAAAAAGTGAAATGCAATGAAACTACCACCCACAAAAAAATGCCAAATAAACCGAACAAGTAAAAAAAATACCTGCCAAGCTTAAGCTATCTACTTAGAGTGCAAAGCACCCTGAGAATTACAATATGTATTCTTTCATCCTTAAACTCCATTAGCTCTATAACTCTGATTGGATGAAGTCATCTGCAGGCCTAAAAGGATGTTTAGATCAATAGAACCCACTCAATGTATGGCCCTTCTCTAGTAACACTCTCACTATGGGTACCAATTAATGGAAATAAAGTTAGTGGTTTCTGGGATGTAGATTACTGCCTACTAGGAATTATGATTCATATTTCCAATTTACTTTGTCTATGTCTAGGAGACAACCATGAGACATTAAACACTTTCGTGCACAACTGACCTCCTCCTGTTTTGAACCACTGACCTAGAAATGACAGATTCCATAATCCATTACCAAACCCCCTTGAGACTGCCTGTCTTCCTCCCACATTTGGTTCCAGATTTGAGCCAGAGGGGAAAGCCTCCATCTCTCATTCCCCTGGGGCCAGATTAGTGGCACAGTCCTCGAGGTGAAAGACTCCAAATTACATCATCTGATACTTGGCTTTTTTTAAAGTGAAAAGTTTTAATTTTGTCCTCCTATGAGCCTAGATTAAATAAAATCTTCTTACTATAGTATTGTAACTTCAGATCCCTTTTGCTTTCTTCATTTTAAACCATAATCCGTCTGTAAAGCAGAATTTCTTAATCTTTTTGTCTGCCATGGCCCACTTTGGCCTATGGACTCTCCTTTCTCAGAATGTTTTTGAATACATAAAACAAAATACAAATGATTACAAAAGAAACCAATTATATTGAAATAGTTATAAAAGTGTTTTAAAAATAGGTTTGTGAACCTAAGGCTAAGAATGATCTAAAATATAGTAAAGTACTTTACTTTAAAGATGTTTGCCAGATAGATACTTGTGTTTGAGGAACTATTTATGCATTTTTAGAAAAAAACTTTAAAAGTCAAAAGGAAATACAGATTTATCTTGTGTTTTGCAACAGATTTGTTTTTGACCAGTTAGTTTAAAGTGAATCATTTAAAATGCTTCCAATTTAAGAAGCCCTTGATTATTCTTCTGTATTGTGAAGAATCCTTCAGTATTGAAGGATATGTGAATAATCATCCTCTCATTTGCCTTTTTTGTATGTTGATATTTCTGAAAACAAGATAATTCCTAAATACAGTAATGGGCTAAAACCCAAACATAAAAGATTAGCATGTATGTATATTTTGAGCCCCCAAATACCTCCTAATTTATTAATACATACATACGGACACACATACATAAACACTAAAATACTGTACACATGTGTATATTTCACCTTCAAAAATCACACTTCATTTATGTTTCACTCCCCTGCCCCTACTTTATAAAGTACAAAAGAGAAGAGATTTAATGATGGATTCTTCCCCCTGGATTAAAAAACTTGTCTGAGAGCCCAAGGTTTTAAGCATGAGGTTGAAAAAGAATTTGATTAATAAAACTGATGCATTTTAGTTTTAGGGAGATGCAGGAGAAGGTGACTAGCAGTTGTAGAAGATAAATGGCAGTCTGTGTTTGAAATCTCCCTTTCATTATTCATAAATTCCCTTGAATACTTGGGCATAAGCTGAGTTTAGTTTGTATTATATTTTTCAACTTCTCTCTTAGGATATTCAGAAATAAATAAATGAAGCAGGTTAGTTTTAGTGAGTAAACAAAAGGCCTCCAACTGCATAATCTGAATTGTCTCTAGCTATGAATAACAGTCTAATAGTATGTTTACCTCCTTTTCCTCCAAAAATAGTGGCAAGGCTGCAGGGAGAAAGCTGGCTGAAGCTCAATAAACTGTCAGGGCTGGGAGAGCCTGGGTGGTTGCTCTAGACGCCCTTTAGACACCTCAGCTACTCTCCAAACTACAATAATACAAGAGATTTTAAAAAATCTGTTAGAGTAACATTTATATATTAGCTTTGGTATATACAGTTTTTTAATTATCCTTTTAGGAAAGGAACTGGCAAAATTAAATGATCTATCCTAACTTGAGACACTGAGTGTTAAAGCTGTCACCCTCTTTGACAGCTACAGCCTCAAGCAGAGACTGCTTCTTCTGCATACTTCGGGATGACTCCAGCTCATACATGGTTGTCAAATTGAAAAGAACACTCTCATGTAGGTAGTGTTTAGGATCCTGCTGAACCATCCCTTCCAGCTGCCGGAGGGAATCCTTCAACTTTCCCAGATAAAGCAGACAAACAGCAGCATTGTTATTAGCCTGGAGAAACAGAACACAGACCATAGAATCAGACCAGACTGACTAAATGCTTGGAAAGATATCTTCTATAATGAACTAAGAAACACATTTACTTATTTTCCTATACCCAAGTACTCTCTTAAACCCCAAGTCCTTTGTACTAGGCTTTGTTTTCAACTAAGTTGAAGTTTTCAACTGAGTTCCTGTGATCTGTATTTTGGTCAGTGGGTACTGAGGGTTTAAAAGACCATCAGTGTAAAAGAAAGCTCACACTAGTTAGATAAAATAGTTACCTGTTGCAAATGGAACTGATCATAAGCCAGAAGAAAGGGGACTTAGAGGCCATCTGAATCAACCTTTTTATTTGACAGAAAGGGAAAAAAGCTAAGGCCCAGAGAGAAGAAATGACTAGCTCTGGGTCATATGACTACTTAGTAGCAGATTTGGGACTTGAACCTTATTCTGCTGATTCTCAGACTCCAGATGACAGAGTGGCAGACTTGAAAGCAGGAATCTAATTTACCTACAATAGGCCTACCTTAGAATCCATCTTCTTATCGGTACTACCTGTGTGATCCTGGGCAGGTAATTTAGCTTCTCCAGACCCCAGATAACTCTCTAATCAGATTTTTATGGAGAGTCATCATGGTACAATGGAAAGAGGGTTGGATTTTTTTTTAGGAGATCTGAGTTCCAAGTCGATTTCTGCCACTTATTCTACATGTATGACTTTGGGCAAGTCACTTAACTTTTCTGGGACTCAGTTGTCTCATCTATAAAACTATGGGGCTCACCTGACGGTCTCTAGGGTTCTACTAGACAACTTCTAATGCTCCTTAGCTCTAAATATGATCTGTTAATCTGCAGAATGCATGAAGCCCAAGACTCTATTCTACCCTTCTCTAATGTACTTCTCCTGTGACATTTTACATTAGTGATCTCAGGCAGGAAAGTGCTTGAGGACAGGCACTGAGTTCACCTAACCCTTGATTTCTTGCTTTACTACCCTCCTGCTTCCAGTGTTCAGCAGAATGTTCCACATAAGTATTTGCTTCATAAAAGTTTGTTGTACTGTACTGTATCTTGGGTTCTAGGGTTACTAAAAATGCTTCTCCTTAGGTAGTTTACCACTGCATTTGTTGGTTCAATCCTCAGAATTTCTGTGAAGAATTTGTGAGCCTCTGCAAAGTTATTCTGTCCAAGATGAAGGAATGCTCTGTAATATAAGTGACACAAAAAGCAATTAACTTGGAGAATTCAAAATGATAATATATCAAACAGAACTGATGGAGTGATGCTGTCCCCTTCCCCCTACCCATAACTTTAAAGATATGAGCATTTCTGACATTTGCTCTTCAAAGTGTAATCTTGAGCAGTCTGGGTGTTAATGCTTTCCAGATGGAGGTAGTGACATTTTAGTTGATTGAACCATTTTATACATTCTGGCTAGCAAAATAAAGTGAGTCTAACTTTCATTAATTTACACACAGGAACTCAACCTAAAATTACTTTCTGCTATAAAAACTGATACCTGCTTGATCTGTATTTTCAATTCCTATATGTTCCCTATATACCGTACACAACAGCTTATATCTTAATAAATGTATATGCACATGAGGTTGCACATTATTAAAGTGCCATTTTACTCTTAAAGTCAGATTCCTCAACAGAACACCAAAGTACATGAAACAAAATAGTGTCAGACACTCAAAGCAAACATTTATGCAAATTCAATTAAAACTGGGGGTAATATAAGCAATGGTGTGAAGAACACCAAAGGAACAAGGACCCTTAAAATAAATTTTCATGATTAAAGGAACATAATTTCGATTCAGGCTAATGTAACTATATTAATAATAATGATAATAATAATAGTAATAACAATGACAACTAACATTTATATAGTGCCTACTATGTGCCAGGCACTGTGCTAAGCACTTACAAATATTATCTTATTTGATTCTCAAAACAATCCTGGGAAGTAGGTGCTATTAGTCCTCATAATCTCCCGGGTCTGTCTTGCATCTAGTCTTAGCCCTGATAGACACAGCGGGGTAAGAAGTAAGGATGAGACAGAAGCTCTCTAAAGGGTTTTAATGTTCATTTAGCACAATTTAAAACTTTTGCAGGAGTTCTAAAAAAAAATACAGCTTATATTTAGGTTTAAATATATACCTGTTCATTAAAACCATTATTTTACTCTGAAGTCCATCCAATTTCTGTGCTGCTCTCTCAACATCTTGAAAATACTTTTCAGCCATTTTTATGTCTCCAATCTGATTTGAAAAAAAATTGAATAGTTCAGTTAACATACCAAATGAAGCTTTCAAACTACATCAAACTACTTCAAAAGTGAATTAAATTACAATGTGAAGGCACTGGAACATCAGGTAAAAGGAAACAGAATTCTTAGGATCTTAACAACCATTTACCAATCATTATTCTTTGTAAAAAGACTGAAGCTATTAGCTCACATAATAACAACAATGGCCTACATTTATTAGAGGAATATATGGCTACAAAATTCTTTATGAAGATATCTTATTAGATGGATATTATTAAAACTGGTATAACACAATTAATATATTATAAAATTAATATAATAAACACTTGCTTTTCCATTTGAAATGGAAAGCTGTAAATAATTTCAAGTAAAAAGAATGGTATTTTTAAAAGATGTGAAACATGGCAAGATTAATGACTTTTATTGGTCATTCTGAGACCAGCTGAAATGTCTATCTTCAAGTGACAATCAATGTATCATTTAAGTTGTTCTTTAATGAATATATGTTACTGAAGTTAATGTTTGGGCAGGCAAAGAGCTCTATATTACATTTACATACCTCAGGCAATTTTCCCTCTCCTGGTTAATGCAAAATACTTTCTGATTATGTATGTCATGGAAACTAGGACTTGAAGTGAATTCAGGAAAAATGTTACAAAAATATATGCCTTCCAAGGCATCACAGTTATGTAAAACAAGGCTCTTTCATGCTCCAAGGAACACCTACTAGTAACAATAAAAGAGGAAAGAAGAAAAACTTGGTTCTAGTTTTGGCTTTGCCTCTAAGTGTGTTTGTATGATGCTGGGCAAATCACTTCACTTTTCTGGATTTCCCTTTTCTTTCTAAAATGATGAGGTTGTACTAAATAATTTCTGAAGCTCCTTTCTAGCTCTTTCAGAGTCTATATGCTACACAATTTATTCTCTGGTCTTTTTTTTTTTTTAAATACAGCGGTCTCAGTATAATGAGACTTGATTGCTGCTGTTTGCATTTTGATTAGAAGAAAACTGAGGTGAGCCAAAAATGAGTTGACAGTTCTTTTGTTCTGTCATCCAGAAGAAATTATCCTTCAATTTAACTTATCCTCCCCCCACCTCATTAACCATTCCAACCTCGTAAACAAAACTGACCAAAATTCTCAAACTACCCATCCAAACAAAACAACACACACACACACACACACACACACACACACAAAAACCACAAGAGAGGGAGAGAAGGAACGAGATGGGGCTGGTGCATGAAAATTTCAATACAACAAACACTGACTAAGCACTTACTGTGAAAGGCATTGTCTAGAGGCCAGGTATACAAAGATGAGAAATGATACAATTCTTGACTAAAAGAAAGTTTTCAAAAACTGGGAGGGGAGAAGATGTGGACACAATGTACACACAAATGAACATGATACAAAATAAAACATGACAGATATGGGAGAGACAGGAAAAATGCTAGGGAAAATTGGAGGACAAACTTTTTTTCATTTTCTGGGTTTGAAGCACTCTTATTAATGAATTAAAAACATGAGCCATCCTTATTTTCTGTGGTAATGAAATTTGGTAAAAACAAATATTAGAAATGATGGAGTTTATTATAATAAGATTTTTAGAAGTTGCAACAAAATAAGTTGAGATGGTATTTTTTACCAAAACGAGCTAATTTTTAATGAAAGATATTAGTAAAATCTTATCTGCTGATATTCTCTATGACTGGAACGAAAGTCTGCTTCTTTATAGCAAACTTTACTAATACACAAGTCAATGACACAAGTCATCTTTAAGTCATATTTAAGTGACAGAATCAACTCTTTGAAAGCATTGATTTTCAGGGAGAAAAATAAAAAATGTTTTAAAAAGCTGATAGTGCATCTGACTAGTTGGAGGAGAAGAGGGAAGCAGATTGTTTGAGTGCTGGCAACCATGTGCCTGACTGCTAATGCTCATATGTGCATCTCTCCCCATCAAGAAAGCCTGAATATTTATCCCTACTCATAATTTTCATGCAGATTCATAGTTAAGAGCACAGTATCACAAAGAACACTAATGAATAATATCTAATGTCCACAGGATACCACAAACATGTAAACAATTGTACCTATTTTGCAAAGCTCACACACCTTTACAATAATCCCCTCATTTTTCTTCTGATGGCATTCTTGAGGTTCTTGTCCTGAATTCCCTCCAAAGCATTTCAGTCTAGTAAGGCAGGCTCTCTTACAAGTGATTACTTCAAGACTTGGTGATATTATAAAATGAAAAAAAAGAGTCCTATGATATCTGACATTACTGACTTCTTTTTCCATGATTTTACTTTCTGAAACACTGATAATTAGATTTCCTTTATTCTGACAAAGGCAGACCACACCTGGAGCACTGTGTTCAGTCCTGGACACAACATATAGAGGATGATCATATAGAGGATGTCTGGATGAGAACAACTAGGACACTGAAAGGCCTCAAGTTCGTGCCAGATGAGCACTATTTGAAAGAACTGGGATGTTTAATCTAGAGAGGGACTAGGGGGGACATGACGGATGTCTTCAAGTATCTGATAGGCTGGTTGGTTGGTTGTCATTCTTCATTCTCAAAGAAGACCAAAATGACGTCACTATGTAGGAGTCAAGGTAATGTGTGTCTGACTGAGGCTGATCAATATGAGCTCAGAAGGCTCTACCAGAGGTTGGGCACAAATAGTCCATATGAACATCTGGAGTGGAGACATCTCTAAATTTGTGCATCTCACATTTTTTTCAGCTACTGCAATTCTGCTTCATTCAGTCATGTAGAACAGGAATCAGATTTGTTCTGTCTGGCTCTGCAGGACACAGCTAAGAGCAATGGTTGGAAGCTGCAAAGAGTCAAATTTTTTGATGTCCAAAAAAACTCACTAACCAGCAGTATTTGTAAGTAAAACAGGTTGCCTAGGAAGGTGGTCAGTTCCTCCTCATTGAAGGAGTTAAGCAGAGGCCAGATGACTACTTGGTGGGTGTTTTATAGTGGGGTGGGGATTCTTTTTGGGCACGGATTTAGTCTCAAAAACTGCTGCAGACCCTACTAACTCTAAAATTTCATGACTGTGATTCTCTTTTGGCACCCTCCTTGTTTTTTTCTACTACAACTGTGGCTATTTCTTAATGTGTAAGTCCCAGCTCCTATTCTTTTCTATCTAGTCTCTTTCTCTTAAATTATCTGCACTTAGTACTGTGCCTGGCACATAGGAGTCACTTAATAAATGTTTATTGATTATCCATGTTTATGACTTTAGCCATGTGAATTACCGTTAAGATTTCTATCTTCAGGGCTAACTTTTGTCTTAAAGTATCCAGTTCTGTATTACTAACTATCGAGTGAACATTTCCCCCTTGGATAGCACCTCAAACTCAAACATTCAAAACTGAAGTCATCTTTCTCCCCACTAAACCCCAGCAATCTTTACCTCCTCCCAAGAGGCTGAGGAGAAACGGAAAAGAATATGGGAAATCAGTCATCTAAACTCAAAGTTTCAAATTCATCCTTGACTATTCCTTTTTTCTCAATCCCTACCTATATTCAATGAGTTGCCATTCCTTCCTCAACCCCTAATTCTTCTTTCATATTACCATTCATATCCACTCATTTCCTATTCTCACAACAATCACCAATCCTTATAACCTTACATCTGACTTAACTACTTTTGTTACCTTTTACTCTTCTCCTTCTAATCAGTTTTTCTTACCACTGCCAAATCATTCTCCCTAAAACTCATGTCATCATGCCCTAACCAAAATCTTCAATGACGTCCTACTGCTTAGAATCCAAAGTCTTTAGAGTCTTGCACTTAAGGTGGGCTACAATATTGTTCCATCCTATATTTTGTATTTTACCCCTGATTTACTTCCATTGGAGGTCTATTTCTGCCGAAGTGTTTTGTGCCCTCTTTAATATGTTACATTCATTTCTGCCACTGCACCTCTACTTACCCCTTCTTTTCCTTCTCTGACCCACTTTTAAAGGATTAGCTTGAGGAATTTTTTTTTTCAGGAAGCTTTCCCTGCCTATTGTAGGCCACAGTATTCTTTTTCTCTTCTGAATTCCCGAGGCACGTTATTTATACCCCTTATTTGGCAATGAACTACGCAATCAATTAATATTTTGATAAGCACTTACTAAGCACCTATTATGTTAGGTGCTGGCAATACAAAGACAAAAATGAAATCATTCCAACATTCCATGATCTTACCTTCTACAGGGGGACATGACACATAGAACATGTATTATTTTATACTGTCCTGACATTGTTCGTGTGTGTGTGTGTGTGTGTGTGTGTGTGTGTGTGTGTGTGTGACTTACTAAAAGGTGGGTTTCTTAAGAACCTGACTATAGCTTAGACTTATTTCTTTGTACATTCTATACATTCCTAGCACATATACTGCATACTCAATTATTTTTGGAATTGATGAATTAGTGAGAATGTCAAGTAAAAGCTATAAATCAACTTTTAGCGTCACAGAATTAGAAGAAAACTTACAGGATATCTAGTACTATCTCTCATCCAATGCAGGGATCTTGTCAACATTTTCTGTGATGATCACGTGGCACTCTGCTTGCTTGATGAAAGTTACCTCGCTAACTTAAAGGCTGCACTACTGGCCAGCTATAACTGCTTTAAAGTTCTTTCTTATATCTCTGCTTTTGTTTAACTGTCATGTCTCAGTTTTATCATCTCCAGTCCTCTGGAGCTATACAAAACAAATCTATGTCCCCTTGTATGTGACAGTCCTTTAAATATTTGAAGAAAAATATCATGTCTCTTCTATCTCTAGGCTGAACTTCTCCATTCCTCCTGACAACAGTTAAAGACCCTTCATAATCCTGGCTGCCTTACCCTAAACACACGCTGTTAATGCTCCTCTCAAAACATGGTGCCTGGAAATGAGCAATATTTCAGACGTGGCCTGAGTAGTTTAGAGAAATAGTAACACCTTACTTTCTGAGAGTGCTTTATGGATGTCAAAGTACATTTATATACATTACTTCATGTGATCCTTACACAGTCCCACAGCTACTAAATGCTTGTGTCAAGATAAGTATTGTCTTCTGATGCCTACTTGTATGTCTTCCATTATAGTGCAATTTCAACACTATACTTCGATGAATGCAAATTCCGTGTATAGCTTTTTAGTAGTCACTCTATACAACTCGAACTAAGCATGTGATGAAGTAAAATTCTAACATATATTTTATATTAACTGGCATTAAATTCTAGTCATAAATTTACTGGTATTTAGTTCAATACATTGTTTCTAGACATTTAGGTGTTAAGATTTATTTTACATATTTTGCACGCAAAAACATTTACGATTTTCAAATTGTATTTTTCAATTTTACAATTTGCCATTTCAGAAAAGCTTTTATTTGATTAGCTGATGAGACGAGAGTCGGGGTGATAGAGTAGACAGATAGTTAGTGTCCAATCAAGAAAGACCTGGATTCAATTCCTGCCTCTGACACATACTAGCTATGTGATCCCTGGGTAAATCATTTAACCTCTTAATTCTCTAGACTACAGGAGTCAAATTCCCAGCCCAAGTTGCAGCATGTTGCCATAAAATTCCCATTTTAATTCCCTGATTAAAATGTAAATGGGAAATATTTAACAAAATAAACATATACTATAAATAATGTTAATTTGTGGCTTTCTAAGTCAATATGCAGCTTGCAGGGGTCTGTTTCTCTGTGTGCTTTTCTCAATCATTTTTTTGCACCTCTAAATATAGATGTTTGCCAAGGTTTTGTCCTTTCCTTCTAGTCTATCTCATGGTGATCGCATTATCAACTTTCATGGCTTCAACTATTAATTCTATGGAGATGACTAGAATTTCTTCCAAGTCAACATTCTATTCCTGTACTGGCAGTGGAAGGGGAGGGTTGGGGCCAAAAACTTCTATCTCGTTTTCATTCTCTAAAATTGATTGATAATAGCTGTTCCTTTTAGATATAGGCACCACTATGTTCTTCACCCAGTGTCTATCAGTAACTGAGTAGGGGTAAAGCTGAGATTTCTGATTACTGTGTTTTTAGTCCACTGGGATATGTGGTTCCTATTTTGGAGCACAATACGCAAATGGATCTGTTATTTCAATGATTCGGGAGTTCTTTTCAATGATACAGGCTGAAACTCATCCATGCCTGACCCAAATGTGCAACACTTGTCCATATTTTCCCAAAAGTTCAACATAAGGGGCCTATTCAATGTGCTGGAGGCCTTCTCTGCTTTCTTTTGATTGAAAGGGTATTAGTGGACAAATGTGGTGACTTATCTATCATCCTTCATTCTTGCCACATACCAACCAGCCCGCTTTTTCTTCCTATTATGTAATTCCTTTTTTAAAAATTTCCATATTAGTCATGCTGTGAAAGAAGAATCAAAACAAAAGGAAAAAAGCTAAAAGAGATAAAAAAACAAAAAGAGAAAATAGTGTGCTTCAATCTGCATTCAGACTCCATAGTCTAATGTGGATCTACTCTCTGGATGCGGATAGCATATTATTCGTTCTTGCATCTTTTGGAATCGTCTTAGATCACTGTATTGCTGAGAAGAGCTAAGTCTATCAGAGCTGGTCATTGCATAGTGTTGCTGTTACTGTGTACAATGTTCTGTGGTTCTGCTCACTTCACGCAGTATCAGTTCATGAAAATCTTTCCAGGTTTTTCTGAAATCTACTTGCTCATCATTTCTTATAGCACTACAGTATTCCATTACATTCATCTACCACAACTTGTTCATCCATTCCCCAACTGCTGGGCATCTTCTCAATTTCTAATTCTGTGCCACCACAAAAAGAGTTGCTATAAATATTTTTGCATATGTGGGTCCTTTTCCCATTTGTATGATCTATCCAGGACATAGCCTTAGTAGTAGTATTTCTGGATCAAAGCGTATATACATAGTTTCATGGCCCTTTGGGCATTGTTCCAAATTGCTCTCCAGAATGGTTGGATCAATTCACAACTCCACCAACAATGCATTAGTGTTCCAATTTTCCTACATCTCCTCCAGTATTTACCATTTTCTTTTTTTTTCAAATTAGCCAATCTGATAGGTGTGAAGTGGTACCTCAGAGTTGTTTTAATTTGCATTTCTTTGATCAATAGTGATTTAAAGCATTTTTCATATGATTATAGATAGCTTGAATTTCTTTATCTGAAAATATCCTTTGACCATTTATCAATTGGGGAATGATTGGTATTGTTATAAATTTGACTCAGTTCTCTATATGTTTTAGAAATGAGGCCTTTATCTGAGACAATGGCTATAAAAATTATTTCCCTTTCTATTTCTATTTCTTTTCTAATCTTGGTTGCATTTGCTTTGTTTGTGCAAAAACTTTTTAAGTTTTATGTAATCAAAATGATCCAATTTGTATTTCATAATGTTCTCTATCTCTTGTTTGGTTATAAATTCTTTCATTTTCCATAGATCTGGCAGGTAAACTATTCCTTGCTCTACTAATTTGCTTATGGTATCAACCTTTATGTCTAAATCGTGTACCCATTTTGACCTTATCATGGTATATGGTACAAAATGTTGCTCTATTCCTAGTTGCTGCCATACTATTTTCCAGTTTTCCCAGCAGTTTTTGTCAAATAATGAATTCTTATTCCAGAAGCTGGAGTTTTTGGGTTTATCAAACAGTAGATTACTATAGTCACTGACTACTGTGTCTTGTGTTCCTAATCTATTCCCAAGTAAATCCTTCATTACAGTTTTCTCATAGTCTCTGAAATAAACTCTTTTGGGGGAGAAAGAGGAAAAAAAAAACCTCTTACCTATTTTACATGATTTAGAAAGAGAGGAGGAAAAAAGGAAACTACGGGATATAAGTTCACATTTTGCAATTAGGTGCCCCACATATTTTGTTCTTTGTTGCTGTGTTTGTCCTTTGTTTTCAAAGAGGACCATGATATCAGGAAAATGATGACATGACTTACAGTTGACTTTGATTTGAGTGAGGGAGGGCTGCGCAAAGTCACCAGCCTCACTTTTTCCTCCAGAGCCATCTGGGTCCAATGGCCTGATATTCATTAGGACGACTGGAGATAGCCCAGGATGTCACCCCATATGTATAGACTTCATGTATATTATATAGATGGAGTCTTATTTATATCTTACTTGGTCTTTAAAAAATAGCAGTAAATATGAGGCTGTTTATAGGAATGAGGGGAATCTGAGGCATGGTCTATATATTTTTAAAAATGTGTTTGTTTTTGATGGGAAATTCAAAAGGCTTATTCAGAACTAGATGACTTTTGTGCCTCATTCTTAACACTGAGATTCTAATTCTGTGCTACCATTCATTCAGCCAACAATATTAAATGTCTTCTATGTTCCAGGAATGGGGTTAGGTGCTGAGGATAAAAAAACAAAACAGTCCCTGTGCTCAAAGTGCTTACATTCTATGGAAGGGGACACAAAATGAACACAATAAGTAAACACAAAGTATATAAAATATAGACAAAGGGGAAGGTAGAGAAGAACATTAGTAATTGAGAGTGGGGGGTTTGGAATCAGGAAGCTAGGGGTTCTAAGAGATGATGAGGAAAGAGTACAGTTCAGAAATGCGAGGTACTTGTGTAAAGACAGAGAAGTGCATAGGGTGCTGTGTACAGGAAATGGAAATCAGGGCACCTTGGCTGGAACATGGAGAGTATGGTGTGAGAAGAAATAATGTGTACTTCCCAGAGAGTAGAGAGTGAGAAGGTATAAAAGTCATACATATTAAGAATTGCAGTAACTCACTGGAATCAAATAATTATGGACTAGAGTAAGATTTCACTGTATAGGCCTTAGTATAAGAGTTTATGAGAATCGAACTTCCCTATTTTTCTGAGCTATAGCCTGAACTCTTCCCCTAGATGAGAGGAGGGGGCATGAGTCCCTGGAGTTATAAGATGTTCTACCTGCATAAGTTAGGGGTTGCTTAACACTGGACTTTCTGGAGAACGCTGATAAACTCTGTGTGTTCTCAATAGCCCAGAGTCTGGAGATTCCCTCTTTTGAGTCAGGCCATTTGTAAGCCCATCTTTACCTGTGATATAGACCAATTTCTGTCTTAGTTAAATTTTCATCACAGAACTATTTTTAGCTCCTCATATAAACTGTTATCTTTTCACTGTATAAAAAATGTCTACTCTGGCTGCCAGAGGCATCCTTAAGTGCTGGGGAGTCTTGGATCTCATTTTATTAGTAACTGCTAACCTTGCTAATAAATTGATTGTGCTTGGACTTTTGTGCCTCAGTTTCTTATATCACAGATCAATCATGACAAAGTAAAGTATTTTAAATACCAATCAGAGGAGTTTGTATTTTATCCTTGATACAACTAGGAGCCACTGGGGTTTCTTGATTAAGGAAGTGACACAGTCAGATCTATGCTTTTAGGAATTTCAATTTCGTAGCTATGAGGAAGATGTATTAAAGCGAAGAGAGACTGGAAGCATGGAGGAGACCACTTAGTAGGCTACTCTATAGTCCCTTATGTTCTTCATGAGTTCCAAACCTACGTCTCTAATTCCTTATTAGACATTTCTTCCTGGATATCTTATTAAAACTTAAAACTCTAGTAAGCCACCCTCCAAATAGTTCCTCTTCCTGACTTATTTCTATTATATTTCTATTATAAGGCACCCATCTAGGATGGCCAGGAATTAGAAAGACCCAGTATCACGAAGGATACCTTTCTCCCCTTTCCCCCCACCCACTTCAACCAAGAGGTACCCCTTTCCCCCATCCTCTCCTCCAGCACATCTGATAACTCATCTAGGACTGCTGGGGGCAGGGTAAAAGTACACCTTCCTCCTCACCCCCAAATGGGACATGCAGCACCTGGTATATACTAGATGCTTAAAAAGTACTCTCTCTCTCTCTCTCCCTCCCTCCCTCTCTCTCTCCCCCCCCCGCCCCTCCCTCTGCCTTCTATTTCTACTCTCTCTCACTATCTAAGAGGAAATCTTGGAGTCATCTATGATGATTTTTAATTCAATTTAATAAACATTTAGTGCCTACAACATGCGTAGGAGCACACTGCTTAGGCATCCTATTTCTAATCAATACGTATCTTGAATTGTTTCTTCATCTAACCCTTTCTATTTCCCTTGATAGGGACATATCTCATGCTCATTACAGTAAAAGATTTTCTCACTCCAGTCTCCAAGTCAGTTTAGGCAATAGCGATAGCTAGTCTTTCTCCAGTATAGTTCTGATCTTATCACTCTCTTGCCCTAAATTGTTCACTGGCTCTTTCACTGCCTCCTCCTCCTCCTCCTACTACTACAAAGTCCAAATTCTTCACTACTGCATTCAAAGCCTACCCTAGTTTGGTTCCAAATCTCCTTTTACAGTCTCTTTTCCCACTATTCCCTACATACAAAACTATGTAGTCTATCCAAACTGAATTGTACATACAACTGAACACACCATGAATAAAGATAATAGAAGAAATTTATGTAACTCTTTAATGTTTGCAAAATGTTTTATTTCATTGCCTCATTGAGACTTGCGACTACCCCACGGTTTGGTAAAAATTGTAAGCGTAGCTCCAAAACTCCATCCTTGAAAAAGAACCTCCCAAATGCTTCACCTGAAGTGATCTCCCTCTCTTCTGAATTCCTAGAATGTTTTGTTAATACCACTCATACTTTGCATTTATCATGCAAAGAAATGGGCTTGTATCATAGATATCTGCGTGGACAAAAGTATGGCCAAAGACTTCTTTGTATTCCACACAATGCTTAACAGATTGTGACAAAGGAATTAGAGATCAACTGCAACCTTGAATGCCAGGCTAAACCCAAAATTCTTATAAGGCCTGACATCTGAGGTCCTCTAGAACCTGATTTTCCATTACTTTCATATATATATATCCCTCCAAACTGCCCAAACATGCTCTGTGTGCATTCCCCCCTAACTACCATTTTCATTCCCTAATCCTTTACACTTATTTCCCCTCAATCACCAGTGATTACTTCCTTTCCTGAACTCTTGCAGCCCTTATATGAACATTACTTGCTTGGCACTTAGTATATGCTAGAAAACTTTGGTTTTTTACGTCTATTGTTTATAAAATATACATCCCAGATTATAAGCCTTTCGGGAACAGGGAGATATTTTCATATATTTCTAGGGCCTAGAAGAGTATCTTACACATAGAAAGTTCTCAATATATGTTTGTTGATGATAGTTCTGACAAAGTACTGAGTTAAAGGTTACTTTTGAAAAGTTCAAGCTTTCAAATTAGTATGGCTTCAGTAATGCATCCTATTATTTTTTGTTTTAGGCCTCTTGAACAGCAAGCAAATTGCCTAAGGATTAAAGGGGAGTAAATGGAGTCCCTAACCTTTAAAAAAGAAAGGATGAATGATCCTAGGAAAGTAGCAGATAGTACATAACTTTGAATTCAGTAAATATAATTAGATTTCTGTTTCTTGTGACAGGGAAACTAGGAAACAGTCAGTAGATTAACCTGGAGTGGTAAGTACATTGGAATAAAAATCCTTCTAGCCTCCATTAACTGGCCAGATGCCGAGGGTGACCTGGAATAGGCACACTGATATTGGACCACTTTGGAGGAAGAAGTAGAGAGAATGAAATGCTTGGGAGTCCGGCCTCTAAATGGCCTCAGATTTTGAGTCTACAAAGGTTTCCTTGAGTTAACCCTTTAGATAGCCATAAAGAAGCTGGGATAGAGTGTCTCCCTTTTCGTCATCCTTGTTATACTAATTTCAGGGCTTCAAAGCTTTATGACTTAACTGGTGTTGGATACTCCCTCCTCTGGCACAAACAGTAATCCCTCTGCAATTTAGGAGAATGTCCCGTGGTTTGAAAAATCATCGCCTTATAAAAGGGTGAAAAGCCCCTTCAAATGCAACTGGATTGGTCCTTGGATGTCTGACATGATCCATCACTGGGCCCATTCTGGAAAGCTTTTCAATTTGATAGGACCTCCCTAGAACTTGTGCTCTGCAAGCAGTGCCCTTGAGAACCCTGTACTACTAATGAATGCCCCACAATGAGGCACTGAAATGGAACTTTATTTGATTGTCATCTTTGCCACAGAACAATTTTCTCTTTAATTCCGGTTTGTCTAGTCTAATATATATATATTTTTTATCTCCAAAGGGTCCTTAACCTGGTTCCTTACTCTTCCTTGCTTTCCTCTAGCAAAGGCCCTCCTATTTTGGAAGACTATTTCCCTCCTTGCCCCCTCAAAACTGTGGTATTTGTTTTCCACCTACTGTTGCTATTGTTACTAGAGGCATTTACTTTCAGTTATTCAGCCATTAGCCTTTCCTTCCTAGGACACAAATGCTTAGCTGTTTCATATAACTGAATCACCTTTACGACCTGAGTATGACCTTGTTTTCTGTAATTTCTCTTCCTGTTTTCCTAAAAGGATTACAAAGGGGCTGCATATGAGTCAGAGAGAAATAAATTTAAAGAACTAAAGAAGAATGTTTCTCATATGTTTAAACATCATATTACTTCTAAAGTTCTTTAATTCAGCTAGGTGGAAAACTTCCCAGGGATACCAATGTCTCAAAACAAATTACAGAAGTAGGTTTCATTTCAAAAAGCTGAGATTTCCTATCCTGGTATGATTTTTCTCCCCCTTCTCCCCACCTACTTATAGCTCCTCAATACAGAACTTCAGAGTAGCTTTAAAGGAAGCTATGCATGATGAAGAGATTTGCAGCAAACTGATAAAAATGAGAACTTGTCACCTGATTTTCAAGTAAATGACAATGGTTTCTTCAGTACACAGATACATGGCTACAAGATTATCAGACCTGAGAGAAGGCTAAGGTGAATGACTGACCTATACCTTTACATCTAGGTATCAATACTTAAAAATAATGCCATCGATCTTTACCCCATTATCATTCAAGAAAATTTTTTAAAATGTGAACAGCACATATTAATAAAGGTGGACCCAACCAGGAAACCAGGAATATTACAAGCACTACTCATAATAAGCCTAGACTTTTTTTCCTCCCCCTACAAATGGATAAACATTTTGAAAAATTGAAATGGAAAGCTAGTGATCAGAAGCCCAAATATAAAATAGGCAGCATGTGGTACCTACCCTATCACTGGTGACCCTTTTTGCATTTCTAGCAATTTTTAGTGAATTAAGACCATTTTCATGTCACCTAATATTTCAGTAATATTTTAAGAGTGCAATTCATTATAAGTTCTGATACAGAGTAGGGACAGGAGGTGTACTCTGAACCTGTGTGTTATTATCCAGAAGCTTAAAGTCAACACATCAACTTCATCTTCATCTGCCTAGATATATTCCTAGCATTATCATAGAACTATTATAGAGTATTTAAGATTTCACAGACTTCTGCACATTTTTCTTTAGTAAAATCATTTGTTTTATTTTCAATCTTTTGGAATTAAATGGAAAATTTCATTGCCTTTTTTGATTAGTGTTTGCTTCTCAGCTTTCTCTGTAGAATTACAATGCCTGAACTAAAGCATTATTCAAGAAAAGTCTTTTGTTTCTTTTCTCTGCTTCTTTTCTTGTTCTCACATGCATGGAGAAAGGAAACATAAAAGAGACTGACATTAATTATTTTTTTTTGACCAGCACAGGATCAACTAAAAATTTTTAAATGGTTTAGCCCTCCTTTGTTTCTCTTTAACTTGACAATGAACAGCCTGAACAGAGGGGAAAGTTAGCTGCCTGGGACTGGTTGGCTGAAAGATCAACAGCTGGACAGTACTACAGACATACGTCATTTTGATGTGCTTTACTTAATTGTGCTTTGCAGATACTGCGGCTAGTTTTTTTTTTTATTTTTTATTTTTATTTTTTACAAATTGAAGGTTTGTGGCAACTCTGTGTCCAGCAAGTCTATCATTGCCATTTTTCCAACAACATGGGCTCACGTTATGTCTCTGTCACATTTTCATAATTCTTGCATCATTTCAAACTTTTTTTTATTACTGTTATATCCATTATGGTGATCAGTAAGCAGCCATCTTTGATGATACTATTTTAATTGTTTTGGGATGGTATGAACTGCATCCAAGTGAATTAAATAAATAAGTGTTGAATATGTGCTGACTGCTCTACTGACCAGCCATCTCTCTCTCTCTCTCCTTGGGTCTCCCTATTCACTGAGATACAAAAGTATTGAAATTAGGTCAATTAATAAAACTACTAGAGACTCTAAGTGTTCAAATGAAAGGAAAAGTCTAACAATGGGGCAAATTTCATTGCTGTCATATTTTAAGAAATTGCCACAGCTACCCCAACCTTTAGCAACCACCACCCTGATCAGTCAGCAGCCATCAATACTGAGGCAAGGCCCTCCACCAGTAACAAGGTTATAACTTGCTGAAAGCTTAACATTTCTTAGCAATAAAGTATTTTAAAATTAAAGTATGTACAGTGCTTTATTTAGACAAAATACTACTGTATACTTAATAGACTACAGCAGGGGTGAGGAACCTGCGGCCTCGAGGTCACATATGGCCTTCTAGGTCCTTGGGTGTGGCCTTTTGACCAAGTCCAAGTTTTACAGAACAAATTCTTTTATTAAAGGGATTTGTTCTGTGAAGTTTGGATTCAGTCAAAGGGTATACTTGAGGACCTAGAGAGTCATATGTGGATTCAAGACCATAGGTTCCCCACCCCTGGACTACAGAATAATTTTAACAGGATTTTTATATGCACTGGGAAACAAAAAAATTCATGTGACTTGCTTTACTGCGATAATTGCTTTATTGGGATAATCACTTTATTGCACTAGTCTGGAACCAAATCTGAAACATCTCCAAGGTATGCCTGTACTTCATATTGGAAGGAGAAAAAAAGCGCACAGGCCTAGATCAGAGGAGCAGGGCTGGCTACGGCACTATGCACCACTATCAATTACTGAGCATCCACATGAATAGAAAATATGCCACTAAGATCCCTGCTCTTGAGGAATTTACCTTTTCTGCCAGAATATTTGGCAAAGGAGACACTCTCTTACTTCTGGAACCCAGTGGTCCAGAGACTCTGGAGTCTTCTCTGTCTTTTCCTCCTTACAAGCAAGTCTGGAAAATCCTTACTATCTTTCTGGTATGATCACAGAATTAAAGGTATTACTTAGAACTGGAAAGGATCTTAGAGAAAAATCTAAGCAAACTTCATTTTAGAGATGAGGTAACTGAAGATCCAAGAGATTGATTTGTCCAGGGGAACACAGAGGCTTGCTGGGAGAACCAGAACCTGAATCTAGGTCTCCTAATATCAGCACTGTGGCTTATGTACACTATGTAGCCCTGGCTAGTCAAATTCTGTTTCTGAAAATTCTTCATTGGACATATGTCCTTTATGAAGCTCCATGTTCTCATAAAATAACTAAAACAATGTAGAAACACTGTAAATCCCTCCTCTTTGTGTCCCTTATTAAACTAAGTATATTTTCCCTTCCTTTCAACTTGACAGCATCTTTGTCTATTACTCAAAAATTACAAACAGAACTTTACTAAATCAGGGTTTAATTTGCTACACAGTACATCATTGGGACTTAGAAAACATAAAATCATCTGAAAAAAAAAAAAGAAATGGAAGACTTAAAAGACTCACATGGTGCTAGTTAGAGAACCATCTAAGAACATATATAGCATCTCAGCTGACAAGAGATTCCTTACTACCCACCCATCCATCTCCAACACCTTCATCAATGCCCACTCTCATTCCTCCCCCTCTGCAAATATGGATGTGATACTCTGGCTAAAAAAATATCATCTGGTGACCACACTTATGAGAATGAGTTTCTGTAAATTCAGGTAACAGACACGGATCATCGTCACTGGCTTACATACTTGAAACCTTTCTGGGCTGGTAGGACCTGCTAGGAGCTTGTGGTTCCTTGGCACAGAATGGTCACCTTCATGCCAATATCAGGCAAAACAGAAGGATTTCAGTGGTAGCACTATTACTATATTATAAATCACTATTATTCTTGTATATTTACATAAATATAATATTTTGAAAATGTTAATTAAAACTTAAATGTATTAAATTCATGCTTTCACTTAAAAAGGAGTATAGTTTTTATTGCCGAAATATTATCAATAAAGAAATTAGGATTATAACCTTGTTTGCAAAACATTACAAAGGAGGGGATGGAAGACTACTAAAAATATTGCTTCAAACAAAAAGGAGAAAATGAGCCCAGAGATACATGGCTGTTAAAGTCAACTAAGTTAGATTATTCCAAGCACATTGATAGATGAAACCAGGAGGACAACAAATAGAAACAAAAATGGAACAGATAACCTGGCATTACTATTATAATCTATTTTCATCATTGTTGACGGAAGAACTAACATGCTTGGGATGTAACACTGCAGTGTTCAATGAGTTATACAGGAAACAGAAATATGGCTTAAGAAGAAATAAAGAAGCACAGTTTGAGCAGAGCGAATACACACACATACACGCACGCACGAAATTCAAGTGGAAGGTGATGCAATCTTAAAAGTAATCAGGATATAGCAAAGAGAGGAAGATTCCTAAAGCATAGGAAAGATCATAAACTGTATCAACACTAGAAAAAGGAGTTCAAGAAGGCAGCAGCAGCTACTAATTTACATCACCTATTTTCTCGTCTTTATAATGCATCTATGACAGAAAAGATACGTGAAATTCAGGGTACCCTTGATAGAACTGCAACAAAAGATGAGGCAGGCTTCTGCAGACTATTTTCCACAGCAGATTGCCATTTTCAGTTTCATAACTGACCGAGAAGTGTAAGGAATACATAACCCCACTGTCTTTTGCTTGCTGATCACACACAAAAAAAGTTTTTCCCCTGATAGAGGAAGATGTATAAGCTCTCTTCCCAAAAAGGTATCTGATACCTATGTTCAAATCATGTAAAAGTACTTGACAAAATGAATTCACAGAGATCAGTTAATGAGCCTTTAAGACTATATAAGTTGTAGAAAAGATGCTGACTTGCTTTTGTAGAGGGAGTTTCTTCACAGCAAGTTCTGGATACCAATGGAATCACAGAACAACAACAATAAAAATGAGCCCATTATTACAAATATCAAGTGAGGTATAAACCAGGAAAACATGACCATGTAAGGTATTTTTCAGTGTCTCAATGAATATCATATATAGTTCAAATAGAAGACGGATTCTCTACAGATAGAAGGGTTGTTCCAATATTTCTGTTCGGGGAATGCATCGTGCAGCTTACATCAAGCCATTGTGATTCACAGGACCTTTCCAATCGGTTTATTATTACTTTTATTTCACTGACCCACCAACTGAGGTAGGGAGGAGGAATCTCCTTTATCCTGTGGCCTGCTGGTAAATGTTTGGGTTTAACAAATTGTCTCTCAAGGAAAAAAATGTAGATATTTATGTTTCATTAGCATTACTGATACCTTCTTAAGTTTAGATAATCAACAAAAGAATAAGCCAAATCCTTATAGTTTACTGATTTCCAAGATGTGAATGTAACACTGAAAATTTACCAGTTTCCAGGCACACCCTTGAATCTATTCCTATTCTCTCTTGCTTTTTCACATTAACTTCAAAATAGGAAATGCACCTAAACATGACAGGTATGACAGTATACTAGATACACATGGAAACTTGGAGACTCCACTCCACTATCTTGTCCAGCTCCCTCATTTTAGGGGTGAGGAAACTAAGGTCTCAAGAAGGGACTTAATCTAAAGTCATATAGTTAAGTAACTGGCAGCCAAAAAATACTGGTGATCCTTTCCCTAAGTCCCTCCACACTTTTCATCTAGGTCTTTTCTCTTTCTGGACAATGTTCTACACTCAGGAAAAAACATGATAACTTACTTTTTTCTTGTTAAGATAGCCAATAATAGTTAGTGTTTCTACCATGCTTTAAGACTTGCAAAACACTGGGGGTGGAGCCAAGATGGCGGCTGGAAAGCAGGGACTGGTGTGAGCTCCCAGCCAAGTCTCTCAAAAAACCTATTAAAAAAATGGCTCTGAACCAATTCTAGAGCTGCAGGACACACAAAATAGCAGAGGGAAGCAGGTCTCCAGCCCAGCATAGCCTGGATGGCCTCTGGGTAAGGTCTTTTGCACATGGAGCTGGGAGGGGAGCAGAGTCCAGCGTGGGCGGTGTGGACCAGCCAGACCAGAAGCTGGGCGGAGCATGCACTAGCACCCTGAATCAGTGAGCTGTGGCAGTTACCAGACTTCTCAACCCACAGACACCAAAGATAACAGAGAAGAACTGCAGAGCCCACAAAGTGGCAGAGGAAAGCAGGGCTCTAGCCTAGGACAGCCTGGATGGTTGCTGGGTAAGGTTTATCCTGCACAGAGCTGGGAGCAGAGGGGAGAGGAGCAGAGGCCAGCATGGGCGGTGCGGACCGACCAGACCGGGAGCTGGGCAGAGCGTGCCCTAGCGCCCCGAATCAGTGAGCTGCGGCAGTTACCAGACTTCTCAACCCACAAACACCAAGGACAACAGAGTAGGTTAGTGGGAAAAACTGCTGAGGACAGAGTGTAAAAAGGAGTTTGTGGTTCTGCCACTGCCCCAGAGGCAGCGGAGGTGGGGCAGCTACAGAACTACAGCTGCAGTTGCTTCTGGCCCCAGGCCCACCTGGTGGGAGGAATTAAGTGGCCGATCAGAGTAGGAGTGCAGAGTCTGCTGAAGATCTAAGTCCAGTCCAGGTTGGGGGTTCTTGGGGAAGGAGCAGTGCTGCTGTGGCAGTACATCCGCCCAAGCTTGGAACATAGAACTCTTTACTCTACAAGCAGTCATACCCCACTGAAAAACTCAAGGGTTAAGTAAGTTGGCTGGGAACATGGCCAGGCAGCGAAAAGGAACCCAGATTCAGTCTCAGACTTTGGAATCTTTCTTTGGTGACAAAGAAGAGCAAAAC
>CM053625.1:189384507-189416507 GCA_028646595.1 Phalanger gymnotis
ACCAGGACTGGGCTTAAATCTTCAGCAGACTCTGCACTCCTGCTGTGATCAGCCACTTAATTCCTCCCACCAGGTGGGCCTGGGGCCAGAAGCAACTGCAGCTGAATTTCTAAAGCTGCCCCGCCTCCCCTCAGGGGTGGTAGTCGAACCGCAAACTCAGTCCTGCAGCTTTTCCCACTAACCTTCTGTGTTGTCTTTGCTGTTTGTGGGTTGTGAGGTCTGGTACATGCCACAGCTCAGTAATTCAGCATGCTAGGGCACTCTCCGCTCCACTCCTGGTCTCGTCGGTCCGCGGTCTGCCACGCCGCGCCGCGCACGCTGGGCTCTGCTTGGCTCAGCTCCGCTCCCCTCAGCTGGGGGCTGGGAGTTCCATTCGGAACAGACCTTACCCCGAGACCATCCAGGCTGTCCTGGGCTGCAGCCCTGCTTCCCTCTTCCACTTTGTGGGTTCTGCAGTTCTAGAATTGGTTCAGAGCCATTTTTTTTATAGGTTTTTGGAGGGACTTGGTGGGGAGCTCACGCCAGTTACTGCTTTCCAGTCGCCATGTATCACTATTGTTTCTAATGCAGTTTTCTTGAGGGTTTTGTACTTTGTTGACACTAGTGGGTATTATTTTAATTTCTACTATGATTTGTAAGTGATCAGAATAGATTTGTTATGTATATAGTGAACAAACTTCTACAACTCAGCAATGAAAATTTATTCCTATAATTAACAAAAGACAGGAATTCCATTTTGTGATCACTGTAATATTCAGGCTATAGCATCTGTACTAGAGCTATGAATGGAAAACCAATACCAACGCAAGAAGAGTCTAAGCATGTTGGCTGATTATTGTTGGATGTTTCAAAAATACAGCAAGAAAATAATCACTATCTACATTTAAAACGAGTTTAATGTGCATAATTTTATTTAGTAAAAATGATTTTTTAAAAATAGTAGGTTTATGTATTTTTACACATGTGACAGAAAAAAAAAACCCTACTCTGGTCAAGTGTTACCAAGGAAAAAGTGCACAGATGACCTGGCATTATGTCATTAAGGAAAATGAAAACCAAAAAAATCTGGTTTATCAGTCATGCAGAGAAAGCACAAGAGAGCTGATGGACAACATGTTTGCTCCGTGGTTATCCACAAAATGTCAAGAGAGGTAGAGAAAGGTGCCCAGAACAATGGGTGGATGTGGACAAGGGTTATACAGTAGAAAAGAAAAAGTTAATGGTCTGGGAAATTAACCACTGCAGGGAGTACTACCCACATCGATGAGATGACATAGCAACTAAAGATCAAAGCAGAAGAAAGCTAGAAGCTGGTTTGGGGTGACAGGAAACATTTGTGAAGGACTAGTTTTGTGAATGTTTACTTAGTGTTGAGAATTCAGAAATTCAGAGATGCAGCCAAGGAATTTCCTTTTGTCTATTTTCCCCCTATGTTTTGGTAAAAGCCAGTTCTGAGAGTACAACTGTAATTGGTAATATAACAAGTAATGTCACACCTGTAAATGCTGAGAGTGAATTGGATCACACAAGGCTATCTTTGTAGTCTGATTCATTCCCTAAACTGAAGAGAGTAGATTTTTTTTTTCTTTCACTAGGATTCTTATAACAAATACCCCTACCTGAAGCACTGAAGAATCAGAAATAATTAAAAGTAGGGCTCCCAAATAGTTTTAAGCAACTTTAGCTTGTTATATAAGTTTTATTCTTGCCAATTACATGTTTTTTTTAAGAAAAAAACATTTTTGCATATGTTAATAATATGGTTTTTAATTCTTACGGCCAATATGATTGGTAAGCACATATTTCTTAAATTATCCCTACCCCTACTAGATCTTTCCACAAATGTATCCTTCATAATGTTGTCAGAATACTATTTCTTTCAAAGTAAGTTCAAGTCAGTCCTCTGTACCAAAATCTTCAGTGACTCCCTGCTGCCAATCTAGTAAAGATCAAATCCCTTTCACTACAACTCAAGGCCCTCTATAACCTGGAATCGCTCTACCTTTTCGGCCTTAGCTGGAGAAGCCAAACATGAAGAAATCCAAATTTGCCTACCCCATTTTCTGGCTCTTGACATGAGCTTTCTGCCTCTTTTCATTCATTTCACAATCTTTTTCTGCCTTTGCTCAATCTCTTCTTCCTTCCCTGCAGAACCATCATACATCCTTTAAAAGTAATTAAATTGTGACCTCAACAAAACCTTTCCTAATTTACCAGTCCTACAAACAACCTTCTTCCTGTGAACTCACATAGCAAAGTAGAGAAGCTACTGGCAGAGGAAAAGGCCCTTAATGGTGGGTATGGGACACTGGAAACTGGAAAGATTGCTGGAACCTATAAAGAAGTTCCTTAAGTGATCTAGACCATTCATACACCCTGTGCCAGATAACTATTACAGGGATTTGCCTATGATATCCCCTAAGAGATGATAAGCTCCTTGAGGGTAGGGACCATATTTTTATTGAAACTTTGGATCTCAGGGCCTGGGTAACAGCTATGCATAGATACACTTAAATAAATTTTTATGAATGAGTAATAATCATATAATCTATGATTCAGAAATTAAGATAGGTATAGAACATTGTTCATTTGCAGGAAAATCCTTATGAATGAGGAAATTCATTTCAATAAAACTGAACAAACATTCACTAAATGCCTCCTTATGGGTCCAATACTATAAAGCCAAAAACAAAGAAACAGCCTCTGTCTTTACAGAGCTTAAACTTTACTGGGACATACATACTTCTGGGAATCTATTTAGACCAGGTATGAGAAAGGCAATGACATAGTGAGAAACCAGTTACTATAAAGGACCTAGAAAAATTTCCAGTATCTAGCTTCAAATGATCTGATTGTCCTTCCCTCTCTTCTGTGTTCTTCTTGGTGGTAGAGTCTAAAGAAAAGTGGTAAATGAGGTATGTTCAGCACCATAGGGTTCCTTCCAAATTTGCCTTGTGTTAGGAGAAAGAAGCCCCTCCAATACTTAACATCTTCCATTCTAAAAGGCTATCTTTCTATAGAGACCCTTTTGTGAGGAAGGCTGCAGGAGATAAGGGGAAAGAAGAGGGAGCCTGGGATAGGGGGCAGTAATGGATTTGGTACTGAAGAGGAGCCCCTAACCTATTGCTTTAAAGGACAGGCCCCCACACTATATATGAGAAATTGCAAATTGTGGTTCTGCATCTCCTGAGGGCTTCTAATATATTAACAATCCAAAGAAAAAATTCTTCTCTATTTTTTAGATTTTTAGGCAGTGTGGCTTTTCCATATTTCTTTTTGTTTTGAATGTATGATTTCACAGATATGAGGAACTTCCTTAACTGATGCAGTTCTACAACTCACCTGCATCTTGGGGTCATAGAGAATGGCTCAAAAACATTGAGAGAGATTGAGAGGTTTGCCTGTGGTCACACAGCTCCAATGTCAAGGACAGGGCATGAACCCATGGTTCTGAAAGCTAGCTGGCTATCTATCTACTAGGTAATGAAGCTTATTTTTTTCCCTTGGCCTGCATTATTTATACAATTTGCTAAAATTGCCACTTCACTCTACGTATGTTCACATAACTACTCAAGCACTGTCTTTTAATCAAACTATTAGCAAGTTATAAGTAGTCAGCTATGTTGAAACTGAACCCTTTATGGTTCAATCACCAATTTCTTAACTGCATAGTGATACTTTCTAAAATAACCAGGTTTAGCATATATGCATTAAAAACAGATTTAACAATTGGTCTGTAATCATAACATCAAACTCAGAAGGGATCAATACTAAATACAATAAAACTGGACTGATTTTCAAGGACTGAACCTTTAAATGGCCACAACAAATTTAGATAAAAATATTTTCTTGCCCTTTTTTTTTACACTTTACAAAAAATAAACATTAAATAATAAGCTACCCAAAGAGAGGATTCATAACATTAAGTTTTAACCTTTCATTAAACACACACACACACACATACCTGAAGGAAAATTCTTCCAATTCCACTCAACAGCTGAGGCTCTTGTTTTGGGTAGTATTTGATAACTGAATGATATGCATCTACAGCAAGTACATAATCCTAAGAGGAGAAGAATACAAAGCCATAGTTTAAATTCAAAAGTTTAAATTCACTTATAGTCATACTCATTTTAGTTAGCCAGTCAATAAACATATGTTAAGTGTCTTACTATGCAGAGGCAACTGGTGATGTAGTGAAAAGAGTGCTGGGCCTGGAGTCAAGAAGACCTGAGTTCAATTCTAACCTCAGATACTTACTACCTGTGTGACCCTAGGCAACGTATTTAATATCTGTTTGCTTCAGTTTCCTCAACTGTAAAAAGGGGATAATAACAGCACCTACCTCATCGGGTTGTTACGGGGATCAAATGAGATAATATTTATAAAAACACTTACTATAGTGCCTGGCACATAGAAGGTACTATATAAAAAATATTTATTCTCTTAATCCCTCCTACTATATGCCAAGCATCACTTAAGGGGAAATGACTTTGTGCAATATACATACATACAAACACACTCTGAGAGGCAGCATGGAGAAGTGGATGAGCTGACTTTGGAATCAAGAAGATCTGGGTTCAAGTCCTGCCTCTGACACATAATGATTATGTGCCCTTAACCAAGTCACTTAACTTCTAAATACCCTACACGGCTCAAGTGTGTAGGTTGCAGAGAAGGTGCTGACTTGGATTGGTAGAGGGAATTTCCTCATCAAGGAGTTTCCCCATGCCAGTGAAATCACAGGTCTAGTCTCAATCACTCTATAGGCTTTAGGAATTCAAAGAAAATTTATAGAGGAAGAATTAAGGCTCAGAAAAAGGAAATGATTTGCTCAAGATTGTACATGCAGTAAGTAGTAAATCTTGGATTCAAACTTGTATCCAAATCTAGTGTTTTGTCCACTGTGCCACATCCCATATAAATACATACCTATACACATAAATATAGATGGGTGCGTGTGTATACACACATACATACTCATTCTATTTGCATCTAAACTATTTCTTAATCATCAGATTCTGAGTAGACAACACTATCCAATAGTCTGTCTATGTTAATCTTGTCCACTGACACCAGTGTTATAAAGGGGTTCCCAGTGTTTATCTGTAATAAAAGTTGATGAACCATTACTCATCGCTGAGATGATAGCTTTTGGTGGTCTCCTATTAGCTTAATTAGGCAGGCAGTTCTTTATCCCAATATTTTTTTCTTCCAAGTAGCAATTAGGATCTCGATTGGATGGTACATCTAACTCTCCTCTGCCAAAAAAATTATTATGAGAATTGGTAAATTTTGTCTTTATTCACTTTCCAAAAAAATAAGATTAATTCACATTCAGTGTGCCTCAATGGAATATTAGAAAGGCTAAGAATTGAGACAGGATATTAAGATACTTAAAAATAAATCTTAAATCACGCCCCACCCCCAAAAAAAACAAACAAAAAACTTCAAGGTCATGCTCATACACCTGAGTGTAATTAGTTCTTTACCTGGTACCAAGAGCACTTACTCTTTAGAAAAACATACAAGAAGACTTTTAACTGTTCAGCTTACTTATAAAGTAAATACATAGTAACTTGTATTTCTCTGCTTTTAATGGTTAATCTTAACATCCTGGCAGGTACATTTATTTCCTTATTCTTCTGCATACTAAATTGTATCCAAACTAGGACTTGGAGTTACTAGTTTTCTAATTGGAATGTTATAAAGAAAGACAGGCAACATGTAAAATTCCAATTTGGCAGGAAAAAAAAAATAAAAGGCTCCAGGTTTTCCTTACAGTCTACCAACTTCAAGTGGAGCTCATTAAAACTAATTTTATTCAAGGCCAGATAAGCTGTACAACCAGACAGCGCACCTTGGCTTCCTGCTCCTATTGCCTTTCACTACCTGTCACTGCCTCATAGTAACTGAGGCAGCAGCTGGCCTGTTTTTAGTCAACGTCGAGAGTGTCATACCTCATACAAACCAAGCTGTTTCTACTGCCGTTCTGGAGGCTACTTCACCAATCCCCTTTAGGGTAAAGGGTGTCTATGCATGAGAAGGGGAATATACATTTTCCAGTTCAAAATTTTAAATCTAAGGTTACAGTTAAGTATGCTATGACCTTTGAACTTTTCCTGGGCTTTTGCAGTGCTAAGTAAACATCTTACAATATAACAATGCTTTCTTCCCAACAGCCACCCTGTTAAGTAGATAGGATAGAAAGAAGATTTCTGTTACTACAGCCAATTAATGAGAGGGAGCCAGAAAAAAGTGGGGCAGCAGACACAGGTGGATGAATTGCGTAGTCTACATTACCACCTATCTTTGGGAGTTGGGTGGCAATATGTGGGTGTATCTGAAATTCCATACCTCAATAGGGCTCTACACTATCAGAAATTAATACTCATCAATGAGCATGTTTACATCTTTTATCTTTGGCTTATAAATGAATGAGCAGGGAAAACGTGCTAACTTTTTGAAGGAAACTAAATATGTGCTCCAAATCTTATGCTCCATAAAACATTTTAGCTTGTGTAAACAGCTCTGTAAGAAAGGTCTGAGTAGGGAGAATAAAGGGATCTGGAAAAGAAGTTGTGGGAAAAGGCCTAATACTTTTCATTTTTATTATATCTAGATTCCATAGTGATACTCAAGCTTCCATTGCCTAACCAGAGACCAAGTGCACTCATTTCCACAGGTTCAGAAGCCTGCCTGTGTACTAGAGGTAAAACTATCACAACAGACCATTATTTAGGAGTATGAAAGTACTTACCGCACATGGAAAGACATTAATGAAGCCTAAGAACTAAGAACGAGGCATTTTCAAAAAGTGAAATTCTCACAGATGTGCAATGGATCTATTATACTATGCTGTGTACCAGGTATATCATTATACCAATGAAAGCACAGCAGTGAATTTTGGGAATTCTACCAATACAGTACAGTAATTCAATTCACAGACTCCAGGAAAAAGGACTTGAGGCCAGGAGGAGAAACCATTAGAAGATGAGACGGTGATGGTGACCATAGTGTGTTTAAGTACACACTTTCGGCAAGTGGAACTAGAATTCAGTGAGAAACCAAGAAGTAATTGCTACTTGCAGCTCCTGTATTCCCCCTATTCTCTATGTTTTCTGCATAGAAAGGCAGGAGATTTATAGTTATGCACTCTGGTAGAATAAAATGTGACATTTTTGTTATTGTTTAATCGTTTTCAGTCATGTCCAACTCTTCCTGACCCCATTTGGGGTTTTCTTGGCAGAGATATTGGAATGGTTTGCCATTTCCTTCTCCAACTCATTTTACAGATGAGGAAACTGAGGCAAATAGGGTTAAGTTACTTGCCCAGAATCATACAGCTAGTGTCTGAGGTCAGATTTAAACTCAGGAAGATGAGTCTTCCTGACTCCACAGCTGGCACTCTATCCACTATACCATCTAGCTGCCCCAATATGTGACATATTGAAAATTAAATCAAATTAAAAGGATTGTTTACTTATTGCAGGTTTTTCACAATGAATCTAATTTACTCTCCTGATCGTATAGGTTTGGCCTTGAAGAAAGATATGAATGATTTGCTCAAAGGGACAAATCTATTTTGATTCAATCTCCACCCTTTTCCCTTTAGCAGTGGCATTTGTTTGGTGCCCATGAAACTAGATTTACAACCATTTCAGAACCAGAAAAGACTGGTGTAGCATAATTTAAACAATTGGGTGGGTGATTTATGGGGTTGGTCACACACACACACACACACCCATTTAAAACACAGGAGAATTTCAAGCTATGTAGGGAAGTGCAGAGTGTAGGTGAAATCAGAAGGGCATATTTGAGCTGCTGCCTTGTACGTTAAAATAAGCTGGCCTATGACTAATATGCTTATATCCTAAGTACACCTGAAAGGAATTTCTATCTTTTAAGATCTAAGAATATAAAGAAACTTTTTAAAAAATAAGAACAGTGGTGAAAATTTTAATATCTTTTGAACAGTCCTAGCATATTTTAATAGTATAATATGCCAAAACATAGAGCTAAAGCAAACTATTAGAATGTCTATGTTAAATTTCTCATCCTAAAAATTAAATGACTGCTTATTTCACTTTAATATGGATGTTATTAAAATTTATTCAATGGTTGAGCAACATCATTAGCTCATATAAATAACCCAATTAATAGGCTAACAATATATATGTATGTATATTTCTGTGTGTGTATACATATGTATGTGTGTATATATACACCACACACACATAGTATATATACATACATACATACATACATATATATATGAGTGACATTCTATTGCAATAACACATCTACTCACTAGATGGCAACACACTGCATCAACTCAAAATAGCCAAAGCCTGAATTTTACATTCTTTTGCATACGAAAATGAAAAAATTAATTTGAACATTAAAATTAGATATGTCTATGTAAATTTCCCTTAAAAACACAGCATGCCATTGTGCAGTGAATTGTGACATATAAGAGCAAAGAACTTACTTTGCTAACTATTGTTGTTGTTAAATATTAGAATATAAAGAGGAACAGATTTACCTTTACTTGACTATTTTCTATTAATGCATCTTAAAAATTCAAATGAAAACCCACCAGCTTAACAGGTAAATTCAATCCTCTTGGAAGAGTTTTAGACCTAGAGCATAATGAAACATCAAAGCTGCTAGTTCAAAAGGTGTTTTGCATAAGAATGTTCTGGCAAGCTGGGTACATTCTAGGTGAAGTGCAAAATGACCATAGGGGGTGGGGGTGCTCCATCAGTTTTACCACAGGTGGCCAGGTGGGAGATTTCAGCACCAGTTGTTCTGGAGGTTGCTAGAGAGTATGACCTGCTTTTGGATGGGCAAAGTAAATGAGCTATAGGACTCTAGAGGGCTACACTGAAACTTCCAGAAATGTGGACAAGTAGTTCAGAGGAAGTGGTTTTGCTTAACATAGTGCCTGGAGGAGAGATGAAACACATAGGACTTGTTAAAAGAAAGGGCCTGGGGTTGTTAGCATGTGGAACTCCTACTGACACCTATCGAAGGTGGGAAGACCTATTGCAGGAGTAAGGGCAAAATGCAAGTAGCAAACAGTACCAGAAATATTTCAGCGACACTGGAAAACACTAAGTTTAGAAAAAAACACTGATTTTCTTATAAAAAGAACATATATGTAAAAGAGAAGGTCTTAGATATATAGATCACAGAACTTTAGAGGCTAGAAGGGCTTGTGGATATACTTAAGATCAAAGGATTTAAAGCTGGAAAAGGACCATATGGATGATTTAGGCCAGTCTCCTCATTTTGCAAATGAGCAAACTGAGGTGGGGGGGGGGGGCAGATTTATCCAGGGTGACGGAGCTAGCACTGTTGAAAAATAATGTGGTTTTTAAAATTTACACGTCCATACCTCCAAAGTGTGCCTGTATTTTAGACAGGCTTGGCAAAGAAAACTGAGATCATCATGGGGAAGCTTCTCACCTGTATTTCCCATTTCAAAGCCTAAATCATACGGTAAGAGATGAGGGAGTGGTTTTGTTTCCACAGCTGGGAGTGTTCCTCTTCCTCCTCCTTCCCACCCCCTTCTCCCCTGCTTTGGCAGAGTGTAGGCCAGGTGACTGATTGGAGCTGCTTCCAATCAGAGCTCTCATCTGGCAGAGACCAGGTCTCAGGTCGGTCAGGTGAAAGGTCAGAGGCTTGTATGCATGCTTAGAGGAGGGCATGACCTAAGCAGTCAGGGGGTTGTATCTGGCCTGGCGGGAGATTCGAAGGGCGTGTCTATAAAAGGATTGGTGTCCATCTGAATCCTTTGTAGTCCCCTTGCTCTGTTCAGGGGATGTACCCATTTATTCAGACCGAATAAATGTAAAATATAATTAAAGTGTCCCCAACCCCAACCTGGGTGGTGGCCTTTCTCATGAAAACGAATAACAAATGCCTTTTCTGATTTCGGGCTTGGACTTGGAGCTCTTTATTGTGTTGCTGCACATACATGTTCTATACTATCTTACTGCACTGTCTTCTTTGTATCACTGAATGTGCTAATATGATAGTGTCAATTTATTTATACACTTTATTCCTTTGAGACCTACTCCTCAAATCAAGATCACCATCCCACTAGGGGCAGGAAACTGATATTTCAAGGTTAAAAAATAAAGCCCCTGAGCAAGCTTCTTCACTTGGCAAATTGCCTGCTTTGCCTTATGGAAAACCAGGTTCAGATATGACCTTGGGCAGCCTGAAAACTCGGAGTGTGGGAGAAGTTATGATCTCTGTCTTATAATAGCAGGTAGAGTGCTAATAGTGTTGCTCTTGGGCGTTTGCAGCTAATTGATTCATACAGAAGCATTAAGCTTCTGGTCTGTGCAGCCTGTGGGTTGTGCCACCAGATGATCATCAGGACGTTCTGATTCCTGTGGCTGGGAGAGAAACAGAAGGTGTGGGCAGTTCCAGTTTTTTGTACATACAGAAGTAAAAAACACTGTTGCAAAAACTGGGATGAAAATGCTCTGAAATGAGAGTAGCCCAGTAAGACCAAATTGTCTGGCATCACTTTGGCTCCTTTATTTTTCAGATTTTTCCCCGGGAGGTTGAAAGCTGTGGGTTAAAATTCATATGAGGACATGGTAGTATTGCCTGTCTCTAGATGGTATCAAATTAAATCAAAACAATAGCAAAAAAACAACAAAAAAAAAGAAAAACCCCAAACACCCCTAACATACTCACTATGCACAAGAGACCTTTCATGGGGCAGAGTTTGGAAAAGATGAGAGAGGGAGCAGGTAATTGGCCCTAATTACAGTATTTAGCTCAGTGTTTGAAAAATTCAATTTAAAAATGCAAATTCTATATTCTATTTGAATTGATTTCAGAAGGAATTCGCATAGATATAGCCTTGAAGTATGTTATTGCACTTAGCTATCTATTAAATATGCCATTACTTAGTCTAATTAATTCTCTGCTAAGCTAAACCTTCATGCTTAGTCAGGTAGCTTTCCCTGATCCAGAATGCACCAGTGATTCTCCTCCATTTTTCATGACATCCTACTCCAGAATATACGGCAGCTCTGCAGTTACTGCCACCCACGTACCTTCATCATTAGCAGACAGTTTGCCATGGAGTACATCACCCGGCCCAGACGTGACCTCCACAGCTGAACAGAGGCTGGAAAATAAGAGCAGCTTGTGAATGTGCACAAATAAATTAGAGGTTCTCTCCAGCCATCAATTATTGGGTTCTGTGAATTCTGATTTAAAAGATCCCCTCGTTAACACCACTGGGTTTTAGCCTAGCATTTTTACTATGCTGTCAGACTCCACCATGAGCCAGAAAATACTGCCCCTGGCGTAGGGACTAACCCCCAACTGGTTCTAGGAACAGAATGTCTGAATCAGGGATGCAACAATACAAACCAGCAGGGCAACTGCTCAGCTTTCAATGCCGATAAAAGACTAAATGCTATCATCAAGTGCTACATTTTTTCTAAAAATAGGACAAAAAGAAGGTAACTTCAGCAAATGTGACTCGTTAGGACTGCCATGGCCTTTAGCAGGGCAAGGGTTAATCAGCCCCAAAACCAAAGTGATCAACATAGTCGGGGGACACTGATTCCCAAGCGCAAGTCACCAAGGAGCTATAGGGCTCTCTGGGCCAGTGACTCCCAGTGGGAGAACCAGCTGCCAAGGCTGACTGTCTGCCTTCTCCAGGTGCAAAAGCCCACACTACACAAAGGGCCTTAGTCTCAGAGCCAGCGACCTTGGGCTCTGGGATAACTCACCTTATTTCTGGAGGCCTTAGTTTTTTCATCTGTAAAATGGGGATAATACTATTTACTCTACTTACCTCATAGGGCTGTTTATGAGGATTAAATAAAATAAATGACATGAAAGCACTTCAGAGTCAAAAGTGAAAAGCCACAATTGGGGAGGAGCATGACAGTGGATGGAGAGGAGGTCTTGAAGCCAGAAAGACAGGCTCAGTCCAATCTCTGACATTGTGTTGAGAATGCTAGCTGTGTTGTCTTGGACAAGTCATGTGACTTCTCTATTCCCCAGGCAACTCTGCTGAAGTCAAGCCCATAAGCTGTAGAGGAGGTACTGATTTGCACTAGGAGAGTGAGTCTCCTCTCCCAGGAGTTCCCTACACTAATGAAATCACAGGTCTAGTTACTTTTTCCCATTTCTGGTACATATATCTATAGCTTGAAAGTACATGAAAGTACATATTTGGCTATTAATTCTACTGAGAGGCAGAGGCAGTGGGCAGAGAGCTGGTGTCAGAGCCAAGGAGGCCTGAGTTCAAGTCCTGTCTTCAAGAAATGCTGGCTCTGTGACCACGGGTAATTTATTTCATTTCTTACTGCCTTAGGTAACTATCCAAGACTCTAACTATAGACAAATACATAATTTGCATGGGTGGAGCCAGTTTCCATACTGGTAGGTCTCTACATGGATAAAATAACAAGTTCTAGCCTACCCTATCTCCTCTCCTAAAGTTACTTGAGGATGTGTTACATCCTCACTGAGAGCAAGGACCATGACTGAATCTAAATTTTCTGCTTCCCCCCACCCAACACTACTATGCTTAAGGAATGTTTGCTGAAGAAAAGAATGGACTCAAAGGGGCCTAGTATGAGTTAGAATAAGTTTCTGGATACCCTGAGAATATTCAGAGTAAGAGTACTGGCTGAAGCAAATTGAAAATTAGAAAGAGACGTTTTCCACTCTCTGGCACATTTTTCACTTACTCATTCTTAGATTATAATCATTTTGCTGATACCAAGCAAAATAATTTTAGGGATGAATTTGATTAAAAAAAACTCCCAATGTTATGGAATGAATCCAGAAAAAAAAATACACAGTCCATCACTTCAGATGATGAACACAAAAATATTCTTAACAACGACTTATGTCTGTGCCTTGTGATCACTCCCTAAATATCTGGGCAAGCAATAAAAAGTATATAAAAGGCCGGATGGTATAGAGTAAGATGAGCAAGAAAATCAAATCAGTCAGCATTTATTAAGCACCTAACATGTGCTTGCCACTGTACTAAGTGCTGGGGATATAAAGAAAAGCAAAAACAGCCTCAGCTCTTGAAGAGCTCACAATCTAGAGAGGGACACAACATGTAAACGACTACGTGCAAACAAAATACATAAAGGATAAATTGGAGGTAATCAACAGAGGGAAGGTATTACAACTAAGGGTGATCAAGAAAGGCTTCTTGAAGAAGGTGGGATTTTAGCTAAGACTTAAGGAAGCCAGGTGAACCAGGAAGTGGAGGTGAGAAAGGAGAGAATTCCAGGCATGGGGGACAGCTAGGGAAGATGCCTGGAACTGAAAGATGGAGTATCATAAACAAAAAACAGCAAGGAGGCCATTATCACTGGATTACAAAGTACTTGGTAGGCAGTAAGACGTAACTAGACTGGAAAGGTGGGAGGGGCCAGGTTAAGAAGGCTTTTTTTGGGGGGGGGGGCGGTAGAGGGAGGCAGGGCAATTGGAGTTAAGTGACTTGCCTAAGGTCACACAGCCAGTAAATGTGTCAAGTGTTTGAGTCCGGATTTGAATTCAGGTCCTCCTGACTCCAGGGCTGGTGCTCTACTCACTGTGCCATCTAGATGCCCCAAAGAAGGCTTTTAAAAGCCAAATTAAGGACTTTTATATTTGATCCTAGAGGTGATGGGGAACCACTGGATTTTACTGAATAGAGAGTAACATGGTTAGATCTGAGCTTTAGGAATAGGAGAATAACATTAAGATTCCTTAAGATCCATGCTTAAGGCGCAGTTTAAGAGAAAACTGAGAAGACTTGTATGATCTAATAGAGAGTGAAGTGACTGAGAAAAAGGAGGAGAAAATACAGGATAAGAGGTAGTGATGATGATAGAATCAAGTGAAGGTTTAAGGATGTGAGATATATTTGGGTACGTGTGCAGGCAGCAGGGAAGAAGCCAGGAGCCAGGGAGAGGATAAAAATGAGATGGACAGACAGACAGACAGACAGGGACAAAGAGAGAGAGAGCATGACAGTGAGGGTGATCTGCTGGAGAGGAGTTGGCCTTGGCAAGTATCAAGTCTACCTCTTCATCTAATTCAAGAATGAAGGAGAAGAAAGTGAGGGAAGGTGTTTGAGTAAAGTGAGATAAAGAGGAGGGAAGAGGGAGCTCTCAGCAAATGGCTTCAGTTTTTTCATTCAAGCAAATGGCCAGGTCCTCAGCTGAGAGAGAAAGGAGAACAACAACTATGGGCAGTTTGAGGAAAAAATGGTAAGTGAGATGCTAAATTGATTAGAGAAGAGTAAAATGACTGCCTTGATGAAGGGAGGGCCTAGCTGAGGATAACAAATTTGTAGTGGAACCAATTATCATGATTTTGTTATTTTCTCTAGTTCCATTCAGAGGACGCAAATAGGAATGAAGAAAGAAGATGGTGGCAACAATCTAGGGTTGGAGTTTGGCAAGGAAGGCATGACTGATTAAAGGTAAAGAGGCAAGGGATTCAAGGGCAGGGGAGAATGTAGAGATGAAGAGATTCATCAACAGCATAAGACAGAAAAAGGACAGGAGTGTGGCAAGTGCAGGGCTGATGAGCTGGGAAAGAACTGAGGCATGGAGGGGCTAGAAGTCACAGTAAGGGCAAGGAGCAGTTAGGGGTCATAAGTTACACAGCCCAATGGAATAATGACATATTATGATCAGATAAAGGAATTTTAGAATTTGTGAACTTGGAAGTGGAACACTTGTGGGTGACAGCAATAATAAGGACATAACCAGTTATGTGTGTAGCTGAGAGGGACTGGACGGCATCAATATGGATGGTGAAGTCCTCTAAAGTGAGGGCAGAAGTTGGGTGAAAAGACTGTAAGTCAAGGACTGTACTCTTTGAGGAAGGAAAGAAGGAAATATCCTAGAAATTGATAGATAAAGGCCATCAGGACCTGAAATGGATGATAAATTTGGTAGCATGAATTTAAAGGAGGAGAGGCTGCTAAGTTGATGAAATTGGCAATGAGGAACAAGGAGAATTCCAACTCCTCTACCGCAATCACTTAGCTGGGGGTTATGAGAGAAAATGTAGCTATCATGTTTGGGTAAGAAGTAGTGTTATTGAGAGGAAATTAAGTCTCAGTAAATTCCAGAAGACGGAAGAAGGGAAGAGGTTTAAGATGAAAGAACATGTGTTAACTATGGAGCAGGCAATCCAGAAGACACAGTAGAAGGGGAATACTTACCATGCCTATTTTCTTGTGTAATGTTATTCATGCTCCCATCTTCAGCTAAGCCTTGTTCCAAATTTCTCAGTATCTATAGTAATTGTTTAAAAAACAAAAACAAAATGAGTTTGTTTCTAGAACCTGGTATAATTTTCTAGTAATGAATGTATATTTAATAAGCACTACTATATGCAAAGCATTATACTAAGTTCTTCGAATACATATAGAAAAATAAGACATTTCCTGCTCTCAAAGAGCTCACATTCTAATAGGAGAAGACAAGACACAAGGTTTTAGTTCCAAGTAAGAAGCATTGGTCCTGTGGTCCTTATGGTCTAGTGAAAAGGTAGAGGGGTAATGTATCTAGTGCCATTTCCATTAAAAAAAAACTATATGCTATTTCTGATTTGAAACATTTCTGCCAAGGAGGATGGGAGGAGAACTTTCTTTTCTGGAACTTCAGTAGCAGTGACTGACATGGAGACAGATGGGAGTTTCTAGGTTACCACTCCATAAGAATATCTTCCCTGGACAGGGAAGCAGGGCTGGTGGTCTGAGGCTGCTGCTACTCTTCCTGGGAGCTCCTAGGATTACCTGCCCATGAATGGCAACTGGTCAGTGGTTGGTACTGGTCAGGCTGGGTGTGGAAGACCTCTTCTCCAAGAAGTTGCTCCTCTGGATGATGACAAGAGGGGCAAGCCGGAAGCAGAGGCTGTGGTTTAATTGTTGTTCAGTCGTTTAGTCATGTCCAACTCTTAATGACCCCGTGGATCATACTGTCTGTGGGGTGTTCTTGCCAAAAATACTGGAGTGGTTTGCCATTTCCTTCTCCTCCATGCCTGGAATTCTCTCCCTTCTGGGACCTCCACCTCCTGGTTCCCCTGCCTTCCTTAAGTCTTAGCTAAAATCCCACCTTCTTCAAGAAGCCTTTCTTGATCGCTCTTAATACTAATACCTTCCCTCTGCTGATTACCTGGGTCACAGAGCTAGTAAATGTCTGAGGCCATATTTGAACTCAGGTCTTTCTGATTCCAGGCCCAGCACTCTATCCACTGAGCCACCTATCTGCCAATGGTCTATAGGGTACTGCTATTCCCAAAGCTCTTCGATTTACTGTATATACTTCTAGAAGGAACAGATTATTCACAAATCATAAGCCTTCACGAAAACTAATTCATACGAAATGTTTCATATAGACACATAAGAAAAATCATTGATTACTATCATAGTGAGATAGAGCCTATAAATGAAGAGTGCCATTTGTACTTCTACTGATGGTGGAGTTCATGTTTATGATGCCCATAAAGCAATAAGAGACAGGATATACAGAGAAGAGATGCATTTTTTAAAAGGCAAAATATTAAATATGTTCCGCATGAGAATGATTATTAACTTTTGTGAAATATCAAACTGATTCCTCAGGAGTATGAAGAGGTGCTGTAGCCTTTTTTAATATAGCACATAAATTTTCCCCAACTGTCACTTTAAACAGAAGTTTCTGATTCAAGCTAAAGATCCCTTCTTTACATCTTCAACTGGTTTCTTCCTTTCTCACTCACTTCTATACCTACTAATTCATTTCAAGAAACATTTATTAAGCACATACAATATACTTCCTATATTAAACATTTCTCCCACCTGTCTGACTCTCTTCTCAGTCTCCATTTTTGATTTTTCATCCACATATACATACCCACTAATTATGAGTGTCCCCTGAGCCCTCTTTGGTCCTTATACATTCTCACTTGATGATCTCATCAGCTCCCATGGGTTTAATTATCATCTTGATGCAGATGATTCTCAGATTTATATATCTAGTCCTCCTCTCTCTCGAGCTACAGACATAAATCATCAATTGCCTACTGGAGATCTTGGACTGGATGTTCTATAGGCATCTAAAATTCAACATGTTCTTCTGAACCTCTCTATTACTGTTCATAGCACCATTCTCCAAGTCATCTAGGTTTGCAACCTCAGTGATACTTAACTCCTCACTCTCACTCACCCACATATATAATTCATTATCAGTCTTGTAGATCCTATTTTATAACATCACTCATACATGTTCTCTTCTCTCTACTCCAATATTCACCACTCTAGTTCAAGTTCTCATTACCTTTTACCTGAATTATTGCAGTTCTTCTGTTTTTATTTATTTATTTTTTTTTGCTTTGGGTTTTTTTCCCACATCGATCCATTCTCTCAGCTACTAAAGTAGTTTTCCTAAAACTTGGATCAGATCACATTAGGCCTCTACCTTTCCATTCTTTTAATATACCACTCTATGATCCAGCTACACTGGCCTACATGCTAATCCTTGCACACAAGACTGTATCTCCCAGTTCTATAAACCTGACAAATCTATTTAAAACCAAGCCAACATATACTTTGATACTTGGTGACTTTAATGCTAAGGAGGGCACAGGAAAAGATGGAGAAAAAGAGATTGAAAAATATGATCTAGGTTTAAGAAATAAAAAGCGAAGGCTTATAAGACTACTCAGGAACTTATGTAACATGAATGTTTTCTTTAGGAAGACAATCAGGTGGTACTGGACATGGCAAACACTGAACAATACCACAAAAAATAAAACCGACTACATCTTAATGGATAGGAAAAAAAAGTTACTAATGTGGGTGCTATACAAGAATTGGGCAGTTAGGTGGTGTAGGTAGAGTACTGTGTCTGAAGTCAGGAAGACTCATCCTCCTGAGTTCAAATCTGACCTCAAACACTTGCTAGCTGTGTGACCCTGGGCAAATCACTTAACCCTGTTTGCTTCAGTTCTTCAACTGTAAAATGAGTCGGAGAAGGAAATGGCAATCTATCTTAGGACTATCTCTGCCAAGAAAACCTTAACTGGGGTCACTGAGAGTTGGATATGACTGAAAACAACTGAACAACACACATAAGCATCAGCTTTTTGCAGGCAAATCATTGACTAGTTAGAGCAATGGTCAAAATCAAAACCAAATTAGAAGAGGAAGGAGATGAGAACTGTACAACTGCAATAGCTTCAACCAGGCCCATTCAAACAAGCTGTCAGTTTTGAAAATGAGCTGGACCCAGAATTGAATGGGAGGAAATGAGCAGGCTGAATTGCATTCGGGAAACTGTGCATTGCTTTTAACAATCTCAAGACACTCCCTGACACAAAAACACATCTTGTAAAACTGATGTTCTCCCAGTTGGGAATCTTGCAACACCATAATCTCCAATGAATCAAAACTGCAGGTGATCTAAGGAATGATGAAGGGAGGGCATGGTGGCTCTAAGTAGGTTGAAGCCTTCTCTCAACAATGACCTACATACTAGAAAAGGCAAAAAGAATTTGCTTTTTGGATCCAGACCTGTGATTTCATTGGACTATGAAACTCCTGGTGAGGAAACCCCCACCCCCCCCCATCACCCCCACCCCCACCAATGCCAACTGGCAAGAGCTGCCTGGGACACTGAGAATTAAATGTGTTGTCCAGGGTCAGACAAAACAGTAGGTGCAAGATGTGAGAAGTGACCCTATGTTTTACTGACTACCAGGCCTTTTATTTACTATACAGAGTGATCCAAAAGTCTTAATACCTAAAATCTGCATTAAGACTTTTGAAATATCTCATATACAATCAAAAATGAAGGCTGGCTGGTCATGTGGTATAAGCAATCAATAAAAGCTAGAGTACCTGAGTGCTGTCCCAATACTTATGCACAAAAGACAGCCTCTATGGAAGATTTATGAGAGAATATGGACAAGAAGCATACAAGATGTGATAATATTAGTATGATTGGATGAAGAGGTGGCTCTTCTCTCTGCCAAAGCCAAACCTACTTCTAGTGCCTCTGATCCCATCCCTTTTGTTCTTCTCCTGCAGTTTGTCTGTTATCACTTCCCCTCTCCCACTAATCTTCAATGTCTTCCTATATAGTGGTTTGTTTCCTGATACCTACAAACATGCATCTCTCCTACCCTTAAAAAACAAACACCTCAGCTTGAACCTCCTATTCCCTCAAATTATCTTCCTATATCCCCCTCGCCCAAACTTCTTGAGAAAGCAACATCGCTCCTTGCCTCCGATTCCTCTTCTACGATCCTCTTCTCATTTCCTTATAGTCCAGTTTTTAACCTTACTAATCAACAATTGCTTTCTTCAAGGATCTTCAAATCCAATGGACTTTTCTTAATATTCGCCCTTCTTGACACCTATATAAAACTGGGCAGTGCTGACTACTCCTTCCTCCTCGATATTCCCCATTCCCTAGGTTTTTGTGCTGGATTTACCTTGGTTTATCTGTCTGCCTATTCCTTTTCAGTTTCTTCTGCCCACTCATCATCCATGTCCCATTCCCTAAAAAAGTAGGTGTCTCAACCCTCCTTCTCTCCTCCAAGGTGCTGCTGCTGCTCTTCTTCTGGTTCCTGCCCCGCCCCCCACCATTATATTAATGATCTCATCTGTTGCCATGGATTCACTTATCTTCTTTTAGGCAGATACTTCTTAAATCTATAGAGTCAGCCCTCATTTCCCATGAATATGAGGTAGTTCCTCATGAGAGAAAACGGCACTGATGATTCTGTAACATTTTAGCTTATGCCACATGAAGCAAGGAGGGAACAAACTTGGGATAGAATGTTAAAACTTGGCCTCTTGCTACCCAACAGGCATGGCACAGTCCTTCTTGCTTCATATGTCTTTTAGGAATTAAATGGGCAAAAAAAAGATGTTGACTAGGAAACAAAGGCTTAGTGTTAAATATGTAACTGAATGGGCAGGAGTGGGTAAGAACAGGAAAAATAAAGGGACAGAACAGAAATACCTAAAGAGGAAACTCATCGTAACTGCCAGAAATATCTCTGGACTGCACTGCAGAAAAGATCTTAGGAAGCTATACTCCTACTATAGAAATCTCCAATATAATTTCTTTTTTGGAAATTATCATGGCACTTTAAACAGCATAGTAATAGCCATAACAGCAATCAGAAATCAAAAGACCTTTTAACTAGCTATAGTAACATTAAATTCTTATCACATCAAGAGTTAAAATTAAAGAGGTCCCACCAAGAGAATGGCCCAGCAGTATGGATGGACTTGCAGCCGGGTGGCCTGGGTTCAAATCCTAGCTCTGACATTAGCTGTCTGATTATAGGAAAGCCTCTTAATCTCTTTGATCCTCAGTTCCTCATCTATGATATTGGGATAACACATTTCCACTATCAATACAAAAGGTTGTGGGGAAGGAAAGGGCTTTGTAACACTAAACAGCACTATTCAAATGTGAACAGTTATGGTGTGGCATGGCCTCTGTCCTAATCTGAATAACGGGATAAGACCAAGCCTTTCTGGGTTGGTAGATGTGAAGACAAGGAAAAACTTTTTTTTTCTTTCTAGCAGCTGGTTAAGTGGGAGGAATGATACTTGAGCTCCTGAGGGTTGGGGGGACAGAAGCATGTGGCAGAAGAAATACTTTTAGAGTAACAGCAAGACTAGAAATATAGCTGAAGAAAAAAGTTCAAATCTGTCCTCAAACACTTGCTAGCTGTGAGAAAAAGCCAGAGCTCTCTAAGACTTATGGTTAGGAACCTCTCACAAAGTCTTGCCTTTTTTATCCTAGGTATTAGAAGGGAGAAGAAAGTGTGAGCTTTTCTTTCCCAGCAGCTAAGAAGTATGGGAGTTAATTGTGCCTCCGCAGTCTGTATCATTTTTCGGAGCCAGACATATAAACTATGTCTTTTTAGGACAGGATTTCTTTCTTGAGTGACCTTTCCTTACTCAAGCTTGTGGAAGGCACATGAATTCAGATCCCAAGCTTGGCTACACACTCACCTTCATGTTGTACATCTTATCAGTGACTACAGACTCAGACTCATCATGCTTCAGGCTGGAAGTAAAGTACTCCACTGAAGAAGCAGATGAACTAAATGTTTTCAGGCACAAGTAAAGTTTAATTGCTTAAGCATATAGTGAGAAACCTATACTCAAATAAAAAACCTAAGAAAATTCTTGGGTTGAGTGTGAGTATAAAGGTTGAAAAAGAATTCTCTGGCCCTAAAGGGAAGCATATTTCTTAAAGTTTCTTGTGCTTAATAGTTATATGTAAGAAATCCCAGACTAGTTTTGAAGTAAACAACTGAGTGAAGTAACAGAAGCAAAAGATTGCACCATGACTACGTCTAGATACAAATCTAGGAAAGGATTCACTTCAATTAAACCATCCCTTAAGAGGCTGAGATGTTCAAAGTGTTGTACAAACCACTGGGCACACAAAGACAAAAATAATATAGCCCCTGAACCCTCCAGGAGCTGATTTTCTACTATGGGGGTAGGGAAAGACGGTATAGATGGGGAGTAAAATGCAATATCTATACAGGAAAGTAAACACAAGCTATTTTCTAGAGTGAGAAAGCACTAACTGGGGATACCAGGAAAGGCCTTTGAACCAAGTAATGAATGAAGTCAAGGAATATAAGAGGCAGAGCTGAAGACCACAGCAATATAAAGGGTAGGACAACCAGGGCTTTGTTCTAGGGCACTGGTATACAGAAAGCATATGATTCTCTCCTCACAGTACTACATCTGAGGGTTCTGCCCCACTGAAGACTTCTTTTCCCTCACTTCCTATCTCCTGTTTATCACCCACCCTCCCTCCCTCTGCCTTTCCCTAGTAGTTGAGTGTCATTGGTTATAGAGGCTAGAATGAATCATCTCATCTCTTAGCACCCAACATGGACATACTACCTTATTTTACCCATCATCAACCTACTGGGTTTCGGATACTCCTAGTTAGGCTCTGGTGAAAGGAGATGCAATCATTCCAGGCATGGGGAATGGCCTGGGCAAAGGCATGAATGAAGATGGGAGATGACATTGTGAGTTAAGGGGATAGCAAGAAGTGGAGTTTGGTAACAAGGTATACGTAACAGCACATTGATTTGGAAAGATATGTATTGCAATAATAGTGCAAGAGAAAAAGGAAACCTCCAAGAAAATCCCAAAGCTTATTATAAAGAAATGCTGACGCTGAAAGAAGAGCTGAAACTTGTATCATAGGCAAATGTGCTGTGCCTATAATTTCCCCTTTGGTTTCCTTCAAGTGTAGAACCAGAACAAAGAAGGTCTAAAGCCACTCCAGGGAAAAATCACCAATTTTGGATTTCATAGGATAAAATATAATACTAGACAAGTTTGCACTGGGTATAGGTAATTCATAGCACAGCCCTGCAAGATACTCTGAGACATCATAACTGTGTTTTCCCAATTAATAGATCAAGTGGAGAAATTCAATTAAAAAAAACATGTATTACGTGACTACTATTGTTCAAGGTACCGGAATGGGTCCTGGTAATACAAAGATGAAAGTCCTTGCCCTCAAGGAACTTATATTCTACTGAAAACTTTTTCTTAGTCCTAATGACAAGTATTGGGCATAATGAATAGAACTAACCTCAGAGTCAGGGAAAGGTGGTTTCAAGATTTTGGGGCTGTAGAATTCCTGAAGGAGAAGAGTATGCAATAAGGCTGAAAATGATAGGCAGAAGCCAGACTCGGGGTGGGGTGGGGGGGAGACGACGACGACAAAAATGCCAGACTCAGGCTTTTATGTTTTATCCTCAAGGCCACAAGGAACCAATGAAGATTTTCGATTACAGAGGAATTTTGGTCAGACTTGTGCCTTAGGAAGATATTTTGGCAGGTGTGTGGAGGAAGGATTAAAAAGAGATCACTGGATCAAAGGCTTATAGCTAGAAAGGACCTTAGAGGCTATTGAACTCAGCCAACTCCCTCTTTTGTTTTTTAAAAAGATGAAGAAATTGAGACACAGAAAGGTTAAATGACAGAGTTGGACTGCTAGTAAGTGTCTGAGGCAGGCTTCAAACTCAGGCCTTCTTGACTCCAAGCCTACCTTTCTATCCACTATTCCATCCAGCTGCCAAAAGACTTAAATTAATAATTAAATAATTAATAAATAAATAAATAAATAATAATAATTAAATAAATTAATAATTAAAAAATTATTAGTGTAGTTTAAGAGAGAGATGATGAGGGATTGACCAAGGCTGTATGGTAGGGAGAAAGGGAATGATATGAAATGTTGCAGAAGCAGAACTGATAAGAACTGCCAACTTATTGACAATTGGATGGGGGACAGTGAGGAAGAAGGATCAAGACTCTGAATTGATAAACCTGAGTGACTGGGAGAACAGTCCTTCTCTCAACAGAAATACGGAAGCGTAGAGGAAATGTGTTTGGTTGTTGTTGTTTGTCCTTCGTTCACGAGGAGGACCATGACATCAGGAAGATGATGCCATGACTTGCATGAGGAAGGGCTATGCAAAGTCACCAGCCTCACTTTCTCTTCCAGAGCTATCTAGGTCCAGTGGTGAGATATAGATCAGGACTGGAAATGGCCCCCAGATACAGGGAGAGACCTTAGCCTTTTTAAGCTAAGGTGTTTATGTTTGGGAGGGAAGGACACGACTGTAACAAGTCAGGTGTGAGAGACAAGGGCCCGGATTGATTATGGTAGAAATGGGAAAACAAAGAGATGTAAGAGGTATTTTGAAGGAAGAATTGATAGGACTTGGTGATTACTGGATGAGGGGAAAAGGGGAAGATAAGATGAAGGAGAGTCATTCTTGATTGCAAGGTTTTCAGGAAGGATGAAATGATGGGAAGAGCACTGGACAAAAAGTAAGGAAAGACTTAGGCTCAAATCTGTTTCTGATCTTTCTTCACTGTGTGACCTGGAACCTTTATGAGCTTCAGTTTCCTCATCCGCAAAACAGGAAGAATAATGCTACCTCATAGAGCTGTTATGAGAAAAGTACTTTATACATCTTTTAAAGTGCTACATAAATGAGTAATTACTACTAAATACAACAATGGGGCAGCTAGGTGGTGCAGTGGATAGAGCATTGGCCCCTGGAGTCAGGAGGACCTCAGTTCAAATCTGGCCTTAGACACTTACTAGCTGTGTGACCCTGGGCAAGTCACTTAACCCCCAATCACCTCGCTGCCTTCCCCCCTCCCCAAATACATTACTTTTTACACACAAAAGACATATGTTTATTTTATATATTTTTGTATTTTCTTATCTATATATATGTTGTATTCCTCCAGGAGGAGGTAATTCCATGGAAGAAGTTTCATTTTTATCTTTTATCTTCAGTGCTGAGGACATATTAAAAATATTCACTATTTAATAATTATATATCATTATTATTATTGATGTTGACCCTGGGTAACAGAAAAATGCTATTATCAACATAAGTAGTTTTGTGAAACGGTGACTGATAAAAGTTTGGAAAATGAAAATGTGCAGGGGGGAGCCCCATTTAGTAAAATAAATTTGGTAAAAGCTAATTATAAGGGCATCATAAACTAGTGATAGCCAAAAAGGTGAATCTACATCATGGCCTGTGATTAGTCATGTCAGACAACTGTTTGAGTCCAAGTAAAAGTAAGGCGTAAGCAAAAAATGCATTTAGGGGGTCTTGATCCTTTTTTAGGATGACCCTAGATAGGAGGAATTACACATATTCTAAGGAGTTGTGAAGAATACAAAGCAGATGCCTATAACATATCATGTATACAGATAATATACAGTTTAATAAATTGACATGTTATATAAAAGGAAGGAGGGGATACAGGGAATATTTCAAGTCCCAATGCCATCAGTGTTTACTACTTTTTCTTTTTTATATTAACCATTACAGGCTATTTTGAAAGGCCTTTTTTTTGGTCACAGACCTATGATTCTACTGGTATAGGGAACTCCTAGTGAGCAAAACTACTGATGCAGATAAGCACCTGCTCTGCAGCAGATAGTCTTAGAAAGTCCAGAAAAAGCACTTAAAAAAAGATCAGTATTTACTGAGAATCTTTCATAACCAAGGCAGAAAAGTAATCTTCCTCTATGCCAAAGCTGAGGGACATTTTAAAATGAGGAGAACAAACCAGTCCAGTAAGGGCATGTCAGTCTGTAGATTATTAGTTGTTGTTCTTGTTTGTTTTTGAAGAGGATCAATGATATCATGGGTGACGTCTTGACTTGTGTGTATGTGTGAACTGGATTTAAGTGAGGCAGAGCAGCACAAAGTCATCAACCTCACTTTCTCTTCCAGAGTCATCTTAGTCCAGTGGCAAGACAAAAGTCAAGTTGACTGGTGATGACCCAGGATGAAATGGATGACCTAAGCATCTTTGATGTCTGACCAAGCTCCACAATGCTTGCATCAGTAGCCTTAACGGCCACTGGAACAAATTGTTCTCATCTACCCATTGCACTGGAGGAAGTCTTCATGTGCTTGGGGTAGACATCCCTCTACCTCACTGATGGGTTTATGGGCAGTAAAAACATATACTGGACCAGAGCAGCTGTTGGACCGATAGGTTTAGTTTTGTTTAACTAGGGAACAGTAAAATTAACTCCTCCTTTGGCTTTTAAAAAGTGAGCCTTTGAAATTGCTGGCTGCTTCTAGAGTGTTGCTAGGGGCCATAGCCAAGTAGGGAAGGAAAACTAATGTGTTCCTCTTTGAAATGTGTTTGGGGGGGTAGCTTTGGCAGGCAAATCTCTGAAAGGCTTGTAGGAATTTTCTTCAAGTTGAGAAGCTTCAACATGAATTGTAAGTAAGCTAGTAATATTGAAGATTGCAGTTCATGTGGTTAAAAGTGTTGTGCAGAGCCTACTTAGGGGGTCAAATGATGAAAAGAAATTGTTTATTAAAGTTAAATGGGTAAGCTATAGAAGTTCCAGTAAAATATAACCATTATGGCAACTAATGTTAACCCAGAATTACCAACTTTTCTTCCTTTCAAATAATTTTAGAATGAATTTGCTTAATTGTAGGTACGGAAATAAAATTATTTGGCTTTTTTGGGCAAGTTTGCCTCTTAGTATTAATAATAAAAAATGCTAGGAATTCAAAGGACAACAGAATGCTACTAGGAATAAACAAATTATGGGAAGTGGAGTGAGAATCCAAGACATGGTGAAGAACAATGGTCACTGGACAAGAGGGAAGAAAAAAGGCATAGAAAAAGGAAAGGTATATAGAAGGCTTAGCACATTACTAGCTTAAAAGTGAGACGCAATTGAGCAAATCAATCAAATTATATTATCCCATTTAAAGCAGGTTTTAAAATGATACATCTTGTTACTTTAACAAGATGGGAAACAGCATCGATCAACCAATAATAGGCTTTAGACTAAGCACAAAAAATTCCTTGATCAAATGGAGTGCACAGAAAGTGACAACTGGCTGAGAAAACTCAGTGATGGCTTGTCAGGCCTGTATAAAACCAAGAAGCTAGTTCATAACCTGAGAGACTAAGAACGAGTGGGGAGGGGCATTCTAATCCTTGAGAAGTAAGTGAGAAGGGGAGGAGAAACAGGGTTCTGGCCTCTGTCTCAGTCTTTTCTTTAACTATCATGACCAAGAAGGGCTGTAAGCTTGAGGGTATATGAAACAGCCATCTTCTGAGGACCTGATTCATTAGTATGAGTATGGTTTGGGATAAAGCTCCAAAGCAGGCACTATAACAGTGATACATTATTTGAATTTTTGGCCTAGAAAATAATGCCTTGGCTGAGAGTTGAAAAACTTCGATTGGGAAACCATCACTACCACTATTATAGTTAGTGAGCTCTTTGGTGATTTCTATAACCTCTTCATCACCTGTAAAATGGATACTTATTCTCAAAGGAAAGTGGTAAGGATAAATTTTATGATAAGAGAGTTAAGATCATAGAATTTAGAGCTGGAAGCAAACTTACAGATCATCTAGTCCAGGTTACCCTTTTTACAGATGAGAAAACTAAAGGAAGATGAAGTTGAGTTTTTTCCTCTAATAAGTGGAAGAGCCAGGATTCAAAGTCAAATCTTCCTGTGTGAAATCTAGTCTATCTTTTTTGCACTCTATGTTACTAAAAGTGGTAGCCTTAGTTAAGCTTACTAAACTAAAGGGAAAATTATTTGTTTTGAATTATTACTTCTAATCCCTCTAATTTCCAAAGTATTGGAACTAGACTTTAGCAAGGACTAGAATAGATTAGTAATTATCTCTCTAGCAAAGATACTAGAGACTAGCTACAGAAACTATACACAAGCATAGTTTGCAAGTCTATGCAAACTATGGAGTAATGTGCTTTAAATGGAAAAGTAGTCTTGTAGGTAGTCTTAGAATGTCTTTGAGCTTACGATAATCTTTAGTGGCTCATAAAATCTGTATTGTCACTACCCACATTTACTTATGTTCTCTCCTACAGTTAATCCAATTAGCACGAATATACTTGCCTTAATGTCATGACATCTGATTCTGATCTGGGGAGGGAAATAATTATGAGCCTAGTTCTTTCCATAAATCATCCTGGTCTGGAGTACTCTTGGTAGGATGGTGATTCAAGTATAACAACAGTAAAAGGAAAATTTATCTAGGACCTATTTTGTGCAGAGCAGCTTGATAGATAGTAGGAGACCCAAAATTTAGATAAAACAGGGTCCTCATGGGCCCTATAGCCAAGGGTGTTGACATAACACATGAGTCTTTATTAATCTGGGATTTCCAAGGCCTCAAAGGACCTAAACCAGAGCACATAAAATTCTTTACACAAAGCCTGGAACCTGCACTCCAGTCTCTCAAGGGATTCTTGTAACTGGACAGAAGTTCTTGGGTTTGTTTTCAGTTGAATGTTATTTTTCAGAACCTTCACCTTGCAGTACATGCTCCTTATTGATACAAACAAGACATCCCACCTTTCCCACTGTTCCTCATACCACTAAATGAAAGAATATGAAATCCTATGAAAACCTAATGAAAAAAGAAGCAGGGACATGGAATTTCTTTTATGCCCAGTGCATAAAAGAGCCTGGAGTATCCTGATTTTCTTTGGAGCCGTGGTAAATATTTATTTATGTCTGTGACTCCTACTAAGTCTGTCAGGTTCTATATTATTTATCAAATGAAGATGCTAACTATCCAAGTTATTCTGAAGCATATCTTTTGCAATAATTCAGTCAAGGTGTTCCTAAGGGTATGAATTTCCATAGTAGTACTGAACAGGAAAATGAGATCATGACCTTTGCAGGAAAGAAAAAAGACAAAGGATATTCTTACCCACCTCTCCTACTTGAATATTCTGGAGATCATACGAGTCTCAGAGTGTGAACCCAAGGGGCAAAGGGTAGATATACTTACTCAACTTTGGAAGCAGAAAGGCTTCCTCACTGTATCCTTCAGATACTTCTTCTCACTTGCCAATCGCTCCTATCTCATCTAACTTTGTCATGATCAATTTGTTCATTTTCTGCCAGAGCAGACAGAAAGTAGGGCAACTCTTCTGTCTAGGTCAGATAGAGCAGAGACACAGAGCTGGACATTATCAGCATACTAATGGTCAGCTAGTGCAGGCTATTCTAACTCTTTACCAAAAAGGCTGGGGAGAGTAGAAAATGGCTGTTCTCTCTTAATTATGTTTACAAAGAAAACAGCATTAACAAATATGTCCAGAAGTTAGATAGCCTTTCTCTGAATGAGCAAAATCTTTCTAGTTACAAAGCTCACATTAATATCTTACTAGTAATTGTCAAGTCCTTCAGCAATGCAATGAAATAGTTGGATTTCATTTATTTTTCAGAAAGCAAATTGCAATCCACCCATGCATTTTATCGGTAGTGGGGGTAGGTCTATTTCTTGATACTGTGTGGATACTAATGGAGCAGGCAGGCAGGCTGCCCATCATTTATCCTTCTATCTTGCTCTATGAATGAGTCACTGCCTTTTCCAGTCATATATCTCTCTGATATCCTTTATGCCACTTCTTCTGTAACATTCTTTGTTGGAATTATGTTGCAGGCTATGCATGTTTACCATGGGCCTCCTCATTGTCCTCCGGATAACCTGTTATTTTTCATCATAAGAGACAGTGGAATTCCATGACTTGCAAACACAATGCAAAGCTGGAAGAATAGCAAGATTTAGAAAACGGGGTTCTGTTTCAAAAAGAAGACTGAGGTTGGTAAAAGTATTGTGCAATTTTCCCAATGTAATCCAGCCTAATTCTCTTCCTCTATTCAATTCTAAAACCAATTTATTGGTACTATTCAAATGTAGGACCATATCCAGTATCAGTACAAGATATTCATATAAGTAAATAAAGCCTATGAACTGTCCATCCAGACACAACCAATCAGGAATCTAAACAACAGGAATTTTCTATCTACCTGTTTTTCCTGTGTGGTTTGTTAAGCAAACTCTTTAGAGTGATTATGGATCTCATTTAGCAGCCTCTGCAGTGTTTTGGGGTTTGATTCAATAAACACAACGTTGTCTGTAAACAGCAACACTTTAGAAGATCTCGAAATTTACAGATAATCATTTGATTGGATTCTACACTGGACATCACCTGTGACAGTGGAAACACTATTGATGGGCATGTTTCCTTGTTTTATGCCTTTATTGCTATTAGTAATCAAAGAGATGTTCTCTCTTTTGTTGCATTTTCCAAGGAATTTCATATGATTTAAAAATATTCATGGAGATAATCTGTTGGGGGAAGAGCTTTTAATGTGCCATTTTATTCTACTAAATCATATTCTTTTTATAGTCAACAAAGTAATTACAGTGGGATCTTGTATATGCTGTACCTTTCTTTAAGTTGTTGATGCTTTTTTATATGTACGGATTACTCTTTTTGAAAAAAGTTATTATTTTCCCCCATTTACATGTAAAAACAATTTTTAACATTTGATTTTTAAAAATTTTTGAGTCCCATGGATTACTCTCAAAAAATATTAGGCAGAGAAAGGAAAGCAAGTATACTGTTGAGTACTTACAGGTATCTTTTCGTCTTTTCTTAAAAGTAGTATTATGAACAGTGATTTCTCCCCCCAAATATATGGTATCCTCTCCTTTCAGCTATATTGGAGACTTAGTCCCTCAGTACCTTCAAAATGATACTGCCTCCAGCACAGACCACTTTTGTGTATTAGATGGCCAAAGCCAGATGTTCTTTCCATTTCTGTTTTCTTTGCTGCCAGTCCTTCCCACATGGACAGAAATTTTAGAGTACATCTAAGCTGAACCCTGAACATCTTAGAACACTGAACACTTCTGAGACCAGCTGGGTCTCAGGCTAACCTGGCGTCATCATTTATGGATTACATTTAGTCTCTCAACTTGTCAACATAGTTCTTTAACTATTTAAGTATGGGGGGCTGTAGAAGAGAGCCATAACAGAAAGTTAGGATCTGAAATTGTGGTGAATAGCCAGAGCTAACATGGGCAAAGAGCTGAGGCATCTGCTACCCCAGAGGAAGCAGCCAAAGTTAAGCTCCATAAAGGAACGACATACCTTTGCCCCTAAAGTATGTCAGTCATATAAATAACCAAAAATTCACTAACTCACTAATTTCATTTTAACTACTAATCTGTAATCCACAGAATATGGAGAAGCTTAACACTCTTGACTTCTTCATAAAAACATACTCAGTTGAAAACTGCCTGTCTGTAAAAACTAATTTTCCTCAATATTTTGAGGATACATCATTTTCTTGGTGAGGTTATATCTTCCACAGATTCTGATTACATCCCTTTCAGTTTTTAAGAATCACTTTTGTCAAAAATCTTTATCTTCTGATGAAGAGCCTTCTTGTGATGAATCTCTCTCTCACTTTAGCTAGAAAGATCTTTGCGCAATCAACCAATAGGACATTGTGTGACGTATTCTTGCAACCTTTCTAGGTTGACAGGACCTGTCAGACCTTTTATTCTTCAAGAACCCAGTTACCTCCACACCATGATAAGGCACTGATTGCGTCTCTGAACTTTCATAGAACTCAAAAAGTTCATCCTACATAATTTGGTACTTAGTTATATATCGTCCTGTGATGTTCTCAGGCTATCACATCTTTCTTCCACAGCCTGTAAGTTTACTGAAGGTTAGGTCCAAATATTTTACTACTTCTGTCTCTATTCCCTACTCTATTGTTTTTCAACTGTAGCTTGAAATTGTTTCTTTTTTAATTTGGAAAATCCATGATACTGCCTGAATCTTAGGCAACTTGACTTTTTCTGAAGTAACAGCTACTGGACAGGAGGACGTATAAGTTCACAAAAATGGCAAGTTCACTCATTTTCTAAAAATGACTTAGTTGGTTTCTTTACTACTGCAATGAAAAGTTCCAAATACTTATTTTAGTTTCTTTATCTACTATCTATCCTCTGACCAGACATTTGATTTTCGAATAATTCTGATAAAATTCCTTAGAAGGACAACAACAGACAGTACAGGCAATGAAAATAAAATAACTGGAACTTTCTTTGCGAGCAAAATCAGAATAACTTGATTCTTCTTAGAACTAGTTTTTCAGGACTATCTTTGGATTTACAGATCTATGAAAAATATCATTGTAAACAGCCAGCTAATTTGTCAATTAACACAGTGTGAATTTTTTTTATTTTACATTTTTTTTAATAAATTTTATTTAATATATTTAGTTTTCAGCACTGATTTTCACAGGAGTTTGAATTACAAATTTTCTCCCCATTTCTACCCTCCCCTCCACTGCAAGATGGCGTATATTCTGGTTGCCCTGTTCCCCAGTCTGCCCTCCCATCTGTCACCTCATTACCCTCCCATCCCCTTTTCCCTTACTTTCTTGTAGGGCAAGATAAATTTCCTATGCCCCATTGCCTGTGTATCTTATTTTCTTGTTGCCTGCGAAAACTTTTTTGTTTTTGTTTTGGAACATCTATTTTTTAAAACTTTGAGTTCCAAATTCTCTCCCCTCTTCCCTTCCTACCC
>CM053625.1:189417007-189468482 GCA_028646595.1 Phalanger gymnotis
TACTTGACCCTTGAGTTTTTCAGCGGGGTATGACTGCTTGTAGAGTACAGAGTTCTATGTTCCATGCTTGGGGGGATGTGCCAGCTCTGCCTCACCAGCACTCCTCCTTCCCCAAGAACCCCCAACCTGGACTGGACTTAGATCTTCAGCAGGCTCTTCACTCCTGCTCTGATCAGCCACTTAATTCCTCCCACTAGGTGGGCCTGGGGCCGGAAGCAACTGCAGCTGTAGTTCTGTAGCTGCCCCACCTCTGCTGCCCCTGGGGCAGTGGCCCAACTGCAAACTCCCTGTCCCCAGCAGCTTTTCCCACTAACCTACTCTGTTGTCTTTGGTGTTTGTGGGTTGAGAAGTCTGGTAACTGCTGCAGCTCACTGATTCAGGGCATTAGGGCACGCTCTGCCTGGCTCCTGGTCTCGTTGGTCCGCACCGCCCATACTGGGCTCTGCTCTGCTCAGCTTTGCTCCCAGCTCCATGCGGGATAGACCTTACCCAGAGACTATCCAGGCTGTCCTGGGCTAGAGCCCTGCTTCCCTCTGCTACCCTGTGGGTTCTGCAGGTCTAGAATTGGTTCAAAACCATTTTTTATAGGTTTTTGGAGGGACTTGGCAGGGAGTTCACACTAGTCCCTGCTTTCCAGCTGCCATCTTGGCTCCGCCCAGCACAGTGTGAATTTATAATTCCTTCTTTTCCTCCCCTCTCTTTCTCTCTCTAAAGTTTCTGTTGGTGTTCAGTTGTTTTTAGTTGTGTCTGACTCTTCATGATCCCTTGGGGGTTTTCTTGGGAAAGATATTTGAGTTGTTTGCTACTTCCTTCTCCAGCTCATTTGACAGATGAGGGAACTGATACAAACAGGATTAAATGACTTGCCCAGGATCACACAGCTAATAAGTATCTGAGGCCAGATTTGAACTCAGGAAGACTCATCTTCCTTTCTGACTTCACGCCCAGCACTCTATCCACTATACTCCCCTGTAAGTATGATTGTCAAAGTGTTGTTAGCAGGCCATCATCTATGGACTAGTTCAATTCACTAAATAGAATTTGACATCACTAGGAAAAATGAGCATAGGGTAATAAAGTGAGCAAGAGATGTGGGTTCCAACATACTGCTTTGACACGTATTAGCTAGGTGACTTCTATTGAGTACCTTTGCTTCTCTGAGCCTCAATTTCTACATTTGTTACAAAAAAGATGGTTCTCCCTTTTTATCTCCTCCTGAATCTAATAGAGAACCACTTAATGCAGACAGGATTATCTATAGGGGAACATGGAATCATACTGTCTTCTTTCTCACCCAACCCCTGAAAAATTTTGCATGAGTGAGATCTGGCTAAAATGAACATCATTTGTAACACGAACAAATACAGAATAGTAAGAAAAAGACAGCATAAAGCCTTAAAGGATATGTGTAACAAGGGTATTTTGCCTTGGTGATAAATTGGGAAAGTTTTAGGCTAATTTAGCCTAGTATGTTTCAAGAAAATGTGTGTGTACATGTGAGTGAAAACCAGCTGGTAAAACCATTTGTGGTGTAACCTACTGTTGTTCTTAATCCTCTGTTTTCAAAAAGGACCAATGACATCATGGAGTGATATTTTGATTGGTGCATGGACTGGATTTGAGTAAGGCAGAGTTGCACAAAGTCGGTAGCTTCACATTTTTCCTGAGTGAGTCATTTTAGTACACTTGCAGGACAAAAGACAACTGGTGATAGCCTGGGAAATAGTGTATAAGTGTATAACTTTAGTGTCTTCCACGTCTGACCAAGCTCTAAGCCTGCTTCAGCTACCTTCATGGCCACTAGAACAAACTTCTCATCTGCCCATTTCACTGGTGGAAGTTTTCACTTGCTTGGAGTAAACATCCCCTTAACTCACCAATGTGTTTGGTATCTGTCACAGGTTACCCTAAACCTGGTTTAGCCCATGTGTTGAGATGGTTTTACTTGGGAGTAGCCTCTGTGCATGCTACAGCTTCTTTGAGCCACAGATGACAGTTGGTAGACACCAAAGGTGGATACAGTGGTCCTGAATAGGGCTCAGCAGCCCTCATCCCGGAGGTGCTACTCCTATGCTGGATGAATGGGCAACTAGGTGGTGCATTGGGTAGAGTGCCAGGCCTGGAATCAGGCTGATCTGGGTTCAGATCTGCCCTCAGATACTTAGTAGCTGTGTGACTCTGGGGAAGTCATGTCACCCTGTCTGCCTCAGTTTCCTCGTCTGTCAGATGAGGTGGAGATGGAAATGGCAAACTACTCCAGTATCTTTGTCAACAAAATCTCAAATGGGGCATGAAGAGTTAGACAGGACTGAAAAGTTACTGAACAACAACAACGTGACTTCCTGGTCATCTTGGGGTCACAAGGTCGGCTCTGTTAACTAGACAAGTTTTTGAATGAAGGGGAGGGGAGCTGCATCTACCTGAACTAAGTGCTGTATTTTTGCTGGATATCTTTTCTATACAATTGCTAAGTAAGCTGCCTTTTGAATGACTCCTGCTAAATGACCTAAGAGTATAATTTATTACAATACTAGACCTAAACTACGAGGGAACCAGCCTGAGTCAGGCCCAGTTCATGACAAGTGGCTTGCCAAATCCCAACATATACTCAATTGAGAATGAAAATAGAAGTAATACCCAGGTTTCTCAGACACAATGTCAGAAGACTATATTGTCACAATAAGAATATGCAATTTAAAATAATTCTTACCTTCTAGTTTTACAATAAATGTAAGCATGAACAGAATCTTCCATTTCTTATGTAACTGGACAGACATGATTTAGTAAATGACTTTAGGAGGAAAAATCTATTACAAACAAGTGCTATCTATAGACCGGGGTATCCATAGAGGAGCATGTGTCACAAGGCAAATCACACTGTGAACCTTCTTCCCATCTCCTCCCTAATTAGGTGAAATGAAGTTTAAAAGACTATTAATGGGGAAAACTGCTGGGGCTAGAGAAGCCACAAAAGAGCCTTGGTGGGCAAGTCTATATAGACTGACTAACAAAGACTTACATATGGCTAAAGTTTTATTACTTTTTTTCTTTTAAGCACAAGCTAGGGGAATAATCGCCACTTTTTCACCTAGTAACCACTTCTAATAACTGATATGGGGTACAAATGATTCTGTCTGAAAGAACATAGAAAGCATTGCCAAGGATTATGAAATCTCAAGAAAAAATATTGAAGACCTTAGAAGCACAGATGGTCTTTTTATCACGGTTATTGATCAACTCAAATAAAAAAAGACTAATTTAAAGTGAAGAGAAGGGAATAGAGGAGGATGCCTAGGTCTATGCACTAAGCTATATACACTGACAGAAGTGACTATATGTTGCAACAAGTCGGCTAGAAGCAGCTGTTGAGGTGTAAGACCAAACAAAATTAACAATAAGAGCTGCTAGCACAGGTTCTTTGATCTGCTTAACTAAGAAAAGTAACTTTAAGGGGTTAACAATCTTACTTTAATACAGCATACATGTATAAACTCACTTAGCTCAGGTGGAAAAGCCAGCAACCTGAACTTCAGAGCAAACACAAACAAATTACAAACATACACAATATAAACAGACCAGATCATAATCCATAGTTACCGGGAAAGCATCAACATCTCACAATCTCACAAGCCCAGGGAGCTCTTGGCTGGCCCAGAGTCACATGCCACTCTTCCAGTGACTGAGAGCCAGAGACAGAAGACCAACCTTTGAGCTTTTAAACTGTGTTCAGTGCTCAAAGGATTCACACCTAATCAGCAAAAGGGCATGAGCCTAGGGCTTTATACCTAGTAAGACTTAGCCAAAGGCATTTGATTACTTTAGCATTTCTAAAAGAGAAGACAGCCAAAAAAAAAAAAGTCCCATCTTATACCACATCTCTCCTGTCAGATTGGCTAAAATGACAAAACAGAAAAATGATAAATGCTGGAGAGGATGTGGGAAAATTGGAACACTGTTATACTGCTGGTGGAGTTGTGAACTGATCCAGCCATTCTGGAGAGCAATTTGGAACTATGCCCAAAGGGCTATAAAAATGTGCATACCCTTTGACCCAGCAATACCACTTCTAGGGCTATATCCCAAAGAAACCACACAAGTGGGAAAAGGACCCGTATGTACAAAGATATTTATGGCGGCTCTTTTTGTAGTAGCAAAGAATTAGAAATCAAGGGGATGCCCATCAATTGGGGAATGGCTGAACAAGTTGTGGTATATGAAGGTAATGGAATACTATGGTGCTATAAGAAATGGGGATGACATAGACTTCATAATAACCTGGAAAAACCTACACGACATAATGCTGAGTGAGTAGAGCAGAGCCAGGAGAACATTATTCACAACCACAGATAAATGGATTCTGTGAGGACTAACCCTGATAGACTTTGCTCTTCTCAGAAATACAAGGTTCAAAGACAACTCCAAAGGACTCATGATGGAGAGAGCTATCTACATCCAGAGAAAGAACTGTGGAGTCTGAATGCAGATTGAGGCGAACTATTTGCTCTCCTTTTTTTTCTCTTTTGTTTTTGTTATTTTTGGTTTTGTTTCTTCTCTCTCATGAATCATTCCATTGGTCATAATTCTTCTTTGCAACTTGACTACTGTGTAAGTAAGTTTAGTGCGAAGGTTTATGTAAAATCTATATTGGACTGCATGCCATCCTGGGGAGGGAGGAAGGGAAGAAAATTTGAAACTCACTAAGTGATGTAAACTAAAAATAAAAATCTGATTAAAAAAAAGTCCCACTTTAATTACCAATAAACTATATATAAACAATAACAGTAGTGATGATCAGAAATTAACAGGAGGGCTAGGCCAAGCTAACATAATAAAAATGACAATTTTACCTAATTTACTTATTTAGTGCCATACCAATCAAACTACCAGAAAATTATTTTACAGAGATAGATAAAATAATAACAAAATTCATCTGGAAGAACAAAAGATCCAGAATATGAAAAGAAATGCTAGGGAAGGAGGCCGAGCCATATCAGATATTAAACTGTGTTATAAAGCAGCAACCATTAAAACTACTTGGTGCTGGCTAAGAAATAGAGTGGTGGATCAGTGGAATAAGTTAGATACACAAGACACAGTAGTCAATGAATATAGTAATCTATTCTTTGATAAACCCAAAGAGTCCAGCTTCTGGGATAAGAACTCACTATTTCATAAAAACTGCTGAGAAAACTGGAAAATACTCTGGCAGAAACTGGGCATAGACCAACATCTTACTCCACATACCAAAATAAATTCAAAATGGGTTCATGATCTAGATATAAAGGCTGATACTATAAGCAACTGGAGAGAGAAGGGAATAGTCTACCTGTCAGACTTACGGAGAAGGGAAGAATTCATGACTACATAAGTGATAGAGAACGCTAAAAAATGCAAAATGAATAATTTTGACTACATTAAATTGGAAAGTTTTTGTACAAAGCCAATGCAACCAAGATTAGGAGGGAAGCCAAAAATTGGGAAAGAATTTTTGCAATCAATGTCTCTGACAAAGGCCTCATCTCTAAAATATACAGGGAAATGAGTCAAATTTATACGAATACAAGTCATTCCCCAATTGAGAAATGGTCAAAGGATATGAACAGGCAGTTTTCAGAGGAAGAAATTAAAGATATCTATTATCATGTGAAAAAATGCTCTAAATCTCTATTGATTAGACAAATGCAAATCAAAACAACTCTTAGGTACCACATCTCTCCTGTCAGATTGGCTAACATGACAAAACTGGAAAATGATAAATGCTGGAGAGGATGTGGGAAAACTGGAACACTACTGCATTGTTGGTGGAGTTGTGAACTGATCCAGCCATTCTGGAGAGCAATTTGGAACTATGTCCAAAGGGCTATAAAAACGTGCATACCCTTTGACCCAGCAATATCACTTCTAGGGCTATATCCCAAAGAGATCATACAAGGGAGAAAAGGACCTGGATGTACAAAAATATTTATAGCAGGTATTTTTGAGGTGGCAAAGAATTAGAAATCAAGGGGTTGCCCATCAATTGGTGAATGGCTAAACAAACTGGTACATGAATGTAATGGAATACTATTGTGCTATAAGAAATGAGGAGCAGATGGACTTAATAAAAACCTGGAGAAACTTATATGATCTGATGATGAGTAAAGAGAGCAAAACCAGGAGAGCATTGTACACAACCACAGACACAACGTTTCTGTGATGACTAACTTTGACAGACTTGGCTCTTCTCAACAATGCAAGGTACTAAGACAGCTCCAAAAGACTCATGATGGAAAAAGACGATCCACATCCAGAGAAAGAATTACAGAGTCTGAATGCAGATTGAAGCATACTATTTGCTCCCTCTTTTTAAAATTTTATTATTGGTTTAGTTTTATCTTTCTCATGATTCATTTCATTGGTTATAATTCTTCTTTGCAACTTGATTATTGGGAAAATAAGTTTAATGTGAAGGTATACGTAGAACCTATACCAGATCTCAAACCGTCTTGGAGGTGGGGAGAAAATTTGGAACTCAAAAACTTATGAAACTGAGTGTTGTAAACTAAAAATAAAATAAATAATATATAGCTTTAAAAAAAAAATTCACAGGAGAAAAAAGCCAAGAAAAGAGCTAGCATTAAAACCCAAGGCCTTAGATGTCTACATACCAACGTAAAAAGGATAGACAATAATTCGGGGAAACTGGCAACATTCAGAGCTCTCTAAAAGTATAATAGGCTGCTTTGGGAGCTGGAATGGATTCCCTCTAATTTGAGGTTTTCAAGCAAAAGCTAGAAGACCACTTGTTGGGCATGTATGTGGTAGAGGCAGGATTTTTATTCAGATATAGTATCTGCAGATAGCCAAAAATTATTTACCAGCCATGGGAAAGACTGAATCACACCTTTATTATTTGGGACTAATATGGCATATGGTGCTATGTAAAGTCACATCATCTTACAGAATCACAGAATGAGACTTTGAAGTGACTTTGGTGATTATTCAGTCCAATCAACACTATATTACACCCAGTAAGACATCATTCTGCCTTTTTTTTAAGAAATGCAAGCACTACTTCTTGAGGCAGCTGTTCTACTTGAAGAGCTCTGTCAGAAAGTTTTCCTAATATCATGACCAAATTTGCCTCTGAAAATTTCTACCCACTGTTTCTGGTTCTGCCCTCTGGGGTCCATCAGCATAAGTTCATTCCATCTTCCAAATGACCCTTTGGGTACTTGAAGATACCTTACCATAGCCCTCCCAAACCTTCTCTTCTCTGTGCTAAATGTGCTCTGTTCCTTTAAACAATCCTCATATGACATGAAGTGAAGGCCCTTTGCCATACTGGTTGCCGTCCTCGGAACATGCATGAGCTGACCAATGTACTTAAACTATGGTGCCCAAAACTGAACACAATATTCCATAAGGGCAGATTATAGTGAAATTATCACTTTCCTGTTCCTGAAAGCTACGTCCCTCAATGAAGCCCAAGTTGGCAGACCCACCATGCTGCTTTTAGTCAAATCCACTAAAAACCCAAGCCCTTTTTCAGAACAACTGTTTAATCATGCTCGTCTCATCTTTGTACATGTAAAGCTTATTTTTTTTTTGTACTCAGGTATAAGTCTTTACATTTATCCTTACTGAATTTCATTTTATTAGATTCAGCCCAATGCCATAGCATGCAAAATGATTTTAGGATCCAGGCTATGTTAGGAGATATATGTGTGTGTGTGTGTGTGTGTGTGTGTGTGTGTGTGTGTATGTACATATATATATAGGATCCAATATTTTATCTGTTTCTCCTAGCTTTGTATCATCTGCAAATTTGATGAGCATGCCACCAATGCCTTTCTATAAATCATTGATCAGCATGTTAAAAAGCATAAGGCCATGAAGAGATCCTTAGAGTCTTTCACTGGACTCCCTGCCAAGAAGTCAATAAAACATTAACACCTGGAGTTCACTGGCATTAACTGGCCATCCAGCCAGTTCTGAATCCATCTGAATATATGGTGGTCTAGTCTACATCCTTCCATATTCTCCTTAAGTATAGCCTGAAGTATCTTATCAAAAGCTCTGCTAAAATCAAGGTAAGTAGTATCCATGGTATTCCCCTCATCTGAAAGGTTAACAGTCCTGTCAGTAAAGAAAAGAGATTAGTCTGGCATAACCGGTTCCTGAAGATGCCATGTAGGGTCTTTGCAATCACCACTTCTCTTACTAGATGTTCATCAACTTTTTTAATAATACATTATAGAATTTTCTAAGGAAATAAAGTCACTATCACTGGCCTATATTTTGTAGATTCTAGGCTCTTGTCTTTTTTGAAAATCAGTACAACACAAGCCTTTTTCCATGATCTTTCAAGTAACCCTGCAATGACTCACAAACACAAACACAACACAGATACGAGGATAGAGCTCATCTGGTGCAGGGGACTGGAATTCCTCAAGGACACCTAGGAGCTCTCTTATTGCCTCTTCATTTATCTTCAGTGTCCATCCCCCATCAGCCATTTTTCTTCTCCCATTTCTAGTCCAAAGGCCAGGAAATAGAAGCAAAAGAACAATTAAGTACCTCTGTGTCCTCTTTGTTGCCTGGACCATCATCCTGCCTACCTGACTCACAGGTCTTTTTGCTTCTTTGATGCTCCTTTTTCTCAAAAGAGCATAAACAACTCCATACCCAATCAATTGATGAGGCCCATTATTTCTACCTTCATAACCCCTCTTACATCTCCCATAGGCCCTCTTCTCTCCTCTGACACCACTACTGCCCCAGGGCAGGCTTTATGTCCTCAGGCCTTGACTAGAGCAACAGCCTATTATAGAAGAGGGTCTCCATGCCTCAATTCAGCAAACATTTACTGAGTGCTAATTCTATGTTGGGCACAAAGAAAGATGAAGGCCCTGCTTTTGAGGAGCACATAATTGAATGGGGGAGACAATGAACAAAAACCAATCTGTATACAAATAAGCTACATGCAGAATAAAAAGAATAGAATAGAATGCAGAGGGATCAAGAAAGACTTCCTGTAAAAGAAGAGATATTAGCTGAGACTTGGAGGAAAACAGGAGGCAGAGATGAGAGAAAATTTCAGGTATGGAGGAGACAGCCAGAGAAAATGAGTAGGTGGAATTTCTTGTTTGGAGAAGAACAAAAAGGCCATTGTCACTGGGTCAAAGAGTATGTGAAGGAGTACAAGGTGAGGGAAGGAGGTAGGTTGTGAAGGGTTTTGAATGCCAAACACAGGATTTTGTATTTGATCTTGGAGGTGACAGGGAGCCACTGGAGTTTACTAAATAGGGAGGCTGATGTGGTCAGCCCGGTACTTTATGAAAACCACTTTGGTGGCTGAATGGAGGATGGACTGGAGTTGCGAGAGACTTGTGGCAGGCAGACCAACCAGCAGGCTATTACAACAGCCTAAGCATGAGGCAAAGAGGGCCAGCACTAGAATGGTGGCAGTATCAGAAGACAGAAGGGGGCATATTCAAGATATGTTGCAAAGGTGAAATCTATAGGCTTTGATAACAGACTGCATATGGAGGGTGGTGACAGTGAGAGATAGTTAAGGAGTTGAAGTTAACTCCTAGGTTGTGAGCATGAGGGACTGGGAGAAGGTAGATAGAGGGTTTATGGGGAAAGAGAATGAACTCTGTTTTGGACATGTTTGATTTAAGATGACATCCAGGCTGAGATATCTTGAGACAGCTCAAGTCTCTCCCCACTTCAATTCATAGGCCACTCAGCTGTCAAACTGATATTTCTAAAACGCAAGTCTGATCACATTACATCTCTACTCAATAAACCCCAGGGGCTCCCTATTACCTCTAGAATAAAATATGAAATCTTATGTTTTGTTTTTAAAACCCTTCATAACTTGACCCTTCCTACCTTTCCAGTCTTCTTATACCTTACTCCCTTTCATGTTCTGTGTGACCCAATGATAATGGCCTCTTTGCTATTCCTTACACACAAAACACCATCTCCCAACTCTGAACATTTTTATTTGCTGTCCCCCATGCCTGAAACTTTCTTTCCTCATCTCTGCCTCCTGGCTCCCTTCAAGTCTCAGCTAAAGTTCTACCTTCTGGAAAAAGCCTTTCTCAGTCCTTAATCTTTGTGCCTTCTCTCTGAGACAAAAACTGATTTATTTGGGGTCAGTTGCAAGATATGTCATCATTTCCCTGATGTCATGGTCCTCTTCGAGGGCAAAGGACAAACACAACCTGTGAGTAGATCGAGCTGCCTGAAAGGGAACCCAGCTAGTTGGGTAACTCAGCTCGTCCTTTCCCTCTCCTCAGGAAGACAAATTTTGATGGCCAGAAGCTGCCCACTTAATTTGGGGTTTACTGGCTAAATAGATTTCTTTGTACATAGTTACTTGCATGTTATCTTCTCCATTAGACTGTGAGCTCCTTGAGAACAGGGACTGTTTTTTGTTACTTTGTCTCTCTAGTGCTTACCACAGTGCCTGGCACATAGCAGGTCTTTAATAATAGCTCGATAACTGACTTTTTGTTGATCTTAGCTTCACCAGTCTCAGCTCGCTCTGAGCTTTAGTAGTCCTGAAACTATTTTTAGAGGTCTGTGACATGTGCTTATATTTATTTGTCTTCTGTTACCTGGCCTTGTTTCCATATTCTGTACATTCCTTTAAAAAAAAAATCTAAGTTACCTGTTGAATTCCCTGTGCAACTACAACTGTCTTTTCAGACAAATTCCATTTTTCTTCCTCACTGGAACTGTTTCTTTTGCCTCTTTTTGCTCTTCTTGAACATGTTCTCACCTTCTATCCTTATGGTGGGGTAGCGGGGGGCAGAGGGGAGGCAGGGAAAAGACACTTTCCCTATAGCATTTTAGTTCATGAAATTCTACCTATCTTTTCCTCTGAATTCTTAAAAATCTCCTTAACTAAAATCTATAGTACATGCTTTCTATTGCCTACAGGATCAAATACAAAGTGCTCTGTTTGGCACTGAAAGCCCTTTGTGCCCTAGCTCCCTCCCACCATTCCAGTCTTCCTGTACCTTACTCATCAACACATACTCTGAGCTAGTGACATCGACCACCTGGCTGTTCTATAAATAAGACACTTCATCTCCTGGATCCAGGTATTTTCTCTGGCTGTCCCTCAAACCTAGAATGCTTTCCTTCCTCCACTCTGACTACTGACCTCCCTGGCTTCCTCTAAACATCAAATAAAATCCCACCTTCTACAGGAGGCTTTCCTAACCCCTCTTAATTCCAGTGCTTTCCGTCTTTTAATTAATTCCTATTCACTTGCTACGTACACACACACACACACACACATACACACACGACCATCAGTAAAAGTTCTCATACTGCCATCACTTGGATTTATTTTAAATCTTTTATTCTGAATAGATGGGCAACGAGGCATTCTGGCAAACAGAGTACTTTGGTTAACTAAGAGGTATCATAGAAAAATGAATAATTTTTAAAGAATTTGTATGCAGTTATATCAGAACTATATTGTACATCAATTTTTTTTTGATGATTCAGAAGACTGCAGAATATTGTAGTATGCAGGTGTGTGGTCATACATGTACATACAGAGGCTTAAGTTGTTATACAATGGATATGCTTTAAAGATGTGGTTTCTACATATGACATAACCTTCCCACTCATTGTACAGTAATGGATTCAGAGGCATGGGGCCTACATTATAATCAAGGCTCTACTACTTACTTAGTAGGTATGTAATGTTGCTGTTCAGTTGTTTAGTCTTGTCAACTCTTCATGACTCTATAGATCCTACTGTCTATGGGGTTTTTTTGGAGTGGTTTATCATTTCCTGCTCTCCACTGGCTTAAGGCAAACAGAGGTTAAGTGACTTGACCAGGATCACACAGCTAAAGTCTGAGGCTGCATTTGAACTGACTCCAGGCTCTGCATTCCATCCACTGAGCCACCTAGCTGTAATGTTGGGCACTTAAGATCTGTGGTTCTCCACTTCCTCATTTGTAAAACAGGTGAATGGACTAGATTATATTTAAGGTCCTAACTCTTCCTGTTTTAAATTTTAGGATCCTATTCCTCATCCACCAAAATGCAAACCTTATCTAAGGGGGAAATTTTTGGATTCAATTCCTGCCTAACACTACCCAGAGTCAGCAAACATTACTTTTCAGGTTAGAAGGTAACAATACATTCTTTTTAACATCACAATTAAGAGTGCCATCTTATTTTTAAGCAGGAAATAATCACAGGCAGAGGGCAGGTGGACATCTTGGTTATGGTGAACCAGAGCAATTAAAAAGCTATTTTTAATTCCAGGAAATAAAGATCACTATGGTGAGAGATTTACCTTACTACAGATGGTTTTCATGTTGTGAAGTCTATCAAGTGACTCTTGAGGGTTTCCTAGATACTGCTGAAGCTCTGCATGCAAAATCCTCATTGAGAAAGGCACCATTGAGCCTAGAATAAAAATCAAAAGCTGTTCAATTCTTTATTACCATGTATAATCCTTGAAGAAATTCCAACACATTTGTGTGTTTATATATGTGTGTCTGTGTCCGTGTCTGTGTGTGTGTGTGCATATACACACATATGTGGGTAGATGGATGGATAGATAGACAGCCAAAAGAGTGATGACAAAGTATTTTATTTTCACCACTTTACTTCTTGGATGAAGTAGCTAACAATACTAACAGCAGAAAAATGTGTTCCATTTCAGTGTAATGTTTAGTCATTCAGTCATGGCTGACTCTTTGGGACCTTATGATGGGGTTTTCATGGGAAAGATACTGGAGTGGTTTGTGATTTCCTTCTCCAGTGGATTAAGGTAAACATAAGTTAAATTACTTGCCCAAGGTCACACAGCTAGTATCTGAGGTTGGATCTGAACTCAAGTTATCCAGACTCCAGGCCCAGCACTCTATCCACTGAGCCACCATTTCAACGTAGAGCTTTGTAAAAATTTTTCAATAAGCAATGATCAAAATATACAAAAGGGCAGCTAGGTGGTACAGTGGATACAACGGGTCTGAAGTCAGGAAAAACCTGAGTTCAAATCCAGTCTCAGACACTTCCTAGTTGTGTGATCCTGGGCAAGTGACTTATCCTTTGTTTGCCTGTTTCCTCATCTGGAAAGTGAGGATAATAACAGCACCTATCTCCCAGGGTTGCTATGAGGATCAAATGAGATATCTGTAAAAGCCCTTATCACATAGGAGGTGCTATAGAAATGCTTATTCCCTTCACTCTCCTTTTCTTCTATAATATTGTTCTGAGATGCTGAAAAACAGAAAATACCACCAATGCAACCTAGAGTACTTCTTTGGCATACAGAGTTTAATAACTCTACTTCACGAAGAGTAAGCAACCATGTTCTGCTTCACTTCTTACACCCATTTAACTAGACAAAGTCTTAAATACAAACTTGTCGTAAGTATAAACACTGGACAATTCCAAATAATTAAACATTATTTCCTTTCATTATATTGAAGAGACCTGACCCAGAGTTCACAAAGCTACAGGCTGAATAGGTAGGTTATAAATATGCAAAGACTGAGTAGTATGATTTTGAAAGGCCTTCCACCACAAAATATATCTCTTCCATATAGGATTCCCAAGGTACCTGAAAAATTCAAGTAACTTGTCCTAATTAAAATGAAAACATCAAAACATATTAAGTCATTATTAATAACATATTATAAAATAACAATAAAAAATAAACTCAGTTCAAATTTGGGTTCTTAGGACCTAGCAAGGCCTTAAGAAATGAAATGCCATGTTAAATTTTGATGAGGGGGAGAAATTCAGAGTATGTCCCACATGAGAGATGTGTTGCTACAGGAGCCCTAGGCACCAAGGAGACAGTGAAGGGAAATGAGTATGAGTACCTATGGAAAAAGTCCAGGGCATGGAAGCTCTGAAAACAAGTATTCCCAGTAATCAGTATGCATACTATACTCCACTTTCCTGCCAACACTTATCTGAACTATTATACAGGGTCTGGGGTGATATTTGAGGACAGTGAGAAGAGGCTGGCCTACAGTGCTTATGATGATCACCATGGTCCTCCCCTTCCTTTCCCCACTACTAAGAGAGTGTGTTGAAAATTATACAATCACGGGGGTACTGGATCGATTAGATGCTTTTTTGCCATCTGATATCTGAATTCTTCCTGTGTTGCTATACAAGAATAAGAATGCTTGGCAGTTTCCAGAGAAGTCAGGGTGGCTTAATTGCATGCAAACTAACAGCAATTAACTCCAGGTATTTAGAGGACTGTATTATCATAGTCACAGCCTAAATTGAAGAGAACTGCTAAAAGGCTTTCCAGACAGTGGCTGGTAATTGTTACTGGTGTGACACCAAGACACCACCTAGTAATGACAGAAACCATTCTGAGGCCAGGGCTGTAGTTCACACTGATCTTGAGACCAGACACACAAATGGCAGATGGGACTAAAGTGGGATTAAAGACTGGCCAATGACATAACTCTTGTTGGGTCCATTAAAATGTCATCTCCTTGAAGGCAGAGACCTTACTTTTGCCTTTCTTTGTATCCCAAGTACTTAGTACAATGCTTGGAACATAGTAAAGGCTTAATAAAAGCATGTTGACTAACTGGCAAGGTCTAGTAAGATGGCAGGGAGAATGATCTATCTTCTTGGCTTTTTTCCGTTTCTCCCTTATGTACAGAGAAGATCCCAGGCAGATTCCAGAAATACAATCCATAACCATGACCTGGGTGATAGAGGAAGGAACTATAACACACAAATGTTTCTAGAACTGTCCCTTTAATACCCCTAATGGAAACACTGGGGAAGGTGTTTATATACAGCACCCCATGAGGGGAGTGTTTAACGGTTTTCATTGCAGTTTTGCTATCCTTAAAAATCATATAGCTGTAGGAAGATGATTGCTTTTGTAACATAAACAGAGAGGGCAATACAACTGAAGGAGAAAATCAAGGAAAGGTTGGGGGTGGTGGTGTGGAGATATGAAAAGAGAACAAACAGCTTAGAACAAATTATCCCAAATTGTGGACTCCCTGAAAAGCAGAATAAAGTGAGCAAAGCTCAAAGACATCACAAGAAAACAGTAAGAAAAACTGAGTAAATAGAAGAAACTATAAGTTACCTACTGCAAAAACCAACTAATCTAGAAAAAGTGTGAAAAGAAGTAATTTAACAATCTTCATACCCCCTGAAATCGATGACTAAGCAAAATATCTGGAGACCATATTTCAAGAAATTATAAAACGAAAACTGCCTAGAACTACTAAAATGAGAAGGCAAAGGGAAAACAGAAAGACTCCACTTATCACCTTCTAAAAGAAAGCCAAAAAAAAGCCCAAATTGAAAATTCTCAGAAATGAGAGCCAAAATATAGTTTCCAAGTCAAAGAATAAATATTCAAAGTAGGCAGAGAGAAAAAGTTTAAGTACTAAAGAACCATAATTACAGTTACTTAAGATTTAGCAGCAAATACCATAAAAAAGTAGAAATCTCTAAATGCAATATTCCAAAAGACAAAAGATAAAGGCTTATTATTAACAATAACTTAATCCTGCAAATACCAGTATAACCCAAAAGAGAGGGCAAAGGAATCTTCAACAGAATAGAGGACTTTTGAGCATTAATGATTAAAAAGATAAAAGCTGAGTAAAAATTTTGAAATGCAAACAGGAATCAAGAGAAACCTACAATGATAAATATATATGAGCAATTCAAGGTGGCTAAATGATGATGTTTTCATTATAACACAGGAGGAAAAGAGACAAGTGATCCTTCATAATCTTAATGTTTTCAAGGGTCACAAAAGGAGATAAATAAGATAGAAATAGTTACGAGTTGTGCTTTTATTCATTTTTGTTGTTTTTCAGAGAGGAAAGAAAAGGGAGCAGAAAAACAATACATCAGGGAAGAAAAAGTGGAAAGAGGGGGAGACAACTCTTTCACAAATGGGATATGTTAGAAGAACTTTGAACTTGAAACACAGAAGAAGGTATGGGGGGTGGATAATCTTATGATTACACTAGGGAATGGATAAAGAAGTTTTGAATACAAACACACATATACACACATTCATACCAGAAGTCTGGTGTAGATATACATGAAACTCAAAAGGAGTACAGATGGGCACAGAGAAAGAATAGCAATATAAGAACAAGACTAGATTCAGGAAAAGAACAGTCACAAGCAAAGTTTGTGGTGAGTTTATCATAAAGAATAATTAAAAAGAGGAAAGGAAAGGATAAGACACCCAGAGATCTGTATCTGGGCTTTGGGAAAAGAAGGATACAGGGGAAGGGAGAGTCTTCAATTACAGATTACTAGTATTAATTAGATGCTTTCTCCTCACCTCCCCTGCCCCCAAACCTTTCTATTTCATTTTTTAAAAAAAAATTAAGAGGAAAAATTTTAAGACATAATCATCACTAATTGGATGAATGCACCCAGAATATGAAGGTGGAATGGGTTAGAAAGCAAAATCTAACATTATGCTGTTTTCAAGAAACACACTTGAAAACTAAATAGTCACAGTTAAATTGAAGGGCCAGAGTAGAATTTATTATGTTTATTATTATGTTTCAGGAAAATTCAAAATCCTGATCTCACATAAGGTAAAAGACTTGAGTAAAAGGATAAGGCAAAGATGATGAAATTATATCAATACTTAACATATAACATGAATGGCATATTATCAAAGTACTTGAAGAAGATAAATTGTAAAGAGAAGTTAAAAGTAAAACTGTAATGACTGGAAACTCTAATGGGCTTTTTAAACGATTAGATAAGTCTAACATAAGGATTTTTTTTTAAATTAAAAGATGAATAGAATTCTAGAAAAGTTGGGCATGAGAGATCTCTGATGATTGTTAAATGAAATTAGAAAAAAATACATATAGTTCTAAGCTTTGTGTAACATCTTTATAAAAACTGACCATATGTTAGCCTAAAAACCTAGGGCTTAAAAACAAATGCAGAAAAGAAATATTAAATACATTATCTGTTGATCATGATACCATATCACCAATAAAAATTATTTGAAGTATTCAAATGTAAATGAAAACTAAGTAATTTAGTACTAAAATTGGATTGAAAAACATCATAAAAAGAAAAGATGATTTAATTAGGGAAAATGACAATAATGAGACAAAACAACAAAACTTTTGGGATGCAGACAAAGCAATATTCAGGGGAAATATTTTTACTTATATATAATTTCATTAGCAAGAGAAAGAATAAGTTAACTGTATGCATCTAAAGAGTTATAAAAGCAACACAGGATCATAAGACTGGAATTATAAAAACTCAAGAGTTGGCAAGGATATTAGAGTTTCTAGTCCAACCCTTACCTGAACAATTATCCCCTCTATTGTACATGAAGAACAAATTATTGACATAGCATCATTTCACCAAAAAAAAAAAAAACCAAAAAACCAAAACAAACCCAAAACACCTAAACCTCAAGTAACTTTTGTTTTAAAAATTAATTACAACAAGATCACGAAGTACTAGTGGACAGAGAAGAAGGACAAAAAAGCTCTCTTACGGAATCCACATTGAATGTAAAACCTTAATCTTGTTATATTCCCTTCTTTTTCATGTGTAAAATACTTCTCTTCTTGATATTCTCTCATCTCTAGGTTTTCAAAACATTGCTCACTCTTGTTTCTCCTCCAAACTGTCTGGCCACTCCTCAGTCTCCCTTGCAGGATTTTCTGCCAGGTTATGTTTGCTAACCATAGGGGTCTCCCAAGTCTGTCCAAGTCCAAGTTGATCTCATCTGTTCCCAAGGATTCAATTCTCATCTTTATGCAGATGATTCTCAGATCAATTTACCAAACCCTAACATCAAGCAAAATCTTGATACGTAGTCACTTGTCTTCAATTGCCTATTAGCCAACTCACATTGGAGGTCCTATAGACATCTAAACGCAACATATTCAAAACTGAATGTATTCTTTCTCTATTACTGATAAGGATACCACTATCTACCCAGTGACCCAAGCTCTTATCTTCAACTCCTCATGTCCAATCTGTTGCCAAATTCTGTTCATTCTACCTTCAGAACATCTCTCACACATGGTACCTTATTTTTTCCGACATAGATGTTACTCTGGTACAAGCCCTCATCATGTGGATTACTGCAACATCCTTTCTGGTTGGTCTCCCTGCCTCCTAATCAATAAGCTCCAGAAGTTCCTTACTACTTATGGGATCAAATATAAAATCCTGTTTTGCCTTTTGTAAGCTGGTCCCATCCTACCTTTTCAGTTTTCTTACACTTTACTCCCCTCTATACATTTCATGATTCAGTGACAATGGCCTCCTAATTGTTTCTTGCGTATGATGCTCCATCTCCTGACTCCATGCCTTTTCACTGACTGTTCCCTCCATGCCTATAATTCTCTCCTTTTTCATCTCTACCTCCTAGCTTTTTCCAAGATTCAGTTTAAATCCCACTTTGTGAAAGAGGGCTTTCTTGGTGCCCCTCAATGTTTGTATCTTCTCTTAGTTATTACCTCTAAAATATATCTGTATAACTATACCCATATATATTTACAAGTAGATCTATATCTATATATCTATATCTTATATGCATGTAGTTGTTTGCATATGGCCTCCCCTAGTAGAATGTGAGCTTCTTGACAGCTGGGACTGCTTGCCTTTCTTTGGACCCCCAGTACTTAGCATAGCGTCTACTATACGATAAGAGTTTCAGAAATGTTTGTTGACTTGTTGATTAAAACAGGAGTACAGTACATAACCCTACCCACTTCATAGCGATGTTGTATTTTTAAATGAATTAAGGAAGTGCTTTGAATCCTTTGCAGAAGAAACATTATTTAAATCTAAAATATTACCACTATCATTAATGCCAAAAGATATACAGAAAACAAAACATGAAAATAATGTTGAAGTAATTCACTCTCTCTATTTATATAACCTCAGAGGAATTTATTCAGGAGAACAGCAAGAAATCAAACTTTTTTTAACGTCCTCTATACATTCTCTTGTCCAAAGAATAATGTGAAGTGTGTTTTCCTTCACAGAGAGAGAGAGGAAGAGGAATAATTGTCTTTGAAATCTTATGATAGAAGGACATTGAGAAAGATCTTGGAATTAGAATAGCGGCAATACTAAGCTACTAAAAAAAAATCACTTAAGGAGAACGGTGAACTCTTTAAAAAAAATTCAAATGACTTAAGAGGAGACCAAGGTGTATCGTGGTATTTTCACGATTTTGGCATTACTGAGTTCTAAAATTTAGATAAGTTGCATCAAATTGAGCACAAAGGATGACAAAGCTAAAGATCAAAGTGTAATATGGTTCTAGTGACTTGTCAATAAAGTTTCTGCTTAAATGAAGGTAAAAAGCCAATAATTGCTCTTCTGATTGGTCAAATAATAAATCACAGAAAGTGCTGATTTTGAACATTTATCCAATTTAATAGTGCAAGAAGAATTTTAACCTGAGAAATCCAATTCTGAGTGGTACATCTGATGACACTATGGTAGTAAGGTATGTCCTTCAGATTTCTTTACAATGTCAAAGTAGGACATTGATATGTACACCTACTTCAAAAGATACAGGATCTCACAGATATTTGTTGCCTCCAATGGTGGTGACTGAAACTTATCTGTGACTTTTGATTCCAGAGATCTCTTATCTATGACCTCTTATAAAGCTACCATACAAAGTCTACTCAATGTGCTCTAGGTCTTTTGACATTATGGGGGTACCAACGTAGCACTCAGGTTGTTCCTTGCTCTACCTACATTCACCAATATATCTCCTTTTTTTTTTGAGGGGGGAAGGCAGGGCAATTGGGGTTAAGTGACTTGCCCAAGGTCACACAGCTAGTAAGTATGTCAAGTGTCTGAGGCCACATTTGAATTCAGATCCTCCTGACTCCAGGGCCAGTGCTCTACTCACTTGCCACCTAGCTGACACTATATCTCCTTTTCTGATTATACATTTCCCAAATGTCATCTTTTATTCTACTTTTTAATGTGTAAGTCATTATTGGTAATAGGCTGAAGATGCTGTGCCATGTATGTGGCCCTTCAGGTCACTTGAAATCTTGACTCTGTCCTCAAATGTCTTTTCTTCTCTCTCTCTCCTCTTCCTTGGTGATCAGCTCTGTGGTTTTAATGGTCATCTCTATGCAGCTCACTCCCAAATATATACACCCAATTCTCATCTCTCTCCTTAACTAAGACCCATATTACTAACTGCCTGCTGACATTTCCATCTGGATGTTCTACAAGTACCTCAAACTCAGTTTGTTCAAAGTAGAGCTCATATTTTTCCATAAACCCATCTCTCCTCCTCCAAACTCCAAACATGCCACTTCCAATGATGTAGCATCAGCTGAGGACTTTAGTGATCATGATGCAAGAAATAACTAAATTTGCATATACTTTGTTTTTTCTCATTCTACCCTCTTGTACTGATATTTCACAAAAAGCAGGTAACAGGAAGGGAGGTGATGGAATTGTATGGGTAAGTGGTTGAAGGGACAAACCCAAAAGGTGCAGGCACTTTGGCAGAGGCATGATAATGGCATCTAAGCAGCTGTGGATAGACAAAGTCAAGATGACTAAGTTGTGAGCTTCAGACACTTACTAGCTGTGTGGCTTTGGGTAATTTGATTGACCTCTATTTGTCTCAGTTTCCTCAAGCACTTAGCACAGTGTCTATCACACAGTACAATGCTACATAAATATTACCTTTGTTGTTTTTGTTGAGTTGTTCAGTCATGTCTAACTCTCTGTAATTCCATGGACCACAGCACCCTAAGCCATTCTATCCTCCTCTATCTCTCCAAGTCTGTCCAAGTACATGTTCATTTTTATCATGACACTATCTATCCATCTCATCCTCTGTTGTCCCCTTTTCTTTCTGCCTTTAATCTTTCCCAACATCAGGGTCTTTTCCAATGAGTCCCATCTTCTCATTATGTGCTCAAGATATTTAAGCTTCTGCTTCAGTAGTCATCTAGTTACCCTAAATACTAGCTACTATTATGGCAATAAGCAACTCCATACCTATCCCAGAAGAAAGTCTCAGAAGGCTGGGAGTTGACTGAGTAAAACAATCGAGTCACTTCATCCCACTGGAGTAAGTGATAAAATGCTAACCTTGCTAGCTCTGGTAACTTAACCAGGTGAAAAAAATCAATCTCACTCACAGGCTTTTAAGTGTAAAAAGTACTTGGATGAATTTAAATGATATTTACGAAAAGCGTGTTTTGACTGGCTGAGGAAACTTGCTAACATACTCTGGAGCCTATATAAAATGAGGAAGCCAGGTTAGTCTGAGGGTCTGGCAATAGAGAGGAAGAAGTAAGCCTTGGCGCAAAAGACTTGAGATGATGCCACCAGATGTAACCATCTCCTTCAGATGTAATCATTTCTTTAAGAATTGTAAGAAGTTAACAAGAAAAAAGTATGGTCTTTCCCCAATTTGCCCTGGTCTAACAATAAACACACTATAAATATACCCTGATACTTCTTTACCAAAACATTTCTGGCACTGTGAATCTTGTCTTAATCACCAAGAGGTCCGGTGTTAACTAGATGTAGATATAAACGTAAATTAAGGCAGAGAGTTGAACCTCTGCCTAAATGTTAGGAATTTCCCTAAAGTGGAGGCCTGGAGAAAATTTTATTGTACTCCTAACTTTTTGTCTAGTGTAAACTCCCTAAAGTAGTAGTTAATAGGGCATTATATTTCCCTAGGCTTACAACAAGCTAATTATTTTAACAGGATGCTATAGGAGAAGCAACAGAAGAGGCCTAACATTAGTTACATTTTATTACTTTCAGCAAATAGTATTGTTTAAGAATCTAAAATTGCTTTGAACAAATCTTCAGAGTAGGTCCTGTTTGGGAATCTTTATAGCTGATAAAAGGAGAGAACATGTAATGTAACAGAAAGAACACCGGACTTGGGAGTAAAATTCCAGCTCAGTTAGTTATATCATATGACTTGGTAGAAGTCACTTCCCTCTAAGAATTATCTTCCTCATCTATAAAATGAAAAGATTGCATTAGATGAACTCTAATGTTGTTTCCAGTGCTAAATTTAATGAGCTAAAAAACTTTAGCTCCTTTAGGGAAGAAATAAAACAAACAACTTCTTTTGAAAATTTTGGGTGGTGTAAGAAAAAGTTGAGAAACAATTCACAAAAACATTAATATACTGATTGTGAAACATTTTACTTACATATTGTCCCCCTTTTCATAAGACTAACGTGAAAAAGAATAAAATAAGTAAAGCTGCCATTAAAACATTAGATTCTAACATGCTAGTATCTATTCACTCAAAAACATTCGTTAAGTACCTATGATATGCAATCAAATCAAGCAATAAGCATTTATTAAGTGACTACTATGTACAGGCAGGGTGTAGGGTGTGTTCAGGGAAGACTAGCCCTCTGGTGTGAGGGCTGCTGAGCCCTTTCAGGGCTGCTTTCCACCTTTGGTGTCTACCTGATCCACCTGTCACCTGTGGCTCCAAGAAGCTGTAGTGTACACAATGGCCACACCCTGGTAAACCATTTTGGCAGACAGGCTAAACCTGGTGAGGGTAACCAAGGGGTATTAAATCTGTCAGTGAGTTGGGGAGGTGTTTACCCCAAGCATGTGAAGACTTTCCCTGGTAGAATGGGTGGATGAGAACAATTTGTTCCAACGGCCATGAAGGTAGCTGAAGCAGGCACTGTGGAATGCTTAGACCTTGGTTAGACATTGAAGATGTCTAGGTCATCCACTGCAACTATCTTCCATTTACCTAAATGCAATAAAACTTCATGGATACACCCTTGCAGCAAAAATTGGCACTTAACAGACTATGTCATTGTAAAAAGAGACAGACAGGATGTGAGAGTAACAAAGGCAATGTGTGGCACTGAGTGCTGGACTGATCATAGACTTATCCTCTCTAAGCTAAATATTCTCATTCAAAAAAGTGGCAGCCCTAAGGGAAAATAACTACCAGAAGACTTAATGTCAACAGATTAGAGTGCTTCTCTGAGCAGGAACAGTTTGTTGCTAATTTGGAGGGAAAGTGGAGCCAACACACAGTTGGCAACAGTGGGGCAGAAAAGAAATGGGCAGCTTTTGGAGATGTGGTATACAGCACTGTATTTGCTCATCTGATCAGAACACTTGCAAACATCAAGACTGGTTTAACAAAAATGAGGGGGAAATTCAGAAGCTGCTAAATGAAAAACAAGAACTCCACAGGGTTTACCAGCAGGATAGTTCATCCATCTCAAAGAAAGCAGCATTTAATTCCATCAAAAGTAAAGTACAAACAAAACTTGGAGAGATGCAGGATTCTTGACTCACTAAGAAGGCAGATGAAATTCAGTTTTATGCTGATAGTAATAACCCAAAGTATTTTTACAATGCTCTGAAGGTTAATTATGGGCCAAAGACCTATGGTACATCTCAACTACTCAGTACTGATGGATCCACATTGATTAGTGATAAGGACATGATCCTAGAGAGATGGGCTGAACACCTCCATAGTGTTCTCAACAGACCATCATCAATCAATGCTGAGGCCACTGATCATATGCCTCAGGTTGAAGTCAATCCCTTCCTAGCTGAAGTTCTAAGCAAAGAAAAATGCCATTATAGGCTCCCCTCCTGCAACAAAGTGCCTGATGCGGATTCTATTTCAGCTGAGATTTACAAGGTGGGGGGGTCCACTGCTCATGCAAAAGCTGAATGAAATTTTCCAGGTTATATGGCTATCTCCCAGGAGTTCAAGGACTCCTTCATTGTCCATCTTTATAAAGGTAAAGGAAATAGACTGTCCTGTGACAATCATAACGGGCTTTCTCCCTTAGTCACTGCTGGCAAGATTATTGCCAGTCTTCCTTAATAGGCTGATCCTTCACCTGGAAAATCATCATCTACCTGAGAGGAAGGGTGGCTTCAGAAAGGGCCGACGAACAGTCCATATGGTGTTTGCTGCCTGACAACTCCAGGAGAAATGCTAAGAGCAGAACAAAGGTCTGTACACAACGTTTGTAGATCTAACCGAGGTCTTTGATACTGTCAGTTTTAAGGGCTTATGGAAAATTATGTCAAAATGTGGCTGCCTGGAGTTCATCAGTATGTCAATTTCATGATGTCATGCTTGCCCAGGTTCTGGATAATGGCTGATGCTCTTGCTCTTTCCCAGTCACCAATGGAGCGAAACAAGGCTGTGTGCTTGCTCCCATGCTTTCAGCCATGTTGAAAAATGCCTTCAATGAGGATGAAAACGACATCAATGTCAGGAACCACACTGATGGTAAATTCTTCAACTTGAAAAGGCTACAAGGGGAAGGACTGTTGGTGCATGACTTTTTTTGTTCAGAGATGACTGTGCACTCAATGCAGCCTCTGAAACTGAGAGGCAACAAAGTATGGATTGATTTTCTGATGCCTGTGTTAATTTTGGCCAAACAATTAACACCAAGAAAACAAAGGTGCACCATCAGCCACCACCACACCATCCATACATGGAACCGTTGGTTACAGCAAATGGAGAAGTTCTGAATGCCATAGATAAGCTTACCTTGGCAGTATACTTTCCAGGGATGTACACATTGATAATGAGATTGATTTTCTAGACGAGAACGTGTCTTGCAAAAAAAAGTATACTACATAAATACTGTTACTATCTTTTAAAAATTAAATGTAAGGCAGGGGGTCAACTGAGCAAATTAATCAAATCATACCATTCCACTTAGAGTGATAAGACATCACTCTTTATACATTTATTAGGTGAGAACATGTTTATGTTGTTCTCTATGTGTAAACACGGCCTGGACACTACTCTATAGGAAGTCTGTTTGGTTTGGCTGAGGGACTTAGTTGAGGGAAAATTAAATGGAATCAGAGATTTGGGCAAGCAGGAAGCCAAGAGAAAGAGTTCTGACCAAACCATTGGAAAACAAAAACAAAAATTAAAAAAAAAAACTTGATGGGGGGGGGTGGATAGGGAGGCTAAGGTACTCTATCATCATCCCCTTTGACTGAAGGAGGACCTCCAAATTCAGAGGACTAAAGAATTTTGATCTCCCATTTTCACACTGGTGTCCTAGCAGTGCCCCTGAAAGAGCTGATAACAGTGTCTATGTTGGGATCCAAAGACAGACAGATTGAAAAGACGAAATTAGATTCAAGGCTCTGAACAGAACCAGTGAAAAAAAAAACTACACCATACCTAAGGGGACATTTTGGAGGCTCCAGCAAAAGGAATTCCAAGAGCTGCGAGTTATTGCTTTGTCACATGTGTTCTCTATGCCATATGTGTTCTGTAAAGTTGAGGGGGGAGAGAAAGAGATGGAGGGGAAGAGAGAGAGACAGAGAGACAGACAGACACAGAGAAAGAGAAGCTGGTGTGAATGAGAGAGGGAGGGATTTTGCTTAAGGGAGCTTGTTTGTGGGGAGGCCTAATGGAGGGAAGGCTCGGGGATGGAAGTGCCCCCTACATTTATAATGTGTACAAATTTCTTTGTGGCTATGATGGATTGGGCTTTCCGGTGTTTAAATAAATGTTTTGGTTTCATCTTCAATGAAGAGAGTCCGTTATATCTTGTGATTCAAATGTGGCAATATGCCAGCATATTCATAGCAACTGCTGTGGGTATCGTATTGGCAATATAGTTCTACAGACCTGACTCATCAGTGGGAGTGGGAACTGGGGAAGTGATTTCAGAGCATACGTTACGCAAATGAAATCAGTCTTACAAAGTTTATTTATATAGTTCCTGGCAGTATTTACAGCATTTCTGCCCCTACAGAAAAATTAAAGAGAAATGAACTAGAAATCAACAAGATTTTTGAACTAAAAAAGAACCAAACTGTTTGAATAAATGCAAAAGAGATGGAAAAAAATAAATGAAAAAAAAAAGAAAACTTCGAAAATTTCAGGTTAGTTTTACTGGATGAAAAAAAACTTAATAGCTGGTAATAAATATACACAATTTGTGATTTTCTGATAGAATCTATTCAGAAACAGTGATTCATCTAGTTTTCGCTGAGACAGAAATAGTACTAAAGAAAGAGAAAGTGGGAAAAATAGCTGAAGTATACACAAATAATGAAAAATACACAAAAGAAGTCAATACTAGAGGTGACTCAATTTTGAGGGTACTGAGAGTTTCTTAAGGCATCTGAAGAACAAGAAAATATCAAATAAGTACACAGAATTGCTGACAGTATTATTACCAAAAATGGCAAGGACACTGACAATTATTGTCTCATGAATCTACTTTTCCATCTATCTAGAATCTTGGACTTGGAGCCAAAAGATCTGGGACAGTTTGTGAGACAACCTCTTGTGATTTGCATTTTCCTTACTTGTCAAAAAGGGAATAATATTTGCACTACTCACTGCATAGTGTTGTAAGAACCAAAAAAGAAGGTTTATGTGAAAATGCCTTGTAAATCTTTATATAAGTGATTATTATAAGATATAATACATAATGGACTTATATTGTAAAAAAAATCTGAATGACATAATTGTGATTTTTCTGAGATCAATTAAAATAGAATTCTGGTTGTATCATTCTCAAAGAACTTCTGTTTCAAAGTAAAGAGGAACAAAAATTATGATTAGTAACCTAAAAACCCATTTGCCAATTTCTCCTGCCTTCCTGTATTAATGTGTGCCATCCCAAAACAGAATATTCAAAGCTGAATATCAGAAGTCTGACAGAGAGAGTTTTCCAGAAGCTATTTCAACTCTTATTGTTTTGATGTCCTCCAACAGTGTGGTGTTGTCGTTCAGCCATTTTTCAGCCATGTCTCACTCTTTGTAACTCCATTTGGGGTTTTCTTGGCAGAGATACTTAAGTGGTTTTCCTTTTCCAGCTCATGTTACAGATGAAGAACTGAGGCAGGCAGGTTTAAGTGACTTGCCCAGGGTCATACAGCTAATAAGTGTCTGAGGCCACGTCTGAACTCAGGATTTTGAGTCTTCTGATTTTAAGCCCAGCACTCTATCCACTGTGCCACCTACCTGCCCCATACCAGTGTAGCCAACACTAATTTTCTGTATTTTCTTAAGTGCTAGGACAACTGTAGGTAAAAGATCTGACTTACTGAGTTTAAACATAAAGGGCTAAATATATGACATGATAAAGTATTATTTTTAAATGTTTTCTGTAGGTGTTCAATAAATTCAAAGTTTGTGACATCTTAGTTTCTAACTAGCAAAACGAACACAAAAAATGACCCCAATTCCATGCTCTTCAGTATATAAGCTAGAATAAGATGCAAAACCTAAGGGGATATTACACTAATCTATTACTCAAGAGAAAAGAAAATGGCTCTCATGCTATAAAGGACCTAATACCACTCCAGACTTTGTCTAAATCCTCCACTCAAACCCAGCAGAGAATTATAGAATTTAGAGCAGGAAAGGATTTTGGTCATAATTTAATTTTAATTCCCTTAATTTTGTGAGAAAAACAGAGGCCCAACAAGGTTTGAACCCAGGGCCAAGATCATTAGAAGTCATTAGAATATAGTATTTTCTTTTTAAACATTACTTTTGTCCAAGTTAAAAGCAAAGTACAGCCCTTGTCCTGAACTGGTCCTTCCTCATCAATTAATCCTTCAAGTGGAAGGGAGGAAACAAAAGACAACACTTACCATGCTGGGTAGCTAGAAGAAAAACTTATTGTAGGTTATATTTTACTAATTGACAGAAGTATGTAGAAGTAACTACATAAAATTGCTAGAAATGTCAAAGGGATAGATAATACTGTAATACTATTTCTTTCTTGGCTGCAGAATAAGGAAAATGATATGATTCTAAGATATGATTTATTACATTTCTTGTTATGAATATTTTGAATGGGTAAAATTATGCACGATATTTAAATAAAATGTATTAAAGCTCATTCATAAAAGTAATTTATTTGTTTGTGTCACTATAGTCTCTTCTGAAAGTACATTTTAATGACTTGCTTTGCTAATATATTGCGAACTGAAATGAAATAAATGAATCAAAATCTTATGTTTATGCTTGTTATACCACAAAATGAGAAGAAAAATTAGTAAACATCCAGCATATTATTGTGGATGAATGTTAATATACTTTCACTAAAATATATGTATGATTTATGTTTATTTCACAATTTAAATTAGCTGCTTAATGATGCATAGCTACTATCTTCTCTTTATCCACATCCCAATGCAATTTAGTTTCAGGCAGAATCAAAAGCATATTTTTTGATCTGCAAACCCTTAGGAAAAAAAATTCTTCAACATAAAAAAAGGCACTTCTCTTCTTTAACTCAGGATTTTGTCTCCCCCCTTTAAAACTATTCCCCTACCATATTTATGACTTTTTTCTTTGTAAAGATCGGACTTCAGCACTGACAAATACATCACACCGTTTTTTAAATTAACAAGAATTTAGAGAATACCCACTATATGTAAAGCATGAGGTTCTGGCAGCAACAAACATTGGCACAGTGATGAATTACTGGATCCCAGAAACTCCCCCCTCAAATACTATTCTTGAATTATAGGATATCAAGTATCCCTGAGTGGGAAGATGCTAGTTCAAGAAAAGGTTGGTGGTTTAAGCCTTAAGTAACCCTGAAAATGTCTACCATATAAACAACTATGAAGTTCATAAAAGGTGGTTTAAATATCTGAAAAATGATGAATTTTCAATTTGCAGAGATCTCAATGGGGTTACAAACTCAGAGCACTTCCGTAGCTGTAAGCATCACTGTTGCTGTTCAGTCATTTTTCAGTCGTGGCTGACTCTTCCTGACCCCATTTGGGTTTTCTGCAAAGATCCTGGAGTGGTTTGCCATTCCTTCTCAGCTCATTTTAGAGATGAGGAACTGAGAAAGACAGGGTCACTAGGACTTGCCAAGGGTCACACAGCTAGTAAATGTCTAAGGCCACATTTGAAGTCAGGAAGTTGAGTCTTCTTGACTTCAGGTCTGGTACTCTATCCATTATGCCATCTAGCTGCTCAAGCATCATTAAGGAATTTATAGGTCAATGATATTAAAAGAAGCCTTTATATGCTATAAATTTGTACATATTTGCCAGCACTAGACCAAAAAAAAGGTTTAAAATTATTATTTATAGTAGTAGTAATAGCAATAATAGCATTTTTATAGTGCTTTATAGTTTGCAGAGTAATTTACAAATATTAGCTCATTTTACCTTCATATACACTGGGAGTTACAGCAAGTAAGTATATGAGCATGGATTTGAAACTCAGATCTTTCTGACTCCAAGTCCAGCACTCTATTTCACTGAGCTGGATTAGTTGTTGATAAAAAGAAATGCGTACCAGGACACAGTTGTTGCCCTATTTGTTCCATCTACATACCATTGAGGTGATGACAAAGGGACGCAAGAAGAAGAATGCAAGGATTGCTGCTATGCCTGACGGCTTGAAAGGTCTGGTAAAACCTCAATAGTTTCATGACATAAGACACATGAGTTACGTTACAAAAGGCACCACCTTGGTTAAGCAAACTAATGAGGAAGGCTAACTACATATAATCTGGTAAACAGATGGCAATCCTAAAACCTCGCTGCAGCCAATCATTTTAACTTTTCATGACATTACCTTTTTATTAAAACTGCTCAAAGAAAGCAAAATTAACATATTCCACTGTTTTGAGGTAGTCATAATTTCATTTCTTGGAAATAGGTGAATATTCCCAGTTATAGATGAATCTCAAGTGACCAAAGGCAGATAACAAGCAAAAAAGATAATGAGAATTAAGTGTATTGGCTAGTCCACAAATTAGATAATTACCCTTGAACAACTGAAAATCTAGTGCATCGTCCTGATTTTATATATCAAGCCTTATTCATTATAGAAAAAGGGTAGGAAAATGAAGAAGGAGAGTAAAACAGGGAACAATGATAGGTGAGAGAGGACAGATTCAGTCAACTTAATAATCTTATTCATAGAGAAAGGGTGTAATTAAAAAACACAAATTTTATGATTAAGAGTTCACATTCTATTTGAAAACAAAAACAAACATTTGAGAAGAAAGCTTTAGAGAAGAGATTTATTTGGCTGATCTCAGTTATAATAGAATCCTGGATATCTGTATGTCTGTATAAAATGAGATACTTCCCTGTCCCCACGTCTCTGCCAAGTAAAGTTGAATGAGACAATAGTAATATTACTATTTCAGAAATCTACTTAAACCTATCAGTTGATCGTAGCTGTTTCATTTCTCAGAAGCATGAAGGAATGATCAGGGTGTACCTAATTTTTCCATTAATGTACACATTTCCTGACTTTGTCATTTCCATACTGCCATATAAACATGTGAGAGGCAGAGGTTGGGGATGAGGTTGCTACGGAGAGAACGTACCTACAGGGGATAATAGTTCTCCTTACCATTGCCTTCTCATTCCACAGAAGGAATCATTATACATCACTCAGAAAATAACAAATGATGTAGGTTGGCAGGGGGTTAAAAATAATGCCACATGCCTAGGGAACATCTCTTTGCCTCTTCACAGGTAACTCTAACCTTTGTTTGGCTACACTGAAAACCTTTCCAGAGCCTTCCAGACTGCAGAGGTGACAGTCCCAGAATGCTCCTGCTCTGATGAGACCACATCTGAAATATTTTATTAAATTCTATGTGTTACATTTAAGGAAGGACATTGAGAAGGTGGAGACTATCCAAAGGTGAACAACCAGGATGGTGAAGGGCCTCAAGGCCACAGCATATATGGATCAAATGAAGAAACTGTGAATGTTCCTAGAGCAGATAAGACTTTAGGGGGAACATAGAGCTGTCTTAAATTATCTGGAGGGCTTTCAGATGGCAGAGAGAGTGGACTTACCCTGCTTGGTTCTGGAAGACATAACTAAGAGCAATGAGGAGAAAGTTGCAAAAAAACCAAAAAAGTGATGGAAGGAAAATTTCCTAACCATTAGATTCATATACAAGTAGAATGCTTAGGGAGGAGTCACCTTTCACTGGAGGTACTTAAGCAAGGCTGGATATACTGTAGTGGCATTCTTTCTCTGGCATGGGTGGGACTAGATACGCACTGAAGACCTTTTTAACTGAGACTCCATGATATATCTCATAGTTAAATTTTTTGACAGTATGATCTACTTCTTTGTTTCTGGCATTTATCAAATGGAAATGATAAGATCTTTGTTACCCACTGCTGCACAGTTGTGAAGATGAGAGGAGATAATGTATGTGAAAGGGGTTTATAATCCAATGAGATTATATTTGTTAAGCACTTAGCATTGCGTCTGGCACATGGCAGACACTTAATAAATGTTTTTACATACATCATTTCTCTCTACCCACTCTCTAAATCCCTAAACCTTTTCAGTCTCTTGTTGGTTTCTCTTCTTCCCTTCTGTCCTTTAGCTATAGTATCTGTAACGACTGTGCCTCTGCTCTGCCTCCTTTGAACATCCCTTGGATGGCTTGCTCACTACTGCAATGTCAGTTACTACTTGCATGTAAATTATTTCCAAATTTGCACTGATGATCTTGAATTCACATCCTCCTTGCTGTAAGTGCATCAGTATTTCCCCTAAGCAGGTATACCTACCCAATGTCCCTATCACTGTCAATGGCACATACATCTTAAGTTTTCAAAAACCAACATGTTATTTTTGATTCCATTTTCTCTTTTGTTCACATTACATTTTACTAAGTCATGTTGTTTCTCCCTCTACAATCTCTTTTGGGTTTGACCCCTTCTCTCTTTTCCACGGCCTCGTGGCTCAAGAACGACAATAGCCTGGATAGCTAGTCTTCCTGCTTCTAGTTTCTTTCACTTCCTAGTTGAAACTATATACTATCTTTGTCCTACTTGAAGTTCGTCAGTGAAATCATTCTCTAAATCAGTAAAGTCAATTCTACACATTTCATTTTATAGAGTTACTGAAGTTTTAAAAACTTAAAAGAGAAAAATCTGTCAGGCTTTTAAAAACTCAAAGCAAAGTCCCTTTATAGTCATAGTTCAGTAGTGAATTTGTCTTACCCCTTCGTCCAGGATACACATGAGGGTAGTACTCATAATAAAGATCAGGCTGGTCCAGATTCCCAAAAGGCTCAAATTCCATTTCAGCATTCTGGAAAAGGCTCAGCTTCACTAACAGGGCCAGCCTCACAAACCAGAGCTAAACATGAAGAAGAGGGCGGAGATGCAAAGTCATTATCTCATAGAAAAAAATTTAAAACTCCTCCTTTCTAAAAGATTTAGCATGAATGTCTGCATGTTAAACAACTCCATGAAAGCACTTTGCACATACTGAGAACAGAAATACAACTTTTTAGATAAGAAATTTAAGTTTTATTAGTTGTGTAGACCTGGTTAGTTTAGTGAGATGATAATCTTTTTCTTATTATGTCTCATTCTTTTTTTTTTAAACTATGTCTTACTAAGGCAATATGGGCATTATTTTGCATTTTCTGGGCACACACACCAATGAAGACCAAGGGTAAGTGGCCCATGAGCATCCTGGATAGGTAGGAGAAAATCCATTTGAGGTTTCAAATTTGCTACCAATAATCTACAATTATCTACAAAGTAGATAATCAATAAAACGTTTTAATTTCATTAATAAATATTTCCTGACTTATGTGTTCCTTGTGCAATCACTGTTTTTCATCGAAGATTGCAAAATGGCCATCTTTAAATCTTCATGTTTTTTTAACTAACATTTTATATTAAAAAGTGTCAGAAAACTTCAAAATAGCATGTTTGCTAGATCTTTCATATAAAATTAGTTTAATAAAGTTTGGGGTATTTAATACCTGCACATTTTCCTATCTGCATTAATCTCCTTTTAAACCTTAACCCCTGTGTATTGTTTAAATTAATCAGTTCTTTTTAAACTTTTCTTGTGGATGATATTTACTGTCTTGCCTCTGAGTGTTTGGACAAGTTCTTCCAAACATACAGAAAAATCTCTTCTGTTTTGCCCACCACATCATTCCAATTCATCTCTTCAACTGCTACTTATCTATCCATGACCCATCTTACCCAGGGAACCTTCCTGAATTAATTCAACATGTTCCAAAACACTACCCCCACCACCACATACTTGTTTAGTAGATTGAGTACGGGATTTGAGTCAGAGACATGGCTCTGAGTCTGAGATTATCATTTTCTAGCTTTATCTATGATCTTTAGATTCCTCAGTAAAAAAAATTGGAAATGATACTTATGCTACTCATGCCTCATAGGGTTGTAAGGAATTTTGTAAACTATAAAGAGTAATGACATCAATCTTGTCTTTTCTATCCCATACATGGCAATTCCTTTGAGGACAAAGACTTGTATATCTTTCTGGTAGCTCAATAAATATTGTTCTAAGTCTAAACCTCATCTATAAAAGAAAACAAAAACTATCTATGTGTATGTATATGTATATTTATTTACACATATGCACACATATACATGTATACCCTCTGAAAAAAGTTATACAAAATTACTAAATTTTAAAAATAGACTTATTTGGGAGAAACCTGTTTTTTTTCCCCTAAAAATAAATATTTCATGTTTATAAATTGGGTGACTCTTTGTTAACCACTGCTTCAAAATTCATTTTAGGGTCATGTCCAGCACATGCCATGACACATCCATCATAGAAATACCCATATATGATGTGGTAAAACAGATGGCATTTCCACTGTTTCCTCCTCCTTCTTTTCCCTCTAGTATCATCCTTCTCTGTACTTTTTACCTTGTCATTTCTACCAGAGTCTAGACCAGTCTAGATCCCTTAATAAAAGGATCTGTTTTGTGAAGTTTGGATTTGGTCAAAGGGTTGCACTTGAGGACCTAGAGGGCCACATGTGGCCTCAAGGCCACAGGTTCCCTACCCCTGGTCTAGACAGATACTTCCTATCTTCTCCCTAATTTCACTGCCCAACCCAATTCCTGTCTGCCTGCCCCAGGTGGGATTAAGGCTCTCTGGGTACAAATGCCAGGATGGCAACCAACACTTGGATCAATTCAGAGATCCTCATCACTACTGATGTCGGAAAAGGAGAAAACTTGGGCTCTAAAACCTTAAAAAACTTTTCATGGTTGAGGAGCACTTTGACAGTCTGGTTATTCCCAACTGTCCTCCATAACACTTTTTTCACTCTATTCCTGGGTCAGTTATAAAGGTTATAAATCCCATTGCTCCATGTAATCTACTATCCCTGTCTATCCTATGTAATGCATTTACAAATGGGATCCACTTTACAGAATAACCACTGGGACAAAGTATAAACTCTTTGGGTTGGGGAACTCTAATAGTGCCCCAATAAACTTCCTTTGGAGTTTTATACAAACTAGTTTTGGGGGAGAAGTAAGTTCTGCATTTAGACCAATAGTATTTTATGTGGTGATCAATAGGTCTTATTCGTGTTTTCCTTCAAGTAAAATCCTCTTCACGCTAATCACAACTGGACAATAAAATTGTAATAAACTTAAATAAAAAAATCAGATAGCAAACTCCATAGACATTGATTCAGGACATTTAAAACAGGATGATCTTTTTTTCATAATGATACAGACATTAAAAGTACTAGAGGAAGGCCTCAAGGGTACTGAAAAAATTTATGTAAAGGCATGGACAAGAACTGCAAAAGACAGGGGACATGGATGGATTGTGATTTAAACACATAAAAAGAACTCCTCACACTGATGAGATAACAGACTGACTGAAAGGATGAATTATAATGCTCACATATCTATAATGGGTATATGCTATAATCCTACTGCAGAATCCTCCAGTATCACTTCCTTCAGAAGTTATTATGGTACTTTGAACAAGATGGTAACATAAATCATTCACTAACGTTCCAATAGTTACAAGAATTCAAAAGAACTTTTAAGTAGTTGTGGTAATATTACATACTGTAGGTATATGAGCACTATAATTGTTACTTCTGTGACCCAAACTCCTAATACTCCCCCAACCCCACTTCACCAATGACATAACTTTTTTTTTTGAGGGGGGAAGGCTGGGCAATTGGGGTCAAGTGACTTGTCCAAAGTCACACAGCTAGTAAATATGTCAAGTATCTCAGGCCGGATTTGACCTCAGGTTCTCCTGACTCCAGGGCGGTGGTCTACTTACCTAGCTGTCCTGCTCCCCACCCAGCGACATAACTTTTAAAGAGAAACAGCAGAACAAACCAATGGAGGCTGTACCTGCAGAGAATCTGTTGTATGACTGGTAGGCAGCCCACTTTTGCCATAGCCCTGGCCATGGGCTGTAAGAAGTCGTCCACACAGGTCAACTGCTGCCCTCCAATTTTTGCTGTTCTGTTTATTTAAAAAAAAAAATGGAATAAGTAACAAACAAATGAAATCACTGAAATGCACAGCTGCTTACTTTGCTTGAAGCTCCTGCATACAGCCATTAGTAATAATGACAAGGTCAGTAAAGCTGGCCAGTAAAACAGAGAATGCCATTTGTCAAAGCTGCACGTGTAATTAGGCAATAAGAGAAGCCAAGCATGAGACACAGTGTAAGATGATCAGATCACTAAAACAATAAAGTCTATACAAATAAAAAATATAACTCTTTATGAGAAAAATTTCCCAATTTCATTCTTTTGTTTTAGTGATAATAAAAGAACATCTAGTTTTACCGTGTATAATTTGGGCCTTTAAAATAAACTGATATTAAAATATGCTGAACATGTCTAATTTTTTATATACGTAAAAGCAGCAGAAATGACCAAATGTTAAATGGTCTTATTTTTAATGTCAGACACTGAAGTCTTTTTCCACAAATAAAGGCTCATTATATACTCAAACACTCGACTTGATGCTTCAAAGATCTGAGATTTTTAAAAAATTATCACTGCTGTGTGGAGAATAATCTAGGAACAAATGAACTAAATTGAAGAGGGGAATGTTTAAACTACTTAAGAAAACATAAATAAGTATTAATACTTAATGACTTGATTATTATTATTAAAAACTTTAGAAGTATTCATTTATATAATATAACACTTATATATGTTATTTAAAATACCACTAATGTTCATTAAATTATTCATTAAATTAATATTCATTAATATTGGGAAATATTTTTATCAAGTTTTGAGTTGCTATGTATACTGAACTTGAAAATAACAAAACTGCATTTAAAACATCCTGCAATTTACAGTGTTTACTAATTTCTAGCTATATGTGCCAATAATTAATTTGAATTAGTGATTTTTTTCATTATAATGCTAGCATTTTATTTTACTGTTCTTTGATGCCTTAAATGAGGGTAAATATACTGTTATAAAGTAGATTGGTCAAGAAGAAAATTTCAATGTCTATTATATAGGAAAAACACACACAAATATGCATCACTGTTCTTGGTATGAAATGCTAACCACATGAACTAAATGGAAAACACTTTAAAAAGAATAAAAGAGTAAGTAATTAAAAGGAGTAAGAATAGCACATATAATTTCTTTTATATAAGTAACTCACAGATGAGGAAATTCTACTAATGCAGGTTAGTACTTTCACTACAACTTACATTCTTAAGAGAGTTGCCTTGAGTACTAAAAGGTTAAGTTACTTGCCTATGGTTTAATCTATGACTTGGTCAAAGAATAGATGGCATGCTTTTCAAACATGAAGATAACGTGATGCTGGGAGGAACAATTAACATGTTGGATGGCAAGCTAAGAATACTAGGCAAGATATAATAACCAATTTAATATGGATAGATATAAAGTCATGCCACAGTTAAAAAATCAGCTTCATAATTATAAGATGGGGTAAGTGTGGCCAGACAAAAATTCCTAGTATAGCATATTTCTTATTACATTCTGGATTTAAAGTCAGAGGACCTGAGTTTAACCCCTGTTAGTACTTATGTAAATTCTACGTCTCAGTTTATTCATTTGTAAACTTAAAGAAGGGACTAGATGACTTTGAGGTCTTTTCTACCTCTCAATCTACGATCCGATGATATGGAGTTTTTAGTGGACTACAAGCTGAAGATGAGTCAAAAATATGAATATGGGCACCTGAAATAAAAGCTAATATTACTTTAGGCTGCATTAAGAAGACTGCAGTATCAAGAAATGAGAATTTAGTCCTCCTACATGCTGACTTGGTCAGATCATAGCTACAGTATTGTATTCAGTTCTGTGTAGCTGGACACTGACAAGTTGAAGTATACCCAAAGGAACACAGCAAGGATGGTAAAGAACTGGAGACTACGCCATATGAAAATCAGCTGAAGAAAATGGGGATGTTTAGCCAGGAAAGGGCAAGACTTAGGAAGGAACTAAGAGTGTTATGTGCAAGAGCAGCATTAGTCTTATTCCACTTGGCCCAGGGGGCAGAACTAAGAGCAAAGGGAGGAAGATGCTTAAGACAGGAAGATCATGGATGGATATAAGTGAAAACCCTAAAATTGGAGCCCTCCAAGTTGAATGAGTGCCTCAGGAGGAACCAGGTTAACCTTCACTAGAGATATTTTACGTAGAGGTTGGATGACCTCTTGCCAGGGCTATTACAGAAGACATAAAAGTTCAGGTATGGGTTGGACTAGAAAGATCCTTTCCAGCTCTGTTATTATAGAACAAATTAAGGGTTCAATGTAATGGAAATGAAAGATTTTAGTAATTCCCTGAGTCAAGCTTTTTTTGAAGGAAGATACTCTAATTCTTTCACAGATCCATCAGAGTAGGGATTCCTTCCACCAGTAAAGAACAAAAGCCATCTACACCTTCTAATTCTTCGTACTTCTTGCCTGTGTTTTTCTATAATTCCTTCATAGAATATTTACTCTAGTTATTTTAACAGATTCATGAATTAGTCAAAAGAACCCTCTGATATTTTATATAGGATAACTTCTGAAAACAGAAGCAGTGAGTGAGGGGAGCAGAACCAGGAGAACACTGTACATAGTTACAAGCCACAATGACAGATTTGGCTATTCTCAGCAATGCAAGGTTCTAAGACAACTCCAAAAAGCTCATGATGGAAAATGCTGTCTACATCCAGAGAAAGAATTATGGAGTTTGAATGCAGATCGAAGCATAGTATTTGCTCTCTCCCCTTTTTGTTTTGTTTTGTTTCTTCTTTCTCATGATTCATTCCTTTGGTTATAATTCTTCTTTACAAGATGACTAATGTGATAATATGTTTAATATGAATGTAGTGCCTATATCAGACTGCACGCTATCTTGGGGAGGCAGGAAGGGAGGGAGGGGGAGAAAATTTAAAACTCAAAAGCTTGTGGAACTGAATGTCCTAAACTAAAAATAAATAAAAATTTTCAAAGAACTTATATAAAAACAAAAAAACCAGAAGGCACAATTCTATCTTTTCTTTAATTTATACTAAAATTTTAACTTTATTGGAATAATCCTTTCTCCCCCAGCTCCATTCTAAGTTCTTTCACATTCAGGGCCAATGCCAATACTAAACACTAAACCAAATGTTCAAAGTCTTCCTTCCTCTTAAAAGTAACTTAGCTGGCAGATCTTTGGGGGTCAATATAGGAGAGAATTTGGGGGTCATACTTGAATAATGAAATAATTTCCATATACTTGCTATAGATGTTCCAACTGTTTAGTGAATACCATTATAAGCAACATGTAATAAAATTATTTCCATATCCTGGCATATGATGGGAAAGCTTTAGCTTCAGTGAATGTTAACCTTTTATGACCCTCAGTGTGGCCCTTCTGCTTACTCTTTTAAACAAACACAAATTGGGAAGTGATTTTGATTATGCAGCAAATACAATCTTTAAATAAGATGTTTCTGGTCTTTCTTGGATTTTATGTCACAATTATTTTTCTTCTTTACTACCACAGCAATAATGCAGTTACATATAACTCAGTAAACTAAATCCATTTCTCAAAGCAGATCTAATGTAATACAAGATCCAATTGTTATCCGAGATTTCTATACGTGACTTAAATTACATCTCTCCATTACTTTCCTACTTCTTGTTTCTTACCCTATATTATGCCTATGCATGTATATTATCTTCTCCAAAAGAGAAAAGCTCCCTATGGGCAAAAATTGTCTTTTTATTCCTAATATAAGCTCGCATACAGTGAGTGATTGAGAAAAGTTTGTTGAAGTGAAATGAAAAGACCAAGTTAAGTGAAGTTTAATTCATAATAAGCAGGTGCAAAGCGGTCATTAATTTGCGTTTGCTTCTTTGTAATTAAAGCTTTATAACATTTTCCTTAAAAATAATTAAGATGGATTTGTTCATAATTTTTAAAAAGTTAAATATGAAGGAAGGCAAACTTTTTGCCTACTTCTGCAGAGATGCATTATTGTTTCCAGTTCTTTGCTATTACAAAAAAAAAGTGCTACTATCCACACTGTGATGTTTATGAGACCTTTTAAAAAAATCACTGACCTCCTTGGGATATATGCATAGCAGTAAGGATCTCAAGATCATCATAGGATCACAGGTTTTATAACTGGAAGGCATCTCAGATGCCACCCAGTCTATGAGCAGAAATCCCACTGATGACGGTAGTAAGTAATCACTTGAAGATCTTCAGCAATGAGTAAGTAACTCACCACCATGGGTGATTCCATTCAACTTTTGCATAGCTCTAATTATTAGTAAATCTTTTTTTATACAGAGCCAAAAATCTGTCCACTCTCTCCTCATCTCCCCCACTGACCTTCTACTATGGACACCACCAACCCAGGAGTCTCAGAGTTGTGGCCTGCTGAGGTCATCCTCTTGCCCCTCACTGTTAACTTTGCCAAGCCCAGGCTATGTGAACTCAGGGTGCAGAATGAGAAGCAGCTAGAGACCCTACCATTACTTACCCTACCATTTATTATAGTATTCATATATGTCTTAGCCATTTAACACATATAGAACTGTGTTAACATTTTTGTTAGAGCTTCTTTTTTTGGTCATAATGGACTACATAGGTATAGACCAGCTCTCTTTTGCTCAGTTCCTACTGCCAATAAATATGACACTTTACCTTGAAAAAGACCTGAGGTTTGCTTATGGAAACGGGTACTAGAAGGACTGCAGTTACTAGGATACTGTGAAGTAGTACAGTTTTGTGTTCTTACTGTTTCTCCTGACAAATCCTCATAAGCAAATCAGAATTCTTGTTGTGTTCCCTAACACATCAATTGTGTTGGAACAATTTTGCATTTTCAAACAAGTACTAAAGAAGAAATGACTACATTTGTAATTATACAAATGTTTTCTCCTAGGAGACCCTATTTATATCTAGCATTTGCAACTCAGTAAGACCACTTTAATGGTTCACCTTCCAAAAGATTTTCCAGCTTTTCATTCATTAAGCATTTAGCAACTACCTACTACTTTTAGGCACTATATTAGATATAAGAAGAGATGCATAAGATATGTTTCTTGCCCTCAAGGAACTTATGATATTATAAAGGAGATAAGCCACATTCTCAAATAAATACAATACAAATAAATATTTAAGTGCATAAGAGAAATATACATAAGAAAAATTCCCTCTTGGGAATTGTTCAGAAATTAAGAACAAGCCATTTAACTTCGTGTATTTTCTATCTGTTTTCTCACCTGCACAAAAAACTAGCCAAGGGTGCCTAGCCAGATAGTGGACAGATAATAAATTTACCTTCATGAAGATTATTAAGAAATTGGCCTAAATTACTGAGGAATTAATCTTGAGGCTCATATTCCTTCTTCCTTCCCTAATGACTGAATGAATTTTCTCTCCAAAGTCACAAGTCTTTGAAAGCGCAATTTGGAGCACATGTCTGCTAACAAACTTCCTACCAACCATCAGGGCCAGCCAGGATATGCTACAATCATTATTATTATTTCTGACCACTAGCTTCCTTCTTGCCCCATTAAACTAAAACTTCATGGTAAACCTAGGCATGTAAAAAAGGGTCAGAAAATGAAGGAAGAAAACAAGAAAGAAAGAATACTATTATTCCCTTGGACCAATCTAGAGACAAGTCTAAACATGGAGCATGTATGTCACATAAACTCAGTGAACTCTGTGGCAAAGCAGACTGGGTTAGCAAAGCCTTAAGTAGAATTATATAATTCCTCGTATCATTTTTCAACAAGAAGTCTTCTCCTCTACATTACCTCCCTCTTAATAGGTCTGCATACAAAGTCACAGAATTTCGGAGTTGAAAGGAACCGCCTGAGATTATAGAGTCCAATCCATACCTGAACAGGACAGGTGGCCATCCAGCAAGATGAAGTAAAAATAAATAATAATTAACAGATCTTTATGGCATTACAATTGATTATACAGCTGTACTATACTGTCTTCTATCAAACACACCCTTCCCAAACAAAAACTTCTCTGAGGGCCTCTTTGTGGCGTCTACACAGAATTTGATAAATTATATAGCACTATTTCCAGAAATTATTTTCTGAAGGTTGAAAGCATAGACCAAATAAAAGGCATGTGACTTAAAGTTCCCAAAAGGGTACTGAGATACAATGACCTTGAAAATACAATAATTTGAAGACACAAATAACATGCCATCATTATATTAATATTCCACTACTAAATAGTATTTATAGCCCATAGCTAAATAGATGTTTGTGGAAATGATATATTTTGATATGTGTGTGTATACAACCTGCCTCATATGAGGCAACTCACTTTGTAGCGGGTATTATCACACCCTCACTTCCTTCTTCCCTCCAAGATAATCACTCTCTTTTTGTGGTCTGCTTCCCTTTTGACATGCCCTAACATTCACAAGCTGGACTTTCCTCAGAGAGAAGGTTTTTATACACAATACTCTCAAAATCCTAGGGGTAGCCCTTGTGAATAACTGTTCCTACTAAAACTATAGCTAATGAGCCCCCACTGATATATTTTCCAGGAATAAATCAGCCACTAATGCTTAATTAATATTAACCAAAATATTTACTGAAAATGCAAGCAAATACTTTCTTTACATACCATTCCACCAGTCACACTCTACCACCACTGCACATACTGTCTATGGAGAGAGTGGGAACATGCTATAAGTACCAAGGTAACTCACAATTTTAGAACCGAAGACTTCAATAACCTCGTTCTATCTCAGGAATTGTCTCTATGAGTACCTTGCTAAGCATAGCTTCTATGGGAGCAAATACTTCCACTGCTTAGCTGAGCTGATACAGACTAATCCCTCACGAGGCAGAGTGTCTCAGCCGGAGACAGGCTGATCTGCCATGCTCTTCTCTGATGCTCTCTTTCTATGCTGTTCCTTTACTCACGTGGATCTATCCCTGGACAGAAACTGTAGCACATATCACTTCCAGGTTTAGGATGAGCTGATGCTTTCAGCTGAATGAATGTTGTATTATTTTAGGGAAAGGCGACAATTTTCCTTCTAAATCTGGCAAAAATCTATCCAGACTATCAGGATTCCTCTTCTTCTCTTTTTCCCTCTCAGTAGCAGTTAGCAGTACAAAGAAAAGATTACTCTCTCTATTTTTTCTTTCTCCTGCTTCTCCTCAGTTCCAAGGGCAGTTGAAGGCAGTTTCTTTTCTTCAGTTTGTCATGTAAACCAGTAACTGCTGCCTCAGACACTCAGCAACTATTTTTCTTAGAACACTAAAGGAGATGAAAGGTCACCCCCCTTACGCATATGTGTACAAATTTATTGAACATTATTGTGTAAAAACTGAAAAATAAGACAGTGATAATTTAATTATTCAGAGGATGGAGTTCCATCTGAACATGAGGATCAAAACTCATCTATGACAGCTCATCATGGATGACTTTTATCTACATCTTCTCTAAAGTTCAACATGAGGGTCCACTTAATGTGCTGGAGTCCCTCCTTGTTTTTTCTGACATTGGGAGGGTACTAGTAGAGTACTCTGGTCACAATCACCAGCTCATCTTCTGTTTTATATAATTCTTCACTGACCTCTTTAGCTATTCTTTAGCATTCGTTGTTGGTTCTATGTTACAAAATATCAATTAATATGCAGGTAACAGACAGCAATTTTGAAGCTCTAGTGTGAGGTCCACAGAAATGTAGGAAACCTCTTAATTTCGAACTTAAAATTTCTCATCCTTTTCTTGTGCTCAACTGGGTGCTGTCTGCACTATTCTCCGTTGGCACATTTGTGGAGAACTATCACCAGATGTGACAATACTGTTCATAACATAGAAATACTTAAAGAAAAACAATAATATAAAATCTTTCTTCTGGGAAAAAATGCCCCTGATTTTATTCAGTAAATAGTTATCTACTTTTACTATTGTAAAGAAAATTAAGTTTTCTTTGGAAATACAGGGAGGTTGGTACATTGTTTATTCAAGCTTTGTGAATATTCTGTTTTGTTCCAGTTTCAGTCTGTTTCTCTATCCCTCCCTCTCTCCCTTCTTTTCTCTCTCTGTCTGTCTCCCTCTGCCCCCATCTCTCTTTTGCAAGAGAAAGAACTCACCTACCATAGGTTAACAGTATCACAGAAGTAGTCTACCAGTAACTGGGTATTCTAAGTACCATGAAAACCTATTCATCCTCCTTTTTATTTCTTTACTTTATTATTCCTTCATCTAATAACACAATTAAATGAGGTACTGAGTCACTCTTGATAGGAAGATTTCTCTGGAGAGTATAACTGAAGTTATTTTCTGTACTGTAGTGTTATGTATAAGTATTTAAGAATTATAAAGTGAACTTAGCAAAAGTCAGAATAGCTTATAAAAATATCCGTCACTTTCAATATTCAATTTTTCTCACATCAAAATAGCCCAACTGTGTCAAAGAACCTAGAAAAACCTCTTTAAGATAATTCAAGTAAAAGGTAGTTTCTATGATTCTCTAACAGTAACCTTCCATTTCAGACAAAATTACAAATTAGTGCCCATGCATGTTACAAGTATTCCCACTTTTGCACCTCTGCTAATTCAACTCTTCCTGGTAGGTTTCCTATCTGCCCATCCAAATCTTACCCATCCTTCAAAGCAAGCTCAAGTCTCACCTCCAGTAAGTGGCCTTCTGAATTACCTTAGTCCACAGTTGACTCAACTTTTTCTGAATTCCTATAGTATGCACTGTCATTACCACTTATTTTTGTACTTATTGTATATTTCTATATACTTATCATCATATATCTCAACAAAAAAATCTTAATCTCATGTCTTTTGACATGAAAGTGATCCCTCAGGTGGCTACATTAAAGTTCTGACAGGTTTCTACCAATTTGAAAAAAGTATGGTTTCGAAGGGATGGTTTTGGTGGCAACAGATGCTGTCCAAGGTAAATAAAGCAAACTGTCCAACAATAGTTGAACGCTATCTTTTATCTAGAAGTTGCCAAAGTTATTTTCCTAAAGTATAGGTCTGATCATGTCACCTTCCCACTCTCCCCCCAAAGAATTTCAGTGGCTCCTTATTAATGTCAAGGTCAAATATAGAATCCTCTATTTGGCATTAAAGGCCTTCAACAACTTGGGCCTTTCCTGTCTTCTTACACTTTCCATCTTCTAGAGCAGACTGTCTCCTCCGTTATCATATCTACTCTCTTACCTATCTTTCACCTCTCTCCTGTATGACTACTTCCCTACTGCCTACAAACATGCTTATATCTCCTCCATCCTCAAAAAACCCTTACTTGATCCTTTCATTCCCCACTAGCTAATATACTATAACCTTCCTCCCTGAATTCCTTGAGACCATTTATAATCAGTGCTTCTACTTTCTTTCCTCTCACCCTCTTAATTCCCTACCTCTTCATTCAACTGAAACTAGTATCTCCAAAGTTACCAGTGATATTTCAAATGTCAATTCTAAAGGCCTTTTCTCACTGCTCATCTTTCTGGACCTCTGTTCGGGGCCACAACCCCAGGGAGGGGCGCCCAGCCCTGGACGGGGGCCCTCAGGGTGGAGTCTGAGACGCCCGGGGGTGTGACCTGCCTTCGTGGTACTGGAACGCCCCGGTAACGGCCCGGCTCGGCCCCCATGGCAGCGCTTGGGAGGGGCTCGGGCTTGGGTATATAGGGGCCGGACAGGAAGGGAGAGGGGTGGAGCATAAAGGTGTGGCGTATAAAGGAGAACAGGTTGTAAGCAATAAAGGGGGGGGGGGGGATTAGTGCGGAGTAAAGCGGATTAGTCCCTCTGCCACCTGCTGTGTTCTCTGCCTTGTCTGTTTGATCCCACTTCCCCGGTAACCACTCGGAGAGGGAAGTAGGGCCGGCAAGGAGCCCCGCTGAAGACCCGAGGACCGGTTGCTCTCCTTGGTCAGGGGAGTATGGTAGGGTAGGGCTGTGATCCAAGCGAAGGCTCGGGGAGGGCAGGGCTAGCTCCCTCGCCCCGAGCAGACCTCCTTGCAGCCTGTAACACAGATGAGTACCATATACAAGGAAGAGAATGCAAATATATACAAAGTAGTTTGGGAAGAAGTGAAGGTGGGCACAAGCACTAAGGGCGATCAGGAAAGGCACCATGCAGACAGTGCTTGAGTTTCATCTAAATGAGAGAGGGGGCTCTATGAGGCAGAAGTAAGGAGAAAATGCATTTCAGGAATGGAGGCAGTCCAGTGCAAAGGTATGGGGACAGGAAATGGAGTCTTATGTAAGGACTGGAGAGAAGACCAATTTGGGTAGACTACGGAGCGCAGGAAGAAGAATAATGTCCAACAAGGATGGAAAGATAAGATGAAACCAGGGTTATGAAGGACAATGAAATTAAACAGGGCTTACTATTTGATTCTAGAGGTAATAAGAAACCACTAGAGTTGTATAAGGGAGTCAAGTAGTCAAGTCTATGTTTAGAGAAAATTGCTTTGGGGGCAGTATGTCAAATAGACTGGAATGAGGTGAGATTTGAGGTTGAGTCTCTTCTAATAATCTATGCCACAGGTGATCAGGGCCTAAATTAAGGAGAGTGCTAAGTGAGCAGACAGCAGCTGGACATGAGAGGAGATATAAAGGTATAAACAGCAAAATTCAGCAGCTGATTGTCTTTGTAGAGTTAGAGTAATGAACTGAGAACAATTCTGGAGCTAGAAAACTAGTTGATTGGAAAGATGATGGTGCCTTTGATAAAAACTGGGAAGTTTGGAAGACAGGAGGGTTTAGAGGTAAAAGATAATGAATTCAGTCTTGGGTATGTTAAATAAGATGAAAGAAAAATGAAAAGGGAATAGGACGGTTTTTACAAACCATTTTCTACAGTAGATCACATCTTTAGTTGCACAGTTCACTTAAAAATACAGAAATATAAGATTTCCTTGAATTTACTGTATAATGGTTATTTTAAAATATTTGATCTAGCACAGCAAAACACAGCCTTGAAAGATTTCATCCAATAAAGTGATAATACACATATATTAAGATCATACAAAATTCTGTTATAGATACAATCATAGAGATAGCTATTCAATAATCCTGTGATTATCACTATAAAACAATGACAAAGATGTTTGCCAATTGGCAGAGGACATGCTGTTTAGGATATAGATGGAGGAGGGGCTCACTATAGATGATGAGGTCATCTAGATACAGCTTTCTTTATGGATATCATAGTACAGATGGCATCAAGCCTCATATTAGAGGGTCTTTTCAGTCAGATACATGACAACAAACAATCCATTCAGGAAAAACAAATGGACAAAGAATATCTTAAGCAGGTCATTTAGCTTCCAAGGACCTCAGTTTCCTCATCTGTAAAATTAGATAGTTGTACTAGATATTCTAAGGTCTCTTCTAGCTTTAATTGTAAGATCTATTATCTAGACAGACATCTAATGGAAGGGATAATCCACTGAGTTTAATCAATCAGTATTTTATGTAATTTATTAATGTTATTATTGTTGCTATGTAATTTTAGACACGGAAATAGTGAGCTGCATCCAGAATTGAAAGGGAAGAAAGGAGATTTAAAAGCATTTTTTACAAATATTATTTCATTTGATCCTTAAAACAACTCTGTTAAGTAGATACTATCATGTCCATTTTACTGTTAGGGAAATTAAGGCCCACAGAAGTTAAGTGACTTGCCCAGGGTCACATAAGCTAGTAAAGTCTGAGATTAGATTTTAATTCAGGTCTTCCTGACTCCAGTACTAGCACTCTATCCATTGTGCCACCAGATGCCTCTATAAATATGTGTATAGCCAAAGGCCCTCTTTCTATGCTTACTTGGTGGTAACATCCACTCTCATGAGTTCACATAGCACTTCTATGCTGATGACTTCAAGATCTACATATCTAGTCTCAATTGTTTTGCTGGGCTTAAAGTCCTACATCACAAACTGCCTACCAAATATTTCCATTTGGAAATGGAAATGTTTGTGCCATAGGCACTTCAAGTTCACTATGTTCATAATGGAATATATCGCCAAGGGGCAGCGAGGTGACGCAGTAAGTAAAGCACCGGCCCTGGAGTCAGGAGGACCTGAGTGCAAATCCGGCCTCAGACACATGACACACTTACTGGCTATGTGACCTTGGGCAAGTCACTAACCCCAGTTGCCCTGTCTTCCCCCGTCCAAAAAACCAGAATATATCGCCAATGTTATACCCACAGCGGCTGCTATGAATATGCTGGCATATTCCCTGGTGTGAATAGAAAGATAAAACAGACTCTCTTCATTGAAGACTAAACCAAGACATTTATTCCAACACCAGAAAGTCAAATCCCTCATAGCAACAAGGAAATCTATACACATCATCAATGCAGGGGCACCCCCATTCCCAAGCCTTCCCTCCACAGGGCCTCCCCACAAACAAACTCCCTTAAGCAAATCACTCCCTCTCTCACTGATGTTAGCTGCTTGACTCTCTGCCTCTCTCTCTCTCTCCTCTTGACTCTCTGCCTCCTCTATCTCTCCAACTTCCTGCTCTACCCCTTAAGCAAGCTCCTCCCACTCAAGCAGGTCACATGGGCCTATTAATGGATGGGAAAGATCTTCCCATTCCATTAACAATGTACAACTCAGCCTTCCCATTGCAGGAATGTTCTCTATCCTCACCTCTATCTCCTGGCTTCCCTCATGACAGATTAAATCCTACTTTCTGCAAGAGGTACTTGTACTTCCCCACCCCCCACTGCCCACACAGACACACGCACATGTGCACACGCACGCACACACACACACCTACCTCTTGTGTGTACATAGTTTTTTGCATAATTTCCACTTGATTCTGAGTATCTTGAGGTCAACGACCATGTTTCTGATCTGTCTTTGTATCCTCAGGACTTGGCACATGTTTGTTAACTAACTATCTCTGCAGCCTAAAGACCACTGGCCTTTCTGTTCATCCTGAAGCTGAACTCTCCCATATATTTTATCTCCCTCAAGTGAGCTCTTTGAGAATAGGGAACATGTGATTTTCTTACTCAATCAACTCTACTGGCTTCCTATAGCCTTAAGGATAAAACATAAACTCTCTCTGCTTAGCAATGTTGGAAGGGCTTTGGGAAGCCAGACACACTAATTGTTGTTGGTGAAGTTGTGAACTGATACATTCAGGAGGCTGTATGCTCTTTAAGGGCACAGATGATTTTGTTTTGGTGTTTTTATCCCACAGATATCATAGTTCCTTGAACACAGCGGGCATTTACTAAATTCTTGTTAAGCTCTCAGAAAATTCAATTTATCATCTATTTTATAAACTTCAAGGACAAGCTTATTTGGGTCAAGAAACATAAAACATAAAACAAAGGCCCTTGATTTTTCTCTGTTTTCATAAGTATATTAAATCAACTTTTAGAAATATCCCTGATAATTCACATAAATACATAAAATTATACCCTAGCACTTTGCAAATATGAGGTGCTTCATAAATGGTTAATACTAATAAAACAGATTCCAAAAGTTTCTAGTTCGTTTTAGCTTTCACCTGCTAAGATGTACTTAGATCTCAGACTGGAACATCATACTATTAAAAAAAAGCAGGAAACTACTATCTCAATTATTCATTTTTATTAAATGTAAAACCTAAAAGGAAATTTGTGATTTGCCCTCCTCTATAACTTGTAAGCACAAAATCTTTATTCTCACATTACAGTGTCCCACAATATCATTTTTTCACACATGCCAGAATACAAAATATTTACTTGCATAATTGCTATTGTTGACTAAATGTGCCAGTGTTAAGCTATGCAATTTCCCATCTGATTAATATTGATTAGACTATAGCTGGAATATAGTAATTTAAAACTAAATTTATACTTTAAACTAGCCTAATTCTTGGAAACAACTTGAGTCTTTGAATTTTAGAGTAGCTAATCATAATCACAAGCTTTAGATCCGGCAGAAAACTTATAAACCATGAAACCTTACCTTGCCATTTTTAGACAAGAAAACTGAGGCTAAGGGAATTAAAGCTGACTCATCTAGTTAGAGGTTGAGACCAGAATCAAAGTCTCCTGCTTCTTTTGTAGTTCAAGACTCATTCCACTGTAATATAATTTCTCTCCTGGGACAAAGACCTTCCTTTGAAAATTCTATCACCAAAGAGATTAAATAGGGACCTATAATTCCTTACACTATATTGGGGCAATCTACTAGAAGACATGCTCAGCAGACAAGCAGCAAGAGGTTGACAAGTAAATGTGCTGCTTTTTTTTTTTACATCACTGAACACAATAGTAAACAATGTAAACACGTAAAAGTATTTCAGAAAAGTACTTAAATAAGTTTTTATTTCTATGACACACTTTCCTTTCTGTTCATTTGAGTTACTTAAATTTCCCTCTTGCAACAGTTTGAAGTTGACAGGTGTAGCTGAGATAAGCTTATGAGTCTTATAGTGCACTTAGAAAAACATTGCTTTCAGAAGCAAAATTCTATAAGCTCTGGTGACAACAGGTCAGCAGGTCAACAACAGCAGGAAAACAAGATTTCTTTGGAATTAAAATACCTCTATAAGTTGCTGTAGAAATCATAACAAAATTAGCAGAATCCTCTCAATTCACATCAACAACAAGCAAGTGGTAAAGTCTACCTACATAAGAAAACATTTTCTAATTAAGAAAATGATTAGAGTAACAGTATCTGCTTTTATAACTGGTATTTTGTATAAGTCAAGGGGAAAATGCTGATTCCCAGAGGGCATTAACAATAGCACAAAATAACTTTAATCTGTTCCTATTTCTCAAATGTAACAATTTTTAAAAGACAATGGTTCCAATGACTTTGACAAAAACACCTTTATGATATGCCTGACATCTTTAATTGTAACACTGAAAACAAAGAAACCCATGAAAAAGATATGTGTGTATACTTTATCTCTTTCTTTCCTTTCTTTCTTTCTTTCTTTCTTTCTTTCTTTCTTTCTTTCTTTCTTTCTTTCTTTCTTTCTTTCTTTCTTTCTTCCTTCCTTCCTTCCTTCCTTCCTTCCTTCCTTCCTTCCTTCCTTCCTTCCTTCCTGTCTGTCTGTCTATCTATCTATCTATCTATCTATCTATCTATCTATCTATCTATCTATCTATCTACGGCTTAGTAGGGACATAATAAACAATAACCCAAACCAAACCATTTTAAAAGGACGGAGGTTGTATTTGGGTCACAGAACATTAGGTTTGAAGGTTTCCTTCTAGAGGGAGAATACAAATTAAAAAAAAAAATCAGGTCATATAATATCTAAAAAGGGCTTAAAAAGGAGATAGGATTACAAAGGGATCTTGTAGTACATTTAATTAATCATAAGGGAAGATCATTTTATTTCATCACTGTCCTATTGACCTTTTAGGAAATAAGATGATATGGACCTGAAAATGTCTAAAGGAAATAGAAAAGCAGTATTTGGTTTGTGATTTATGCTTAAGCAAAACATAAAGTTAAAAATAAATACAAATAATAGTTCCCACATTAGTAAAATAAGTGGGTAGGTTTTTTTTAAAGCCTTTTCCACTCTAACATGATTCTTAAGTCTACATAATTGACAAAATTCAGAAGTCACTGTTAACTAAGGCTTAGTATCCAAAAAACAGGCGTGTCAATGTTACTGTACATTTGGCACTTTTTTTTTCCCTGTCTTCTGTTAGATGCTTTTATTGAATACACAAAAGATGAGTCTATAGCCCAATACTTTTACTGAATGACAAAAAAGCAATCATTTTATCAACCTGTGCAAACAGTTCACTGAATATTTTTTTAAAAGATTATTTATTTAATATACTTAGTTTTCAGCATTGATTTTCACAGGAGTTTGAATTACAAATTTTCTCCCCATTTCTACTCCACCCCCACTCCAAGATGGCATATATTCTGGTTGCCCTGTTCCCCAGTCAGCCTTCCCTTCCGTCACACCACTCCCCTCCCATTCCCTTTTCCCTTCCTTTCTTGTAGGGCAAGATAAATTTCTACGCCCCATTGCCTGTGCATATTATTTTCTAGTTGCATGCAAAAACTTTTTTGTTTTTATTTTGGAACATCTATTTTTTAAAACTTTGAGTTCCAAATTCTCTCCCCTCTTCCCTTCCCACCCACCCTCCCTAAGAAGTCAAGCAATTCAGCATGGGTCACATGCGTATCATTATGTATAACCCTTCCATAATACTCATGTTGTGAAAGA
>CM053625.1:189484344-189499971 GCA_028646595.1 Phalanger gymnotis
CCCCCCCCCCCCCCCCCCCGCCCAGGCCTATGTGTTAAAGGCCTCATACTTAGAAGTCCTCAAAATGTGCAGTAGTTGCAAAATGTTATGTAAATTTAGATTTTAGATTTTATTAGATGACTGTCATTAGAGTAAAGGTTTTAGATTTAGTTAGATGATTCACAGATATCAATAATAACATCAAACTTAAAAAACAAATGTTTGCTGAGAACCTATTTGCAAGGTGCTTTGTGAGCTGCTGGGGGTGAGGAGTGGGGAGATAAAGATACCGTCCTGAAGGAGTCAGGGGAACACATGACATTATTAAAAATAAGAAATGCTAAATAAAGACAAATATAACATGTTATATAGCAGTGATAACACTTCAAAGTTTAAAAAGCAAACAGTCTTGTGAGCTAAGAGATCACATGGTCTGGGAGAAATGAAAGGGGGAGGAGGTAGGAGTGGGACTAAGATCTGAAGAACAGGTAGGATATGGATAGCTGTGTACAGGCAGGGAGGAACTTGCCACATTATAAGAGGAAATAGAAAGTGAGAGGTGTGAAAAAATGTGCAAAAACCATGTCTAAAATACATGCATACTGGTCTGGCAGGTTTGTATAATGGAGTAACAGGAAAGAATGATGTAAGGGATAATTGCATCATCAATCATCAAGCATTTATTAAGTACCTACTAAATGCCAGGCACTGTGCAAGGGATAGAAAGACAAAAAATGAAACAATCCCTACTTACAAGGATCTTATAATCTTACTGGGGGAGACAATACATACAAAGTAAGTTTTTTATAAAATAAATACAAAGTAGTTGGGCAGAAGGGTTATTAAGCAGCTAAGAGGTTCAGGAAAGCCTTGAAATAGAGGGTGGTGTTTGAAGTGAGCCTTGAAAGAAGTGAGGAATTTTATGAGCTGGTACAAGGAGGAAGTGCATTCCAGACGTAGAGGTCAGATAAAGTAAGGGAGACAGGAAATATGAGGGCTGTGAACATGTTGGCAAGAAGGCCAACATGGCGAGACTTCAGAGTATGGGGAAGGGAATAATGCATAATGAGTCTGGAAAGATAGGTTGAGGGTAGGTTGTGAAGGATTTTAAATGTGAAACTGAGGTAATATTTTATTCTAGAGGCAACTAGGAGCCACTGGAGTTTCTCGAGTAAGGAAATGACATGTTCAGATCTGTGTTTAAAGAAAATCACTTTAGCAGCTATGTGGAAAACATACTGAATATACTGGAATGGGGAGAGACCTGACGCAAGGAGCCCAAACAAGAGGCCATTTTAAAAGACTAGGAACAAAAAAAAAAAAAAGACTAAGCAAGGGGTAATGAGGGCATCAACTATGGCAGTGGATGTAAGCAGAGTCAAAAATGAGTATCACATTTATTACCACTCCTGGAACAAAAAACCTTGTTGACCCAGAACCTCCAAAAGTTCTGTCCTAAGACCTTTTCTTTGTTTATGTACTTTTTTGAGCCATTTTATTACCTCTCATGAATTCAAATTATTACCTCTTTGCAGACAACTCTCAAATTTAGATATCAAACCTCATTCTCCCATGAATTCCAGTACCAGGATGACCACTGACATCTCAAACTCAACATTTCCAAATGGAACCATCCCCCCTTTTTTTCTGTATGATTTTATAAATGGGAAACTGAAGGTATCTTGGGCCATCATCTCCCTGTTTGATAAGTGGGTCTTTCCTTACTAATGTACTTTTTTAAGCATAACTGGGACAATTCTTTATACAACATTATAATGTACTTTTAAAAGATTTTAGAACTTGGTTCAATGAAATGATAAACTGAATCAACTTAAAACACACAAAGACATATGTTTTCAGCCATGGCTAATGAGGAAATTTGTTTTGCCAGACTCTGCAGCTATGTGTTCAAGGTTTTGTTTTTCTTTTTTTCTCTGCTTTATTATTTTAATTTGCTCAATGGGAAACAGTAGTAAGATGGATAGATTACCAAAACAAAATAAAAAATAAACACATAAGCGTTTAAAAATATCAAAGAACTTGAATTATAAAAGAAAAGGGTGTCTTTTAGGCTCCTATGGTCTTGTAGTAGCAACTGATTTACATGGGTTAAACTACTGTATGAAAAATGATGTCATTTGTTATCCACTGATTTTTTTATGAACTAATAACTAGTTTAAGTAGGTCAGAATTAAGTTGTTTAAATTGCAAGTCTTACCTTTTTCTAATAAATTTTCTTCTAACTTTATTTTAATTTTGATCTTTGCTCTAACAAGTCAGTGCCAATAGTACGTAGTCAAAAATCTTTTCCTAACTATTAAGATACAATCAATTTTTGGTGTGATTTTATTTGGTGTTTATCAATGCAGAATCTCCCAATTTTTTTCCTTAGGAAAATAATTATGACATAGAAGCATGAAGTTTCTTTAAAGTTTATTAAGTCTTTGGTTTTTCTCATTTCTTAATCCTGACCCATGCTATCCAACAGAATTCTTACCATCTTTACCTATTCCCAATCTGGCAGTGAAATCACCAAGAATCAACAGATACATTGATTAAATTTGGAAAGTCCTTTCAGGTTCTTTTTGTAATTTCTCTAACTTTTATTTGGTGTATAAGCTACAATTACTTTTATGGTAGACTTTTTACAAACACTCACCATGGCATTGAAATGTGGGATAACTGTTCCATGAAATTATGTGTCTTGCTGTGTTTAGACACATAATAAAGTCAACTCGGCCAACTCCATTCTGTACCTCTCCAAAGAACACCTATGTGCATCCTTTCATTTAGCTGAAATTTCTTTCTTCTGGTTTCATTTGTAACAAGTATATTAAAATTTATATATGATTTTATTAACATGTTTAAGGAATTAAAAATCACTGGACAAGTAGTTCATATTTTGAATACCAGTAAACAAATTAAAATTTGCAGAAGACCTAAAAATGGTGTGATTCTCAGCTTCCTCTGCCCCGCTTTTCCACAATTATATCACCATCACTTCATGTAAGGAATGATATTGTGTATGACCAATAGCCATTTTGTCCTCTTTTTTGTTTCATAATTTATCATGGTTATTCATCACTAGGTGGTTAGATTACAAATGATTAGCTTATTGGTTGGTCTAAGTTGGTCTTTGGAAAGTAATTTTAATCTATTGCTTGGACCACTGAGTTAGATGTCTAGTAAGCAGACAACTAGATTTAGGAATCAATGAAAGCCTGAGTTCAAATCTTGTATCAGATGCTAGCTGTGTGACCTTGGAAAAGTCACTTAACCTTTCTGTGCCTCAGTTTCCTCATCTGTATGATGAGGAGGGTGGAGATGATGGCCTTTAAGGTCCCTCCTAGCTCTATAGTTATGATCCAGTAGACAAAAAATACAAATAAGGACAAACTAAAAAATATTAATTTGCTCTAACAATACATGAAATAAGTCTATGGACAGTGGTGCAAGAGAAGGAGCCCTGAGGTTGGAATTAGGAGCCTTGACTTCCTCATCAGTAAGTGGCAAAGTTTGGATTGCTTTGTGATTCTGGACAAGTCACAACCTCTCTGAGCTACTGTTTCCTCATCTATAGGACTGGGTTAATAATACTCCTATTAAATACTTCACAGGGTTCATATAAGAATGAAAAGGAATAACAAAGGATGTCCCTTAAGTCTTAGTGCAGTTTAAAGATATCAGATCTTAACAGAGCTCTTATTACAGTTTAAATAGAGTAAGACTTTTGGGACACTCCATACTACTGATAAAGTGTTCTATAATTCTACAATGCTATAATCCCACTTTGGTATGATTTGAGAAAGGCTGTATGGTTTAGTGGATGATACGCTGCAGACGAGTTCTCATCTGGGACACACACTAGCTACGTAAGCCACCAAACTTTTCCAAAGTGCTGCTGTGTCATTTGTAAAGTAAGGATAGTAACAGCACTGTTATAACAGGGCTATTAAATGAGATAATATATGCATTGTGTAAATGTGAGCTATTATTATCATTCCATATATATGCAATACATATGTATATATGAAAGGTTATTATTATAGACACATAATTTTGGAAAGAGGCTACTCTGGATACACAGAGGAACCAGTTTGAGGTGCATATGGCTTTTCCATTAAGCTCTTCCACCTGCATGCATATGTACAAACTGGGGTTCCCTGAAGCAGAAGGAGTATGGATTATATTTTAAAATACGAAATGGAAAAGCAGCTGTGTGCTTTAATATTCTTTTTGCCAATGATCTGAAAATCAACTGCATGCCATCAATTCATGCATAAGTTTAGTTATAAGAAATTATAATAAATGTTAAAAGTACACTGGCAAAAAGCTTTTTTGCCATAGTGATAGTTTGTAAAGTCAATTTAGATTTAGAAAACCAGTATTTTTTTTTCTTTTTAAGAATAATTTCAAGGGAAAGAAAAGTTATCTTAAGCACAGCTGTGGAAGAGCAGCAATCTAAAACTAAGAGATAAGGGAAATCTGTTCATCAAAGATATGAGGAAAAAGGGAACCTTCCGGAAAATCATCATACACTAAAGTTCATAGGAATAAGACTTAAAAACAAGTTTCTAAATTCTTCTAAAAACACAACAAAGGAAACTGAAAAACAATCACAATGAAAAAAGGTGACTGATCATAGGTCAATTATTAAGTAAATCAGGAAATAATTACAACAAAGGCAATAAATGCCTCTGTTTAAGTAGAAACAAAAAGTTACTGAGGGCTGTAAGACCTTAGGAATGGAGAAGGCGGAGGTTAAGATTTATGCGTGGAAAATACTTATTACTGTAATTTTTTAGAAAAGCCAGGTCACAAAGCCAAAGTAAAAGGATATAAGAAGTCATACACTTTTCCAATGATATGATTCAGGAAGTAGTAAGGAGACATACAACTAACTGGCTCTTCATAACTATTTTCCAACCAAGTAAATTTTTCCTTTACTTGAATTCTTTCTTAATCACATAAATCACTTTCAACTTTCTTGATAATATTAAAAAAAAAAAAACAACTAACTATGCCTGATATTTCAGGCACCAGGCTTCCATGGTATCCAGCAATTTCAATACATGCTGCTTACTATATTTGGTGCATATTAATGTGAATTGACATTTCACTATAATAGCAATTGGGGTGGAGGGCAAGACAATGAAGCAACAGACATCTCCACTTAGTGTGGGGAGCAATGCTGGACTGGCAGGAGACTCCTGGAGTTTCTTAGGCATAGTCATAACTGGTTCAAATTCTGGTTCTACTTTTAAAAACCTGGGAGGGCAGAAGGAATTGGGCAAGGTGGTGGTAGTGATGGTGGTGATGGTAGTAGTAGTTTCTGGGGGCACTGTTTATATCCAAAGTATGGCAGGGTATCTCAGCTCCCTAACTGAACACTTTCCAAAAGATCCTTGAAGACCCCAAATTAGACTTAAGACCTAACATAACACTTTAAAAAGTGTCTTTTCTTTGCAAGCTGAACAATTTGTCTGGCTCTCAGGCAAAATGGTCAAGCCCTGGCGTATAGTATTGATGGAATGCTAAATGTGGGCCACTTAAGTCACACCTGATAAGCCAGTCAGTCATTAAACTTTTGTGAAGTCAACGATCAGTCACAATGTAAGTTTACGGGGGTCCATGATATATACAACTGCAGTGAATATTTAACTCTAGCAAAAAAGGGCAGAAAAAACAATACACAAATGATATGTTAATGGCCCAGGCCCATAGCCTCTGAGGTTCCCTAGTATTTTGTCCTGAGATAACTAGAAAAGATTCTGAAGATGCATAGGAGGCTGAACTGGAGTCCAAGAATCCAAGGAAAGACCAAGCATCTCATCTAAAACCACAGCAGGGGGCAGAACCTGTTCCCAGGAAAAGCCCCAATTCAGGAGCTAAAGTTGGAAAGATGAGTAAATTAAAGAAAATGCCATCCAGCACCAAAAATTATTGCCATTCTAACACCATAATAACTACAAGCAAAGATTCAAAGGGCAAAAAAGTTTTCTCAAGGACTATTATGAATAGTTCCAGAAGAATTTAAGAGCTTAAAAAATGAAATAAAATGTCTGAAGAAATGAAATGGAAGGAGAATAAGTAGCTTAGATGAAAAAGCAGTAAACTGTATCCATAATACAGACTCCCTGAAAACCAGATGAGATCAAATAGAAGTCAATGACTCTATGAAACAGAAAGGAATAACAGAACAAAATAAAGACAGAAAGAATAGGGAAAAAAAAATGTAAGGTATTCAGTGCCCAAAATAACTGACCTGGAAAACAAGTCAGGAAGAGATAATGAAAGAGTCAGCTGGACTCCTTGAAACACCACAATTTTAAAAAAAAGCCTAAACACTAAATCTCAAAAAAACAAAACAAAACAAAAAAAAAACCATAAATGAAAATTTCCCAGATCTATTAGAAACAAAATGTAAAGCAAAGATAACAAGAATGTGACAATCATTTCCTGAAAGGAACCCTGAAAGGAAAGTTCCAGGAATGTTAATAGACAAAATTAATTGCAAATTTCCATAAAGAAGGCATTAAAGTACCAGGGAATTACAGTCAGAATCACACAAGACCTGGTAGCTTCTTCTAAAAATGAGACAAGATCCTGGAATACAGTAGTCCAAAAGGCAAATATAGGCCTCCAAGAAAAAATAACTTGCCTTACAGAAGTAAACCAGATCTCTAAGGATTTTCAAGAATTTGTAATGAGAAGACTTAAGCTGAGGAGGAACTGTAAAATACAAACAAGACTCCAGAGAAACCTAGAAAGGTAAACGTATTTGAGCAATTGGGAGGGGCTATAAGATGATGCAGTATTAAAATTCTAATAGAGGGAGAAGACACTTGTGTCCCTTCGGATGGTATTGCGGGTTGATAATTAAGAAAAACAGAGGTCCTGAGGGTAGATTGGTTCTACTCTGAGGGTATGAAAAGAAGAAAGAGAAGGGAGGGTAAAAGAAAAAAGACACTACTCATAGAAAGTAGGAAGGGGGTGGAACTTGCTACTTATAACTGGGGTACACAAGAATATACAAACACAGATGAAGGGGTGGGGACAGTAGGCATGAGATAACCTTACTTTTATCTTAAACAAATAAAAGACGATTGAACATATTCATACACAAAGTCTATTACAGAAGCACATCAAATTCAATAGGGAAACAAATGGGAATTAAGGGAAAATAAGACCAGAGAGGTATTATCTCAGAAGGTGTCTTAGATTGCTACTTAGACAACTGAGGAATGACTAAACAAAGTATATATAAATATAATATTATTGTGCCATAAGAAATGATGAAAGAGATGATTTCAGAGAAACCTCAGTAGAGTAAGAACTGATAAGGAGTGAAGTAAGTAGAACCAGTAAAACAAGTGACACAAAGACAACAATGTTGTAAAGAAAAACAACTGTGAAGGACTTAAGAACTGACCGCCCATGTCTCTAGAGGAACCATGTATGATGAAGCCTATTGACTCTCTCCTTACAGAGAGGTGATGGAAGAAGGTATAGAGACATACATTTTTTTTTAACATGGCCACTGTATAGATTAATTTTTCTTGATTATACTTATTTGTTACAAGGATTGCCCACCTCTTCCCTCAATGTTAATTGAGGCAGGGGAAAAGGGGAATTAGGGCAAAAGCTTTAGCAACAGTGATACCAAAAAAAGTGGGTCAATGTAATTTTTTTTAAATGCACAGAAGTCAGATCAGAAGAAAACACAAACAGGACCATTCAGAAAGTAGTGTGTAGAATTTATTATATATATATGTGTGTGTATATATATACATACATACACACATTTAAATAAGCTCTATGACACAGATTGAGTTTCATATAGAATCTTTTTGTGTTCTGCTATATTATGAAAAGCACTTAAGTGGCTCAGTGGATACAGTGCTCCTAGATATAGGAAAACGTGAGTCCAAATGTGAACTCAGATACTTACTAGCTGTGTGATCCTGGGCAAATTACTTAATCCTGTTTGCCTTGGTTCCTCAACTGTAAAATGAGCTGGGGAAGGAAATGGCAAACCCCTCCAGTCTCTTTGCCAAGAAAACCCCAAAAGGGGTCACCAAGAGTCAGGCACTGTTCTTAGCATCCCCAGGCAACAATCTAGGACTATGAGTTACAGAGCAAGTGGTAGTGATTTGCATGATAGAGGCAGTTCCTTCATTGGGAATTCAGTCCAAAACAAAAACGGGTTAAGTTATAAAACCCTTTTACTTCCAAGTCAATACCCTAGATAGCATTGTTGTTGTTTGTTTGTCTTTCATTCTTGAAGAGGACCATGGCGTCAGGAAGGTGAAGTCATCAGCCTTAATTTCTCCTTCAGAGCCATCTGGGTCTAGCGGCAAAATACAGATCACGAAGACCGGAGATGGATCTGTGCCTAGACTGCGTAAGCACTTGACAAATGTATCTTCCACATTTTCTAATGGAAAATTTCTAATGATGATAGAGATAGATACCATATCATGGTCTACATGGGACTGCTACAAGATAGGAGTGATAATTAGTAATTACATAGAGTTGTTTCAGGACTGTTAAAGACTAAATATGTATATATCTATGTTCATAAAATCTCATTTGATCGTCACCATATTACTGCAGGGAAGGCACAATAGACTTTGTTATGGATGAGCACACTGAGGTTCAAAGATGATAAATGACTTGCTCTCAGTCTCATAGCTTTAAGCACCAGTGGAATTTGAACCCAGGACCTATGTTACTCTAAGTCTTGCTCCGTTTCTACAAGATCATGCTGACTCTATAAGGCAGTAACTCAAAGTCTGACATGGGTAAAAAAAATCTTTTCCATTAAAGTCATACTACCCATTGAATTGGCAAAGTATTACTGACAGTATCTACATACCATGGTCTTTGAATTACCTCCTCACATCTTTACGAACTTAATAACAGAAGGGTTGATGCTGAGCTACATGATGCCCTTATGATCAAAGAGACTTTACTTTCAAGGCCACTGATTCTAAACTTCTCATTTTGCCATCAAAAGAAACTGAAACTCAGTTGCTTCCCTAAGGCCACAAGGTCACTGGATCATAGATACAGAGCTGAAAGAGACCTTAAATGTCAATTAATCAGAAAGTATTTATATTCCAGGTACCGTGTTAAGTAAGTATTGGGGGTACGAAGACAAAGTAAAATGAAATGCAATGAAATAAAACAAGGATACTGTAACTGTCATCTGGGACACGCGAACATTTTTCAGATGAAGCAACAGAGGCCCAGAGCTGCTAAGTGACTTAAGGTAGCAGAGGTAGTAAATAGTAATGTCAGGATTTGCATTCAGGTCCTTTGACTCCAAGTCCAGCACTCTTTCCATGGCATCTGGCTGCTTCACACAAGATAAGAGACCACACCTCTTATCAGTCTGCAGTTATCCAAGATTTGGTCTAACAGTTTATGATTATTTATACGTGCAGTCCAAATAACTAAACTTGTTTGTTCCCAATAAGGAAAAATTAAACATTGGGACATATTCTTCTTTCCAGGTACTAAAGAATAATTTTATTGGAGACTATAGGATGAGCAAGATTAACCTTATTTCCAATACCGTTCCACGTCTTTTTTTTAATAATTACTAAACCAACAAATCAGGGGAATACTGTAACTATATCTTACCTAGAGTTTAGCAAAGCATTTAATAAAGTACTGCATCTTATTATGCAAAAGAAAGATGTGAATTAGACAGTGGTACAATTAAATTGATTCTAAACTGGATGAATGGCCAGACTCCAAGGGTAGTTGTTAATGGTTTGATGTCAGTTTGGAAGGAGGTCTCTGGTGGAGTGTGCCAGGGATCTGAGCTTGGCCTTGTGCTGTTTAACATTTTTATAAATGAGTTGGATAAAGATAGCATACATGTCAAATGTGCATATGACACAAAGTTGGGAGAGCTAACAGAGTGGATGACAGAGTCAGGATCTAAAAGGATCTTGACAGGCTAGAGAGAGATGCAGCTGGAACCAGATAAAAATATAACTGGGAAATGTTTAAAAAAAATTAAAACACAACACAGATAATGTTAATTTGTGGTTTTCTAAGTCAATCTGTGGCCTATAGGGATCCATCTCTATTTGAGTTTGACCCCACTGAGCTAAGCACTGGATTGCACTGGACTTGGAGTCAAGACTTAGGTTCAAATATCACCACGGATATTTAGTATCTGTGATTCTCAGTAAGTCACTTAATAATTGCTCAATTAGTCAATTAGTCATGAATGAGAAATATAGACAAGATGATAGTACAATCAGACAAATTAAAAATGTTGACCAAATCCAAATTTTTATTTGAATTTGCACAGCATATTTCCATCGGGTTGGAACCAATTACCATATAATTATAATTATTATAACCTTTGATAGTAAAAATTTGAATATGTGCAACAATTTCAGGGGATTCATTATTTGTATTGATTAGTACTTAACTACAGTCGTTAATGCTTAGGCATCAATTTGGAAGGAACCCTCTGGTGGAGTGCTTCAAGGAACTAAGGAAGAACACACTTATTAAACAGCTACTATGTGCCAAGCACTATACTAAGCACTTTACAAATATCTCATTTGATTCTCAAAATAAGAGGCAGGGGCTACTATTATCCCTATTTTATAGCTGAAGAAACTTATTAGCAGACAGAGGTTAAGTGACTTTCCCAGGACTGTGGGCTAGTATCTAGGCCACATTTGGGTCTTTCTGACTCCAGGACCAGGACTCTTTCCCCTGGGTCATTTAGCTACCTCTAAGGAGCTTCAAGGACCCGTACTTCTTTCTGTGCCATGTAGCATGTTTTTAATGGCTTGGATAAACGCACAGATGGTATGCTTATCAAATGTGGAGAAGATACCAGGCTGGAAGGTATACCTAGCATGCTGGAAGAGAATCAGAACGTAAAAAGATCTTCACAGGCTTTACCCTGGGTTGAGTCAAATAGGATTACATACAATAAGGATAAATGTAAAGTCTTACACCTGGGTTCAAAAAATTGAATTCATGGGGGAAGGTTAGGTAGTTAGTCTGAAAAAGATGCAGAGCTTTTAATGGTCTCTAAGCTCAATGAGTCAACAAATATAAGAGCAAAAAACAAAAACAACCCAAAACTAATACACATTGAGGCTGCATTAATCCACTTGCAAACTTCATTCTTCTGTGACTTATGTCTAATATACTTTTTAACATCCGTGTTATTTTTCCCATCTTTCCTGAATGCTTGACTTCCTTCAAGACTCAGCTAAAACTCTACCTTCTACAGGAGGCCTTTTTTGATTGTCTTATTGGTAAGTGCCTCCCTCTGAGATTATCTTCCATCTACTCTGTATATAACTTATATGTACGTAGTTATTTATAAATAGGCATTACCCATTAGAGGGTTCAGTTCCTAGAGGACAGGTACTGTTTTTCCCCTTTTTTGTATCCCCAGTGCTTAGGACAGCGCTTGGCATATAGTAGCCTTTAGTAAATGCTTGTTGACTATTTGTTGAACTTTAATCTAGATCAGACTACAACTGGAATACTATGTTCAGTTCCGGGTACCAGATTTCAAGAAGAACGGTGATAGGCACAGTCAGCATTTTTAAAATGTTGCCTTGATTAGTTGGAGGACAATCCAGACGGTTAAGGTTTATTATTTATGTCATGATTATTTATGTCATTTTTGGAGGAACTAGAAATATTTATCCTTATGTAAAGATTTAATGTGTCATTATAGCCATCTTCAAACATTTTAAGGTTTTTCATGTAAAGGAATGATTAGGTTGGTTCTGGTTGGTTCCAGAAGGAATAACTAGGAGAACTAGGAAATTACACATGGTAAATGTAGGTTCTATGTAATGGAAAGAAAAAACAACACTGTAATCTACAATTAGAACTTTTCAAAAGTGTAATGGACTATTTAAGGAGGAAGCTAAGCTTAGATGGCCATATGTTGAGGATACTGAACAGGGATTCTTGGTCAGATACTGATTGGGGTACATGGTCTCTGGGGTTTCCCTCTAAATCTTAAGATTCTGATTGCTTTGTGCAATCAAAGAGTAGTAGAGAAAAGAATATTAGATTTGGAATCTTAACATCTGGCATTGAATTTCAGCTCTGTTACTTATTCATTACCTATGTGATTTTAGGAAATTGACTTAACCTCTCCAGGCCTCAATTTTTCTTATTTGCAAAAGGAAGGGACAGGATCCGTGATATCTTCCCCGCTGACTTTCTGGAATTAGGCATCAATTAAGAAGAAAACATTCAGAATGCATTTGGAAGATGGCTTAGATCTTCCAAATTTGCTTTACCATCTCCTCCCCTCTTTAGAAATGTAAGATATATCTCATTCATTCAATGGCTAAACTTCTAGCAACCTTAACTATCTGGAACTTACTCAGTTGCTAACTGAAAAGGGTCTTGAGACTGTAAGGAAATAAATGCCCATAAGTCCAAGCAGATGCTACCATCAACGAGAGGTCCACTGACTTAGAACAACAGGTAAAAATAGACTTATTGGTTTAAAAAACTTGATTATCCAGTTTTCTCTGGAGACCTTTGTTCTTCCAAGGTTTTAGGATATGAAAAGTAATAGTGAAGGGTGACAGAGTTTGAGTTTGCTGCTGGAATAAAATATACTTTAGCTGACAGGTTGGGAGAAACAGAAAAATATTTAACTTCTAGAGTTTAAAAACCAACAGCAACTGAAAAGGGCTCCTAGGCATCACGGAAAACAGCTGTCCAATTACCCATGGATATTTGAGTGTGGGTAAATTCCAAGAGAAAAGCTAAGCATCATACATCTTAAGATTCACACACATGTTACTTACATATATCACAATGCAGAACGGAAACTGATGCCATGAGGATACCTTGAGTCTTATGACTCTAAATAGTTTGAAAACTTTCCCTTGACTCTTTTACCTAAACCAGCTACTATCCAGTTTTTTTCTACCTCTTTAGGGCTTACACACAACACTTTCACCACCACATCATAACACATTCTCTCTTTGAGATTTTACAATCTGATTTCTCTCCCTACTACTCCGATGAAACCTTTCTCAATTGTACCCAAATTGATCTAGTTACTCAGTGTGATGCCAAACTACCAAAAAATTATTTTATAGAGCTAGAAAAATAATAACAAAATTCATGTGGAAGAACAGAAGGTCAAGAATATCAAGGGAAATCAATGAAAAAAAATGTGAAGGAAGGTGGCCTCACAGTTAAAGATTTCAAACTATATTACAAAGCAGCAATAATCAAAACAATCTGGTACTGATTAAGGAAGAGTGGTAGAAATAGATTAGGTACCCAATACATTGTAGTAAATGACAATAGTAATCTAGTGTTTGATAAACCCAAAGATCCAAGCTTTTAGGACAAAAACTCATTATCTGACAAAAACTGGTGGGAAAACCGGAAAATAGTATGGCGGAAACTAGGTATAAATCAACATCTCAAATTGTATACCAGGATAAGGTCAAAATTGGTACATAATTTACACATAAAGGTGATACCATGAGCAAATCAGCAGAGCATAGAGTAAGTTCACCTGTCAGATCGATGGATAACGGAAGAATTTAGAAGCAAACATCATATAGAGAACATTATGAAATGTAAAATGGATAATTTTGATTGTATCAAATCAAAAAGGTTTTGCACAAACAAAACCAATGCAACCAAAATTAAGGAAAGCATAAAACTAGGGAAAAAATTTAAAGCCAACATCTCTGATTAAGGCCTCGTTTCTCAAATATATAGGGAACTGGGTCAAATTTAAAAGAATACAAGTAATTCCCCAACTGATATTGTCAAAGAATATAACAGGCAGTTTTTAGATAAAGAAATCAAACCTACATAGTTATATGAAAAAATCCTCTACATCACTATTGATTAGAGAAATGCAAATCAAAATAACTCTGAGGTACCACTTCACACCTATCAGATTGGCTAATATGACAAAAAAGGAAAATGATAAATGTTGGAGGGGATGTGGGAAAACTGGGATACTAATGCACTGTCAGTGGAATTGTGAACCGATCCAACCATTCTAGAGAGCAATTTGGACCTATGCCCAAAGGGCTATATGACTGTGCATACCCTTTGATCCAGCAATACTACTCTTAGGTCTATATCTCAAAGATAACCTATTTGTACAAAAATATTTGTAGCTGTTCTTTTTGTGTTGGCAAAGAATTAGAAATTATGGGGATGCCCATCAACTGAGGAATGGCTGAACAAATTACGGTCTATGATTGTGATGGTATGTTACTGTGCTAAAAGAAATGACAAGCAGGATGATTTCAGAAAAACCTGGAAAGACTTACCTAACTAATACAAAGTGAAGAAAACAGAAACAGGAGAACACTGTACGCAGAAACAACAAGATTATACAACGAAGAACTGTGAATAATTTATTCTCAGCAATACAATAATCTAAGATATTCCCAAAAGACTCATGATCAAAAATGCTATCCATCACCAGAGAAAGAACTGGCATTATCTAAAATCCAGACTAAAGCATATTTTTTTTTACTTTCTTTTTTTGTTGTCTGAGGCTTCTTGCACAAAATGACTAACATGGAAATGTTTGACATGACTGCATATGCATAACCTATATCAGATTGCTTACCACCTCAGGGAAGAAAGAAGAGGCGGGAAGGAGAGAATTTAGAACTCAAAACTTTAAAACAAAGCAATGAATGTTAAAAATTGTTTTTGCACGTGATGGAATAAAATATTATTTAAAAAAAACCAAACCTTTCTCAAAAGCCACTATAGCCTTCTAATCACCAAATCCTATTGCCTTTTTCAATCCCCATCTGCCTTGACCTTGCCAAAGAACCCTAGGACCCAATATGCTGCCTGCTGAGAATTAGAATTTTTTTCATTTTTTTTATCAGACCCTAAGCCTGAGTATTTAAAAATGTAAAAAACCATTCTTAGTTCTTGGGCAGTACAAAAACCACCTGCTGTCAGGCCTGGGGGGGGAGGGGGGGAGCCAAGATGGCAGCTGGAAAGCAGGGATTTTCGTGAGCTCCCTGCCAGGTCCCTCTAAAAACCTATAAAAAATGGCTCTGAACAAATTCTAGAACTGCAGAACCCACAAAATAGCGGAGGAAAGCAGGGATCCAGCCCAGTACAGCGTGGATGGTCACTGGATGTGGTCTATCGCGCACAGAGCAGAGGGGAGCGGAGCCCAGCGCCGCCAGCGGCAGGACCAACTAGACCAGGAGCCTGGCGAAACAAGCACTTGCGCCCTGAATCAGTGAGCTTTGGCAGTTACCAGACTTCTCAACCCACAAACACCAAAGACAACACAGAAGGTTAGTGGGAAAAGCTGCTGGGGATAGAGTGAAAAGAGTTTGCGGTTTGGCCACCGCCCCTGGAGCAGCGGGGGAAGGTGCAGCTACAGAACTACAGCTGGAGTTACTTCCGGCCCCAGGCCCACCTGGTGGGAGGAATTAAGTGGCAGAACTGAGCAGGAGTGCAGAACCTGCTTAAAATCTGAGTCAGGTCCAGGTTGGTGGTTCTTGAGGAAGGAGGAGTGCTGGTGTGGCAGAGCTGGCTGTGTAGAAATTGCTCTGAAATCAACAGTGCATCCCCTCGAACTTAGAACAAAGTACTCTTTACACTACAAGCAGTCAT
>CM053625.1:189500471-189537960 GCA_028646595.1 Phalanger gymnotis
GGGGGGGGGGGGGTAGAAACGGGGAGAAAATTCATAATTCAAACTCTTGTGAAAATCAATGCTGAAAACTAAATATATTAAATAAATTAAATAAAAAAAAAGAAAAAAAAAACACCCGCTATAGAATTTGATACTGTTACTCACTCCTGAATATCCTCTTCTCCCTTGACTTCAAAGACATGCTCTGGGTTCCGTTTATCTGGTTAACTGCCAGATCCTCTCCCTCTTCCCTGCCTTTCACAGTGGATGTTCCTCAGGATTTTGTCCTTAACTCTTCTCTAAATCTTCCTTCTTTCCACTAGCAAACTCACTTACTCCCCATAGCTTCAAATACCACCTTCATAAAGAAAATCTGCAAATGTATGGCACATATCCAATGCTAATCCATGTTCTAAACTCTGTACCCCAGCTTCATATAGGACAGGTCCTTTAACACCTGAACCTTGGTATGTACAAAACTTATCAGCTTAAAAAAAAAAAGCCCCCAAACCAAATTTAAAAAAAAACCCCTCTTGTTCTTTGCAACTTTACTTGTCAGTGGCACCACCAGTCTCCCATGCCTTAAACCTTCATATTATTAAAGTCTTCCCTCTTCTTGAACTCTTATATCCAAGTTTCTAGGCATTCTGTTTCATAATTATATCTCATATCCATGTCTTCCTTTTTATTTCAAATGACACCTCACTAGTACAGGCTCTCATTAATAGCCACCTATACTCCTACAATAACTTACCAATAGGTCTTTCTGACTCAGCTCTCTCCCTACTTCGATCTGTCCACACATTACTGCCAGAAGAGGATCCTAGGGATTTTGTGGAGACTTCTATTTAGACTAGATGACCTCTGAGGTACTTTCCAACTCAAGACTCTATGATTCTGTTTTTCTTTATACAACTGGTTGTATCATTCCTCTGCTCAAAACTCTTCCCCAGTTCCCTGTTGTCTATGTAGCAAAGTTCAAACATCTTAGACTATCACTCAAGGCCCTCCACAAAACGCTACATTACCTTAATGGCCTTATCTCATCATGTATTTTATGCACCTAAAAAACCGAATTATTTATCATCATCCCAACTCCAGATTCACTCCAAAATTTCCTATTTGCTCAGATTATTCTCTCTACCCACTAAATTCTTACCCATTATTTAAAGCCCAACTCAAATGTCATCTTCAATACAAATCTTTTATCAGTCACTACTCCTTGGATCACACATGGGATTTTGTATCTCTCCTAACTTTTTAACACTTCAGTGGTTCACCAATATAGATATTCTCTCTGGTGCAGATTGCAAGCTAGCTATTCATGCCTTCTCATCCAAGTTCTCCCACAGGGCCTCCAAAGCATAACCACTCAATGGAGTTTCTATTCTAGATCATTTTATATGTTAAAAGTCCCATGTAACTCTTGGGCTGTACCTATTATTTCTCATCCTCAATACACGACTTCCCTATACTTTACATAACCCTGCATTTACTTAGTGATACTACTTACACTAGAGGTGTCAAACTCCCAGGAGTCACAACTCCCAAGAGAAGACCAAACCAGATTAAAATGTAATTGGGAAATTTTTAACACAATTAAAAATACATTACAACACTGATGTTAATCAGGGGTTTTCTAAGTCAGTATCTGGTCTGTAGTCTACTTCTATTTGAATTTAATACCACAGGCTTATATCATTTCTAGCATTATAGGTCATCACTTGAATAGTAAAGTCAAGCTGTACCTACCATCTATATCTCCATTGTTCTTTGGGTCACTCAAAACTCAATTTGCAGTGTCCTGCAGCTTACAAATACACATCACTAGAACAAGAGTTAATTATATATAAAAAAAAAGGTCACCACTAGCTTCATATATACTTCTTTATTTCTTATACTTTACCCTATTTGTTTCATTTAATTCATAAGCCTGGAATATTTTTCATATATCAGCACAAGATAGTTCTGAGTATTATTTAAATGTCTTCCTGTAATTCCATTTTCTCCATGAAACATCCCAGGACTGATCAGGGATATAACCCTTCCCTATCTTGTTCTTCATACTAAAATATTTCTGTTCATGCCCTATGTGTGATGTAAATCCTTACTATTTTTGCATTAGTGCAATATTTTTTTTTTTGCCAAATCCCAGTCATACATTTCTGTATAGATACATGTCAGCATTTGACTTAGACTGCAAGCTTCCAGGACAGAAACATGGAATACAAGGTATATAAAATTCTCTTTGTTCAACATTTAGCACAGTGTCATACAGACTTGGATCTGCATCTATCCATCAAGTGTAGAGAACTCCTGGTGAAGGAACTCCCTCCACCAACAGAGATTAGCAACTGTTATTCAACTTAATAGTCTTAAGAGAGTTGCTTGGGGCACTGAAAAGCTGAGTAACTTCATTGTCACTAAGTATTAGAGGTAGGCCTTGAACTCATGTCTTCTTGATCCCAAGACCAGCCATTTTTCCATTATGATGCTCCTTTTCATCTGTGATAATGTCCTTAACAAATGGCTTCAGCATATTCCTTAAAACACTAATACTTTAGCAGGTTCATTATCTCATTATTATAGGTACTTCCTAAACTTATGAAGATCACAACCCATTCATGCTTTCTTATTCCATGTAACTCTTGACTACATCTCCCACTTTTTCCATATTTACCCAATGTACTGAAGGCCTTCTTTTTCCTCTTTTAAATGACTGAAAGCTATGGTGTACAAGATCCTACAGGATTTGTTTTAATTTGTTGATTATAAAAAAGCATTTAGTGTGGTAGAGTAAAAGCTCTCTTTCAATGAAAATATATTAAGATCATACAAGATTCCCTCAAAGATGCAACCATAGAAATAACTCTTAAAATCATTAGTTCTCTGACTAGCAATAATAAGGGAACCATAAAAATGGGAAATGCTCAACCAAAGTGTTCACTAGTATTATTGAGGTTATCCTGTGCAGAGCATAAAGAGAAAGTAAACTCCTAATAAAGGTCAGGTCATTTAGATGCCAGGGTCCTGCTCAGTAAGAACAACTAATACTCAACAGAGATAAGCCACATGGAAAAAACCAAATGGATGAAGAGTGTCTATTGTTCAGATTATGACACTCAGTTACATTAATGCCTGCGTGAATCTGAGTGACTGGGGCAATCAGTCTGAAAAAGAAGATAACAATAGCCTGGGTCTAAAACTGAACAGAAAGTAGAGAATGGTGTTGATTACATTTAGGAAATTACAAAGTACTTTCAGCTTTCCCAAGCTGTAGCCTGGCACAAAATCCTATCTTTTTAACAATATTTTTTCACTGATGCTATATGGCTGCAAGTCAAAATATTCTACCCAAGTGATTAAATATGTCAGGAAGGAAGGGTTTCCAAGACCTCCTAAAAACATGGTTTTCCAAATTCAGTTTCTGAACAGAAGGTACTTTGAGGTTATCTTATACCAAACTTCAAGGAACAAACTCTTTCAATGCACAAAGACATCCAACTACATTGCAAAAAATACTAGTTTTGATGATGAAGGAAAGCAATAACATTGTTTCTGAGGGGTAAGTTACAAGCAAAATACTTGTGCCACAGGATCATAAATAAAAAGCCAGAAGTCCAACTCTTCTCCCAACTCCCCCTTCATTTTACAAATGAGGAGTCAGAAGACTTAAGAGTCTTAATTCTGCCATAACTCAATTTTCTTCTTGCAAGACTCAAAAATGCTAATGGAGTGACTGAGAAGAAAATAAGTTGTAAACCTTGAACTCTTATGTAAAGCAAACTATTTTAAGTGCTAACATTCAGTAGCAGAACTTAGATTTCCTGTTAGGTGGAAGGGGAAGTAGCAATGCAACCCCAACCTTATTATGGGATAATTTAAGGAAAGGATAAATAGAACATGCACCAGGCCGTCACAATTTCACCTGCCATACAGATGTCAGGAATTTATTCCTCAGGGTTAAAAATTCTCCCCATGATTGAAAATGGAGAGTGTTGACCTTGGTGGATATACTTCAACTCCCAACTCCTAGCTATTACCATATATGAAGTTTGGGCAAGTGACTTAATGGGGGGGGGGGCCTCAGTTTCCACATCTGTACAGTAAGGGCTTGAGCCATATCAAGTGTGAGGTCACTTCCAGCACTTTAGATCTATGATCTCTTTCGGTCGAGGTTGCATACAGCCACTACTGACCAGAACGCTTAACTGCACCAGATGTTGGGGAGAGGAAGGAAGGATTGGGCACAGTTTGTGTTCTCAATGGCAATGGAAAAAATCTTTCAGATTGCACATACTGCAGTCTAAAAGGAAGCAGAGAGAGGGAGGGTCATAGATATATGGCCAGGTTTTTAGTAATCATCCAGTCCAACCCACTTAAACAGTCAAAAAGTATTAGCATTACTTATCACTTAATACTTTCATTGGAGTTTAATAATTTAAGTTGAATAAACTTAATTACTTAAGTAATATTTATGACTTAATACTTATCAAGTATTAGTATTAAGTGTCTATCACTTAACAGATGAGTAAACTTAGGCCTAAAGAGGGGAAAAGCCGTGCCCGAGGTCACCTGGGGGCTAGAACCCAGGTCTTCGGATCCTGCGGGCCACTCTTCCTACTACACCCCACAGGCCCTCTAAAAGCACCGCCCAAAGTCGTACTTGGTAGGTAAAGGCAGTGAGTTTTTTGAGGGATGGCGTGGAAAGAGCCAGATGCCCAGAGTTGGAGTCCCGGCTCTTGCCCACTAGCTCTGTGTAAACAGCGCTAACGTTGGTATAGATAAATAAGCGCTGGTCCGCGGAGTAGCTGTGTGCCCTTGGCCGAGTCGCTGGCCTCAGTTTCCTCATCTGTAATATGGCAGAAAGGCCTCGCCGCGCCTTGGGGTCTGGCGTCCCCCCCTCCCCACCGGCCGGGCCAGGGCAGGGTGTAGTCGGGGCCCCAGGGGTCCCCTCTTCCCGCCCGTCCCGGGCCTGGGCTCCCGGGTCTCGGGCTAGGGCCTGACGCCGGCGGCCCGCGCCCCGTTCCTCACCTGCAGCCGCCAGCCAGGGAAGGGGATGGGGGACTTGGGGGCGGGGATCACGGGCTGCAGGAACGCACACGGCAGACCCGAGAAGAACCAGGGAGGCAAGGGGTGTTAGAAATCTGAAGTCGCGCCGGCTTTCGTAGCTCCTACGCCGGCATCAGCGCCAGTCCCGCCTCCTCCGCCACAGCGAGCTTCCCTAGCGGTGCTGCGCATGTCTGCTGCGTGTGCACGCTCCAAGTCCGCTCCCGAGCAGGTGCTCCGCTCCTCCGGGTTTTCCCAGCAGTATAAGAGGAAAGGAGGAGGGAGAAGGGAGAAGGGAGGAGGGAGAAGGGAGGAGGGAGGAGGGAGGAGCGAGGAGCGAGGAGCGCTCACTGCCCCAACATAGCTGAGGGCCGGGTGGAGAGTGACAATTTAGATCTAGGAAGGTTATAGGAGCGTAGATCCCAGGCTACAAGGGAACTCGACGCCTTGTCCAACACCCTCGTTTTGGGATGAGAAAACAGAGAGGGGCCCATCGAGGTTAAGCGACTTGCCTCAAATCACATACGTAGCAATTCAATTTTCAATTCAATATACATTTTAAGTGCCTACTATGCATCAGGAACATAGGTGGGATTTGAACTCCATAGCCCGTGCTCCTCACTACGTTGAGATATGTCAGCTCAATCTCGTTTATAGTTGTGGAAACTGAGGCTGAGAGAATTGTTCAAACAATGTATCATAACTAATTTGAGCTGGAAGAGAGGCCACATGGCGCTCAGGATCTGGAGTCAGAAGACTTGGGATCTTGGGTCTGTCCATTTGCTACCTGCGTGACCCTAAGAAAGTCATAGAACCCCCATTGATCTCAATTCTTTCAACTGTCAAAGGCTGGGAGTGGGCTAAATGATATGCAAGTGCTTTCTCACCTCTAAATTTATGATCCTCATTCAAATGGCCTCGAAACATAATTATTAAGGGCCCTACTGTGTGCAGAACCTCCTAGATCACTGCCTTGTCATGATGGAGGGAGCTGCATAGCTCAATTAAACTATGACCTGTGCAGTGCAAGGTACCTGTGATGGACATGTCCTAGTGCAGCATTCTGACAAAAGGTGATCTACCAGAGAAGGAAATGGCAAACCACTCCAGTATCTCTACTGAGAATACCCCACGGACAGTACTAAAATGATAAATAACAAAAGAGATGACATTGGAGGATGAGTCCCTCAGGTCAGAAGGTCTTCAATATACTACTGGGGAGGAGTGGAGGACAACTACAAGTAGCTCCAGAAAGAATGAAGCGGCTGAACCAAACCCCAAAGGAAGCTCAGCTATGGGTGATGAAAGGAAAGTCCAATACTGTAAAAATCAATATTGCACAGAACCTGGAATGTATGATCTATGAACCAAGGCAAGCCAGACGTGGTCAAACGGGAGATGGAAAGATTAAATATTGACATCTTGGTTGTCAGTGAACAGGAATGGGTGAATTTACTTCAGATGATCAGTATATATGCTACTGTGGGCAAGAATCCCTTAGAAGAAATAGAGTAGCCCTCATAGTCAATAAAAGGGTGAGAAAAGCAATACTAAGGTATAATCTCAAAAAAAAAAAGACTAAATGATATCTGTTTGAATCTAAGGCAAACTGTTGAACATTACAGTAATATGTCTATGCTCTAACCACTGATGCCAAAGAGGCCAAAGCTGATTAGTTTTATGAAGACCTACATCTTCTGGAAATAATGCCCCCAAAATGACACCATGTTCATCATAGGTAATTATAATGCTAAAGTAGGAAAACAAAAGATAGTTAGAATAGCAAGCAAGTTTGGCCTTGGAGTACAAATGTAGAAGGGCAGAGACTAAGGGCAGAGAGTTTTATAGGGATAGCTCAGTGGTCATAACAAATACTCTTTTTCAACAACTCTGAAGGTGATTCTACACATGGACATCACCAGATAGTCAATATCAAAATCAGATTGATTATTTACTTTGTAGCCAAAGGTGGAAAAGTTCTATACAGTCAGTTAAAACAAGGCCTGGAGCTGACTGTGGATCAAATCATGAGCTTTTTATTGCAAAATTCAGACTTAAATTGAAGAAAGTAGGGAAAATCATCAGACCATATAGGTATAACCTAAATGACATCCCTGATGAATATGAAGTGGAGGGGATTAATAGATTTCAAAGATTAGGTCTGACAGAGTACCTGAAGAACTATGGACAGAAGCTTACAATATTGTATAGGAGCCAGAACAAAAAACATTCCAAAGAAAAAAGGAGAGCAAGAAAGCAAAATTGTTGTCTGATGAGGCTTTACAAATAGCTGAAGGAAAGCAAAAGGGAAAGATATACCCAATTGAATGCAGAATTCCAGAGAATAGCAAAGAAGAGATAAGAAAGCTTTCTTCAATGAACAATGCAAAGAAATAGAAGAAAACAATTAAGTGGGAAAAACAAGATATCTCTTCAAGAAAATTAGAGACAGCAAAGGAAAGTTTCACGCAAAAATGGACATGATAAAAGACAAAAATGGTAGGGATTTTACAGAAACAGAGGAGATTAAGAAGAGGTGGCAAGAATACACAAAAGAACTATATAATAAAGATCTTAACATCACCAGTAACCCAACGGTGTGGTTACTGATCTAGAACCAGACATACTGGAGAATTCAGTTAGTGGTCCTTAGGAAGCATTGCTAAGAATAAGGCTAGTGAAGGTGATGGCATTCTAGCTGAGCTATTTTAAAATCCTAAAAGGTGATGTCGTTAAAGTGCTGCCATCAATATTTGAGCAAATTTGGAAAACACAACAGTGGCTACTAGATTGGAAAAGATCTGTTTGTACCCCAATTCTAAAGAAGGGCAATGCCAAGGAAAGTTCAAATTACCAAACAATTGTGCTCATTTCACATGTCAGCAAGGTTATGCCTAAGATTCTGCACGCTAGGTTTCAGCAATATTTGAACCAAGAATTACCAGAAGAGCAGGCTGGTTTTCAAAGAGACAGAGGAACTAGAGACCAAATTGCCAACATTTGCTGGACTATAGAGAATTCAAGAGAGTTCCAAAAAAAACATTTACTTCTGCTTCACCGACTACCCTAAAGCTTTTCAGTGTGTGGATCACAACAAAATGTGGCAAATCATCAAAGAGATGGGTGTACCAGATCATCTTACTTGTCTCCTGAGGAACCTATATGCAAGCCAAGGAACAGCAGTTAGAACCAAACATGGAACAATTGATTAGTTTAAGATTGGAAAAAGAATATGACAATGCTGTATATTGTCACCTTATTTATTTAACTTATATGCAGACTGCATGATGCAAAATGCCAGGCTGAATTAAGGTTGCTGAGAGAAATATCAACAAATTCAGGTATGAGGATGATACCACTCTGAAGGCAGAAAGTGAAGAGGAATTAAGAAGCCTCTTGATGAAAGTAAAAGAGGAAAGTATAAAAGCTGGTTTGAAGCTCAACATAAAACAAAACAAAACTCAGATCTGGGCAACTGGTCCCATCCCTCTCTCTTAAATAGAGGGAGAAGAAATGGAAGTAGTGTCAAATTTTATATTCTTGGGCTCAAGGATTACTGTAGACAGTAACTGCAGCCATAAAATTTAAAGATTCTTGCTCCTGGGAAGAAAATCTGTGGCAAATCTGAACAGCATAGTAAAAAGCAGAGCCATCACCTTGCCAACAATGGTCCTTATATTCAAAGCTATATATATTTTTTCCAGTAGCAATGTATAACCGTGAGAGTAAGAATATGAGGAAAGCTGAGCATTGCAGAATTGACCCTTTCAAACAGAGGTGTTGAAGAAGATTTTTGAGAGACCCTTTGACAGTAAGGAGGTCAAATCAGTCAATCCTCAGGCTAGTCACTGGAAGTTAAATACTTTAAAAAATCTGCAATACTTTGGCCATATAATGACAAGATGGGACTCATTAGAAGAGAGCCTGATATTGGGAAAGACTGAAGATAAAAGGAAAAGGGGATGGCAGAGAATCAGATAGCTAGATAGTGTCATGGAAACAATGAAAATGAACTTGGACAGACTTCAAAATAGTAGAGGGCCTGGCAGTTCCATGGTTCCAGGGTCACAAAGAGTTGGATCCAACCAACCAATTGCACAACAACCATATTCAGAGAACTGTGAAAGGCAATGCAGAAAAAAAAATTAGCTAAAACATGACCCTTGTCCTCCTAGAGCTTAAAGTCTAAAGGCTTACGCTAACATAATGAGCTAAAATACACGTCAGCTCTCTTACCTAAACTTCTTTTTTTCCTCTAGTGCCAACAACAGTACTCCCCTTACAATAGGTGCAATGAATAACGAATATTTGTTGATTAAATGAAGAAAGAGAATACTATTCCATGATAAATTCTTTACAAAGATACAAAACAACATATTCTGGTTCTTGGAGGAGGTAACATTTGAATTGAGATTTAAAGCATGAGTAGGAATTCAACAGGAATTCAACTGGAAAACAATATTTCAGGAAGAGAATAGCATGAGAAAATGCACTGCCTTTCCCAAGGCTTATGGGGGCAGGGTCCTGGATTGTCTTCAGCAAAGCTGAAGAGGAGATGGTGGTCAAGGTGGTGGTGGTTTGACTTTCATAGCACATACAAGGATGGGCAGTCACAAAGCTAATAAGTGGCAGAGCTAGGAACAGGAACTAAATTTTCCTGACTCCTGGTCCATTATACTTCATACTATATTATTACTGCCTTTATAGAGCCTGAAAGTTGGAAAGGAAAGGACAGCGGCCAGAATTTTCAGAAATTACCTCTTAGCTTTGTCTGACAAATTTCCATATTCGCAGTACTGACCACTTTTTATTTAAGAGAATGATTTGCATCTAATCAGTTGCTGTAGGATAAGAGAACCTTGGTGGAGATGAGAGCAACATTATTTAAGAGGAAATAATATTACAACTTTAAAAAACTTTTTACCAGCAATAATGATGATGTAAGTCAACCAAATTGGATTTCTAGATGTTACTTAAGCTCACCTTACACTCTTTGACTTCTGTGAATTTACACAGGCTACTTCTGATACTAAGAACATATAATACAGTCATAACTTTCAGTCTTTGGAAAATTTTCTCTTCCTTAAGGGCCAGGTCAAAAACCACCTTCTCCACGAAATCCTCTTTGATTCTCCCAAGCAGAAAAATGATTTCTCCTACTTCAAATTTTCTTTAAATTCTCTAATCCCTTATCACATTCTACTTACATTATATTTTATGTACAAGTTATAAAATTATCAGTCTGTAAGCTACTTTTAAGTAATTCTTTTAAGGACTGTTATTTTTCCTTTTTTTTTTTTTTGCATGTTTAGTACCTAGTTTACTGCACTGAATACTGATAAAACATTTGTTGAATTGAATCAAATAGGATAGCTGCATTCAGTCTGCTGTAATGCTTAGACTGGAATGGGCAATTTCTGTTGTCCACTAAGAAAATGTCAGATGGGAGATCCTGGGACTGAGGGAGCCAGTTTAACTCCTTCCTTCTAGGAGGGATGTCTGTGTCCTCTGACACACTAATTACCTCCACCTGTGTCTTGAAACTTGGGTCATGGTTGAAAGGGGGCATGAAATGTAGCAACAGGGAAAGAGCACAGACTCCTGGGAATTAGAAGATCCTAGGCCCTTGGTCTTACTTCTGATGCTTTATATATTTGATCTTTGGAAAGTCAACCACCACCCCAATTTCCTTACTTGTAACACGAAAGGGGTAGATTAGGTGGCCTCTGAGGTCCCTTTCATCTCTAGATCTATCATCCTATGACTTCAAATTCAACAAAAATTCTCCAAACCCAGCATAGAAAGAAAAGCCTGCCTTCAATTGAATTTACTAAGTGTCTATTGTTGTGGTGCTAGGTGAGTGGTGAGGGTGACACAGTTTAGAAAACAAGTAGGTCTTTACCCTCATGGAAATTACGGTCTGATAAGATACAAACACATGGTCGCCTCGGTTTAGAGGAAAGAGCTCTAGGAATTATCCTAGGTTCTTCACTATCTCTCATCCCCCATATCCAACCTGTCGCCAAGGCCTGTAGATTTCACTTTTGCAAACATCTTTCCAATATGTTCCCTTCTTTCCTCTGACACTGACACTGGTTCAGGGCCTCATCACCTCACACCTGAACTGTTGCAATAGCTTACTGGTTGGTCTGTCTCCGGTCTCATCCCAGTCCAATGCATTCACCATTCAGCCCCTAAAGTCATTTTCCTAATGTGAAGGTCAGATCAGGTCACCTCCCTGCTCAGTAAATTCCAGAGGCTCCCTATTGCCTTTAGGATCAAATACAAAATGTTCTTTTTGGCATTCAAAGCCCTTCATAATCTAGCGCTCTTCTACCTTTTGTCTTTTTACACCTTACTCCCTGACGTGTACTCTTTTCTCTTGACACAGGTCTTCTGGTTGTTCCATAAACAAAGACACTTCACCCCGAGGCTCTGGGGCACTTTCTTTGGTTGTGTCCTCCATACCTAAGAACGTTCCCCCTCCCTACTCCGACTACTGACCACCTTGGCTTCCTTCCTTTACGTCCCCAACTAAAATCCCACCTTCTACAGGAAGCCTTCCCCAGCTCCTCTTAATTGCAGTACCCTCCCCCTGTTAATTATTTCCTATTTATCGTATATATAGCTTGTTTTATATACTATATATTGTTTGCATATTTTCTCTCGTAAGCTTCTTGAAGACAGGGACTCGTCTTTTGCCTCTTTTTTGTATCCCCAGAGCTCAACACAGTGCCAGACACAGAGTAGACACTTAATAAGCGTTTATTGAATGAATGAATGAATGAGTCAGTATAGAGAATATCCTCAGAGCGCCAGGTTACGGAACCAGAAAGCGCATGCACCTATTCACGCCACAGGCGTACACACGCGCATAGTATCCCGGTCTCTTATTGGCTGCCGCTGGGAAGCCATGGAAACACCGCACACTGACTATACCGGAAGAGAGAGGCAACGGAAACCGACGGCGGCCAAAGTTAACCCAGTTGGGGCGCTCCGTTTGCCGGAGGTGGGGGGGAAGGCTGGGAAGGGAATTGAACTGGGATGAGTGACGCTCTGGGGAAGTCTTGAAGCTGCTTGAGTGTCCCTGAGGGGCGGCCGCAGGTATCCTGTTCGGGAGGGCCATGGAGGACGATGCACCGGTGATCTATGGGCTGGAGTTTCAGGTGAGTCATTTGGGAGAGAGGTCTGGAGGTAAGGCGGGTCATGCCTCGAGCTGGTGACAGGCCGGGTGGATCCCCCCTTCCCAGGTAAGTGGGAAAAGACTGGAAGTCGCCCTGGGCTACAATCCCACCTGCCTCCAGGACGGAGGAATCAGATACTCAGAATGTTTCAGCTTGGAGGGGCCTTAGGGACCATCTACTCCAACCTTCTTCCACCATTCCCGTTTTACAGACAGTGAAACTGAGACCTAGACAGAAAAAGTGATTTATTTAACTGCTTCTCTTAGCAATAACGATGATAGTAATCATAATACTTCCTTTTTCCATAGCTCCTTAATGTTTGCAGAGCGCTTTCCTCCCTGTAGTCCTATGAGGTAGAATCATAGAAGCATAGATTTAAACTTGGGTTGTTAGAAGTCATCTAGTGCACCCTTCTTGTTTTATAAATGAGGAAACTGAGACCCAGAGGTCTTAAATGATTTGTCTCTTTTCAAAGGTAGTAGCAGAGCTGGGGTTTGGACCCCAATTTAACTGAATACCAGAATTATTTCAACTACAAGAGATATTGTAAGTATTATTAGAGGTAGGGACCATTTAATTGATATAGGGAATTCCCAGATGAGAAAACTCCCTCTAACAGTGTATAGGTTGGCATTTTCTCTGCAATTAGTCTTAGCAAGTTTTGTGTAGAGTAGTGAAAGATTAAGCGACCTGCTCTGGATCACACAGTCAGTATGTACTTGGAGCCAGGTATTGCTGGTTCAGACCCACTTTCAATCATCTATTACAAACTGTCTCAAGTATTATTATCTTGTCTTTAAAGATGCGAAAACAGTCTCAGAGATGTGAAGTATCTTGCTGAAATTCACACGGCTGGAATTCACACAGCTACAATCCAGTGGCCTTATCTAAGTCTTCATACTTCTGGATTTTTCTACAGCAATTTCATAGGATAGTAGAAAGCATGCTGGACATAAACGCTATCCAAGATTCATATTTTACCTTTTACACTTAATGTCTGAGAGTCCGTGGATAAGTCACTTAATGTCTCTGAGACTCAGTTTTTTCCATCTATAAAATGGGAATCATGTACCCAGTTTATCTCATAGGAATGTTATGAGAATCACAAATGAGATCTCATGTATATGAAGCATTTTGTAAGCCGTAAAGCAATATATAAATGTCAGCTATTATTATTATTACTATTATTTTTAACCACTTTTTAACCCCTCATTCTTTAAACTCTCATTGTTTTCAGCACTAGACTCTGTTCTCTTCTACTATGTTGAGTCCCTGGGGAACATGTTATATCTGACTACTTCTCATTATCTACACCATCACCACCTTAGATCAGGCCCTCATCACCTCTTGCTGGAACTGTTGAAATAGCTTTTTAATTGGTCTCTATGTCTCAAGACTCTCCCCACTCCAATTCATCCTCTATCTACCTCTCAAAGTGATTTTCCTTTATCTAGGGTCTAACAATGTCAGTAAACTCAAGTAGCTCTAATGGTTCTAAGATAAAATATAAACTCCTTTTGGCATTTAAAGCCTTTTATAACCTGCTTCCAATCTATCTTTCCAACATCACTATCCTTCCTTCATCCTATGATCCAGCCAAACTGGCCTTCATGATTTTCCATCCCCCATCTCCAGTCTCTGTGTCCTTGCCTTGGCCATCTCCCATGTTTGGAATGCACTTCTTTTTTCTCTATTCTGCCTTTTAGTCTTTTATTTCCTTAAAGATTCAGTTCAAACACATTTTATGTGAAGACTTTCTCAATTCCCCCAGCTGCTGGTGCCCTTCCTCCCAAAACTACCTTGTATTTACTCTGTGTGTGTGTTTGGTTATATAATACATGTTGACTTTCCCAATAGAATGTAAGCTCCTTGAGGGCAGGTGCTGTTTCATTTTTGTCTTTGTATTCCCAGTGTCTACCACAGTGCTTGGCACGTAATGAATTCTTATTGACTAATTGTTTTGTTTTTAGTTTTGTTTCATTTCTTTGGAATACTCCTTCAAGGCCTTATCCCTTGTTTTCACACTGCACCACCCCAAAGCTTGACAACTCTCCTTTATTCTTTTTAAGAGAATTTTCTGGCAGTGTATATATATATATCCACTTGAAGCGTGACAGGTGTTATATTCTTTGTTTTGAGAAGTAGGAGAATATAGATTAGGGGTGGGGAACCTGGGGCTTTGAGGTCACATGTGGCCCTCTAGGTCCTCAAGTGCAGCCCTTGGGCTGAATTCAAACTTCACAGAATAAATCCCCTTAATAAAAGAATTTGTTCTATAAAACTTGGACTCAGTCAAAAGCCTGCACCCAAGGACCTAGAAGGCCACATAGGTCCTCTAGGCTGCAGATTCCCCACCCTTGTTATAGATTAATCATGAAATTCAATCTGCTGATATGTTTATATGTTGAGTTTGAGGTGTCATTGGGGCATCAAGATAGTGCTCAAGAATTAGGACATGGTTACTTGGAATTGTGAGGAAAAGTCTTAAGTGTGGAAAAACAGATTTGGAATTCAATCATAAAGGTGATAGTTGAAGCTATAGGTTTGAACAAGACTGCTAAGGGAGAGTCTATGGAGCGAGAGAGAGAAGAAGAAGAAAGAGCCAAGGACAGATCTTGGGGAACACTTATATTTAAGGGGCACAAGAGTAAGGAGGGAACAGTGGTAGAAACAGAAAAAAAGCATTAGCATTAGAGGCTAACAATGAGAACATGGTGTTACAAAAGCCAAAGGAAGTTTTCCTCAGGAGGACGTAGTTCACAGTATAAAAAGATGAAAAGTCAAGGATGAGGATTGAAATAAGGCCTTTGGATTTCATGGAATCTTAGAGACAGACAGGAAGGACCTCAGAGGCCATTTACTGTATCCTGAACCTAGATAAGAATTCCCTCCATGACAGGCCTGACAGGTGGTCATCCAGGATATTCCTTGCATACCTCCAGGGAGAAGGAACCTGCTACCTTTAAAGGCAATTCATCCCACTTTTGGATAGCTCTAATTTTTAGTCATTTTGTCAGATACCAACTTGATATTTGTCTTTAGGCTACTTCTACCCATTGCTTTTGCCCTTTGGTGTCAAGCAAAAACACGTTTATTCTCTCTTTCCCATGATTTGGCACTAATAAGTTTATTAGTGACCTTGAAGAACTTCCTTGAGTTTGAGGGTGCTGCTTCTGCCTTTAAAGGCTATTAGCTGACAGGTACTGAGCTAGCGCCGTGACCTTTCAAGATACGGACAGGCAGAAGACAAATTGTAAGTAGTTAACAAGCACAAACACATGATGAGCATAATTATTAGTTTTGATAAAATTGCTCATATTTTATTGTTGGTGATCAGCTTGATAGATGCCTTTTGTACTTGTTTAATTTATGTAAGTATTTCCTGGCACAGTCAAAGGAAATCATAATAGAGTTTGATGAGAAAATAAGCTACTCCCCATAGCTCATCCTAGACCCTGGTATCAGTTCTGCAAGGCAACTGAACCAAATGAAATATTAGATTCAGAGTCTCTTTTGTTATCTCTGTTTTGTACTGGTTCTATAATTTTAGAAAACATGTAGGTTTGGTTCCAGTTCAAACTCCTTTATTAGAAATTAAAAGAAAAAAATTTTTTTTGTTCCGTTTCATTAAAACAAAGTTGAGATTTGGTTTGAGATCAACAAATTAGTGTAACTTCTTTTGTTTCATTTTTGTTCTACAATTTGATTCTGTTTAAAGCCATGCCAGTACCCAACCAGCCCTTGGCTGATCTTGTACAGCCCTCTGATCTCATACAGGTTCTTTGGTCTGCCTTCCTCTTGTGAGTGACTACCAAGCCTCCTGATTTTGTTTCCTTTATGGTCCAAGTTAGTTAGCAAGCATTTATAAATTGCTCGGCACAGTGCTAGGTGGTGGGGGTTCAAAGACAGAAATATAAGAGTGTGCTTTTGAGGAAATTGTGTTCTATGGGGGTGAGTGGTGGGTAGGAATAACATGTACACAGGTAAATATATACCAAATTTAAAAAAAAATACAAAGTAAATCCCAAATGATTTTAACCGTAGTGATATTCAGACTGACAGGGTTTGGGGAGGAAAATATGTTAAGGAGCTGTTAAAAGGAAGGTGAAAGCAGTTTCCCTCTTCCTGTGACCTCTCCTGTCTTGGCCTTTATGATCACATCAGTCTGTCAACTAGAAAGTATTTATCAAGTACTGATGCAGAAAGAATACAAGAGAAATATAATGAGAGTTCCTGTCCTTGAGAAATTTACAGTGTAATTGGGAGAAAAGACTTATGCCTTAGAATTAGAGAATAGTACATGACATTAAGTTATCATATGCTAAGTTATGGTCGTATGTACTTTATGATTAAAGGCCAGGGCTTGAAGAAAAAGGCAGGTTTTGGGTACTGGACAGTTCTTTAAAAAACATGCTTTGAAGTTTTACAGTTGGGAGGAACCTTGGAGGTCATCTGATCCAGTGCTCTCATTTTAGAAGGGAAGAAACTGAGTGCCAGGGAAGTTTAATGACTACCCACTGTATTCAGTGATTGAGAAAATACATGATGATGAAAGGCTACTCTAAATTCACTAATGCTTTTAAAGGAATGTGCATTTTATTTATCAAAACAACAACTATACACAAATCCTATGACTTCAAATTCAGGATTGTTTCCGTTACTATACACACCATCTTACTACCCTTTAGAGGATAGTGGAAGCCATGGGTTGATGAGATCATCAAGGGAGTGCATACTGTTGTTGTATTACTCTCCTCATCAGTCTTCCTGCTTCAAGTCTCTTCATCTCAGTGCATCTCATAGCTCTCAGAGTTTTTTTTTTCCTTAAAGGCTTAATCCTATTCAGTAGCCTCTAGTAGGTTCCTATTGTTTCTAGGATCAAGTATAAACTTAGCTGGTTTTAATTAATTCAGTGCTTTCCTGAGCCTGGATCCATCCTACCTTTCCAACCTTATATGTTATTCCCTTTCATGCATTCTATGTTCTAGTTATTTTGGCCTTTTTGGTGTTCTTGAATCACTAAATCCTATCTCCAGGATCTGTGTCCTATACTGGCTATCTTCTTTGCCTTGCATGTTCTCCCTCCTTACCTCCTGCGTCTTAGAATCCCTGGTTTCCTTCAAGACTCAACTTAAGTGAACTTCTGCATGATGTCTTTCTTGATCTTCGAGCTGTATTTTCTTCCTCTGCTCGATTCATTTCCCCCAACCTTTTCTTTTTTCTGTTTCCTGCCAAGGTTGGCTTATATTTTGCTTTGTATGTAATTTTATATATAACTGTGTATATGTGCATTGCTTTTCCTATTAGAACGTAAGCTCTTTCACTTTTGTCTTTGTATCTCCACTGACTAGGAGAGGACCACCCTAACACATTTTAGGTGGTTAATAAAGTTTTGTTAATTGATCAAATATTGTCTGTCCTTAATTTTCCAACCTGGAAGGTAAAAGCAGATTATGTTTATAAATCCTGTACTATCCAAAATTATTTCTTCTCTGAAATAGACTTTTTGTGATAAAGTTATTTTCATGCCACAATTGTGTACATGGGTTCTAGTTTACATTATAGTTATTTGTGTACATGCCAGTGAAATGTTGTTTACTAGGTTGTAGACTTTTTGAGGGCAAGTATCATGTAGGGATCTGCCTTTCTTATTAAGTGGCCCCTACATAAATGCTTGTTGAGTTTAATTGAATTCCTGCACAATTAACCTTAGATTTCCTTCTTTAGAGTTTTAAGGATCAAATATAATGTTCGTAAAAAAGTATCTGAAAATGTAAAGCACTGTAGAAAAGTGTTGTTTTAAGGTTTAAATGGGCCTCTAATAAGATAGTATCTTAAACGTTCCATTCTTTTGGGTAACTTACTCAAAATATTGGCCTTATTTTTTCTTCTTAAGTTATGGAAAGGACATGCCAATTTGAAAAAAAAAAAGAGAAAACATCCAGGAAACATTTTTTTAAAAATTAATTTTTTTATTAACAATCATTTTTTCCCCTCTTCTCACCTTTCCTACTGGAAAAAAAAAGAATAAAAACAAAACCCTTTTTACAAATATGCATTGTCAAGCAATACAAATTTCCTTATTGGCCATGTCTAAAAATAACTCTCATTCTACATATTTATTCTGTAATTTCTGTTAAGAGGTCAGTAGCATTCTTTATCGTTGATTCTAGGACCAATTTTACAAATGTTAAAACTCTGAAGCTTAATTTGATCCTTGTGTTGTGGTGGATACAGTACTGGACTTGTAGTTAGGAAGACCTGAATTTATATCCTACCTTATTTTTTTACTGTGTGACCCTGGACAAATCACTTAACCTCACTGGGTCTCAGTTCCCTCATCTGTAAAATGAAGGAGATGGATTAGATGGTTGCTAAGATCTCTTTCCAATTCTAAGTCCATGATCCTATGATCTTACTAAGATTATACTTTATTTAAAGAATCCCTGTGGCTTGATCCCTCCTGTCCTGTCAGTGTTATGATTTGTGTATTCTTTTTGGGGAAAATTGCATGTAAAAACCATTGGTTTCAGGTTTTGTAGGAAAATGTTAAGCTGAGAATTTTCTGTTCTTTGATGATTTATAGTAGAAGCTTTCAAGGTTCCTGCTATCAAATTAAACATAATCTACATACCTCATTAGCAAGAAAGAACAAATTTTACCATTAGGACATTGGTTACAATTCTTAATTTTATTAAATAAGAATGTATTAAGTGGCTACTGTGGGCAGAATATGGCCATAAGTTCTGGGACTGATAAGAGATGATTTTTATACAAAGCTCATGTGGAGTAGGGAACTATTATGAACAAAGTCACAGAACTAGAAGAGTATAAAATCTGTTTGGAGGCAGTAGGTGGTAGAGTATAATAGTAATCTAGTTTGGTTGAAATTTCTTGTGAAGTTTAAATATTTGTTATTAAATCATGATTAAATGTAATATTTTCGCCTTTCTTAAGGGTTGCTTGGATTTCACAATAGATACCTAATGCAGGTCAATACTTATAATCAAGGTGTAAGGGATCTTAAATTAGCTAACAAATAATTACCTTTCATAGGTGAAGTAGAATCATAACTTTTGAATAATTTACTAATAATTTTTCACTGTTATCCAGACATTTTAATATCTCTATCTGTAGTTTTTAGCTACTGATAAGTAGAATGTTGGGACTCTGATGATTCCATGAAGAAAATGCTACATATGTCTATTTTGAATGAAACTTGGGATACTATATAACAAGCAATAACAGGACAAAGTATGTTTTCTCCTTTATGTGAATGTAAAGCTTATCTTTTCAGCATTGCTACAATTTATCCAAAAATTTGATCCATGCCTTTTGTTTCTAAAAGTATATCAATTTCCTGGTAGATCATCCCCTCTTTGAAGTTTGGTATAGTAGATAGAATGTTAGACTTGGAGTCAGGAAGACCTGGATTTGAATCCTGCCTGAGACACTAATGAACTCTGTGTTGAAACAATTCAGCTAGCCGCTGTTGTGGGGGTGAAAGCCTAACACAAGCCCAACAACAAGAACACTGCCAGCACAGGTTCTTTTGATCTGCTTTACTAAGGAAAGCAATGTTAAGGGGTTAACAATCTTACTTTAATCCAACATATACATATAAACTCACTTAGTTCATTAGGAAAAGCCAGCAACCTGAACTTCAGAGCAAATACAAACAAGTTACACATGTACACAATATAAACAGACCAAATCACAATTCGTAGTTACCAAGAAACTATCAACATCTGGGTTCACAAAGCTGGGTGGCTCTTAGAGCAGCTGCCCAGAGTCCCATGCCAACACTCCTCCAGTAGTGAAAGCCTTTAGCAAAGAACTTTGTTCTCTCTTTTTATAGTCTTCATCTGAGCTACTAGAACTTAGGCACATACTATTGGCTCTAGTCTTAGCAACTCCTCTTAGGACCCTGAGAGCTTCACACCCACATTGGCTTAGCACCTAGTAATTAGGGATTTGGGCCTGGGGTTTAGCACCTAGTAAGACTCAGTCAAAGACAATTAATTTAGTATTCTAAAACGGTAAAAAAAAAAGTCTCAACTTAATATTACACTCTGTGGCCCTGGATTAAAGTTCTGTAATCTTCGTGGACCTACATTAACATATCTGTAAAAGAAAGTGGTTGAATTTGATTACTTCAAAGTTCTCTTCTGGCGCTGAGTCTTTGCTACTATGAGTCCTCTCCATAATAAAGAAAAACAGTTAAGTAAAACCTACCAGCATACTGACCACATCTGATCCTTTTAGTCCTCCTACCTTTCTATAGAGAGAAGGAAGTATGTTTCATCGTTTGTTTTCTGAGGCCAACTTCAGTCACAATTGATTAGAGTTCATCTGTCTTTCAGTGTTGATTTTGTGCACATTTAATAGTCATTTCGTATATTGTTTTCTCGATTCTGTTTACTTCACTCTATGTGAGTTCATACAAGGTTTCCCACGTCACTCTGAATTCTCCACTTGCGTTGTTTCTTATAGCACAATGATATTCCATTACTTATACTTATTCTTGTAGGAAGTGACTAGAACATTACAAAGCTTTATTATGACTGGAAGTAGGGTAAAACATCAGTTAAAAAACCCAAACCAAAAAAAGGCCCGACTTTTTTTATATGCATAGATGGGTAGCCTAAGTGCTGACTTGCTTCTAATGGAATGTTACAAGGCCTTGAGGAAGGCCTCAAGTATGTTGATTAGATCCTCTATGGAGGGTTTATGGAGTATGGGGACTAGAATAGTGTAGGAATGGGAAGGATTCTATATATGTATGCATTGTTGGAGGGAGTATCTTCATAGAAGAAGGGTAGCTAGGTGGCATAATTGATAGAGCACAGGACTTAGAGTCAGTAAGACCTAAGTTAAAATCCTGCTTCAGACACTTATTAGTAGTGTGACCCTAGTCAAGTTTCCTCATTTGTAAAAATGAGCATTATAACAGCACCTATCTCATGGGGTTATTATTAGGATCAAGTAAGTAAGACACTTTGCAAACCTTAGAGCGCTATATAAATGCTAGCTATTATTAATATTATTATAAAGTAAAAAAATAGTTTGATACATTCAGTCCTACATACAAAGAGACACATAGGCCCTGCTGAGAATTGTTTTGTGGGGTTTTTTTTTGGGTAATTTTACCCAATAGTAGAACTCTTTAAATTTTTATGGGATTTTAAAGGGTGTGTCTTATTTCCCACCTCACAGTAACATAGAGGGTTGGAAAGGCCCATAGAAGCCATTTAGTCCAACTCCCTAATTTTGCAGATGCAGAAAGGTTAAGTGACTTGCCTGAGATCACACAAGTAGTAGCAAATCTGAGATTCACTGGTAGCTTCTCTGCTTCCAAATCTATCATTTTTTTCACTATACTATACCAGGTTCCCTTCTATAGTATCTTAGACCCTTCATTAGACTGATGATGATTTTCCTCCATTTTTTTTTAAAAGCAAGTACCTTTCTTATTTGTATGAGGTGAGGAAAGGTCATTCCAAATTTGTAATGCTTCTTCTAAAATTATGGCAGATTTGTTAGTTTCAAAATATACAATGCAGTATAGACAATTTTCCCTCATGAATGCTGTTATTTTTCTCTAGTTATGTAATTCAGTCTCTGTAAATTGATTTAGGTTGCAGTAAATGAAAATACCAATTTATTATAGACACTCAACTAGTTTCTGTCTCCAGGATTGTGCCTCTCTTTAAGTATAATAACCACTGGTGCAATTTGCCTATTTTTGGTTCTTTTCTATTTTGTAATGATGGCATTAAATCCTTTACTCTGTGTAGCATTTGATTTATCCTTAGTTTTTGATAAATGTTAAATTGTAGCAATTATTGTCTATACCAGCTAGATTTGGCAGTTGCTAATATGCTGTCTTGTATCATTTTCTGTTTCATGGCTTTATGGCTTGTTTCTCCAAAAAGAATGCAAGCTAAGTGTGGAAGCCATGTCTTACACAGGAATTCTTGAATGATGGTAATTTTAGTCCTATCATAGAATCATAATGTTTCACAGCTAAGCCTTAGAATTCATCTAATCCAAACTTCTTATTTTACAAAGTAAGGTCCAGAGTGCTACGCAAATCACTTAAACTTATCTAATTCTTAAGTGCCATAAATAATATTTCAGTAGCTTCAGTATCTGGGATTTTCTTCTTTTGAATATATCCTCCAATAATGTAATGAAATCCTCTGTGCTTTTGAAGATGGTTTATTGAGTTGCTACAGTCCACTTTCATAGAGAAAGAATGTTGGACATGGAAGCAAAGAGTGTGTGTTCAGGGAAAGGAGGGAGGAAACAAGCATTTATCAAGCACCTACTATCCACCACTCACTGTACTAAAGTGCTTGTAAATATTCTTACTTGATTTTCACAACAACTCTGAGGTAGGAGCTATTATTATCCCCATTTTAAGTTGAGAAAACCGAGGTAGGCAAAGGCTAAGTGATTGGCCCTTGGTCATATGACTAATGTCTGAGGCTGGATTTGAATTCAGGCCTTCCTGATTACAAGCACATCTATCTATTCATTGTTCCATTTAGTGCCTGTTTAATATTGGATCTACTCCTTATTAACTATGTGATCTTGAGCAAGTCACTTAATTTTTCTAGGCCTCAATTTACTTATCTCTTCTTCAGTTTACTTATCTCTTGACCCACATGCTGGTGATTTTGCTTTTTAAACTTAATCGAGTTCAATCCAGTAAACATATAAGTGCCCACTGTGCCTGGCACTGTGCTAAGCACTAGAATTACAATAGATAAAAGGACATTTCCTGCCTTTAAGGAGCTTATAATCTAAAAAGGCAGACAACACACAAAAGGAGGCAGAAAAGCAGGGTACATTGGGGGTTCCAAGTATAAGAGCATCTTGTTCCATGAAGTTAAACCAGGCAGAGCAGCAGATGCAGAGTGGACTGAGCAGAGTCTAGCCCTCTATAAAGGAAGGCATTGGGAAGAATTTGGTACTCTGCCTTTCAGTGGTTCAGTGAGCGGGGAGACAACAGATCTTTTAGTCTCACCCTCTGATACGGTAATTAGGGTGGGACTTTTTTGTTTTCTCTTTTAGAATGCTAAGGTAATCAAGTACCTTCAATGAGTTTTGCCTTTCAAATGTAATGGTAAGCAAAGTGGACTTTTTGTTGTCTTTTGTTTCTTTGATTGAATCAAGAGTCTTTGACCTGCTTAAGAAACAAGAAAGCCTAGTTCACATACATTTGAGTTGCATGGTTGTGATAGCTTCTGGCCTGTATATAAGATCTGAGGTTGGTGTTTTGTTTTGGGGGGCACACTCAATGAAAGAGTGTTGGTGACAGGAGTCTGGGTAGTCGTTGAAGCAGCTCCCCCAGCTTTGAAGGTCCAGAGTGCTACCCAAAACCAAGAAGGTTGGTCCTTCTCTCTTTGGTAACTGTTTGTGTATTGCTTGGACAGACAGCTAGAAGCCTGCCTGCTGATTCATGTTTGTTTGCTCTGTTTATATAATGTATGCTTGTAATTTCTGTTTGTATTCTCTCTGAAGTTTAGGGTGCTGGCTTTTCTCCCTGAACTAAGTGAATGTTATGTGTATGTTTAATTAAAGTAAGATTGTTAACCCCTTAAATTTGCTTTCCTTAGAAAAGCAGATCAAAGGACCTGTGCTAGCAGCCCTTTTGTGTGCTTTTGCTGTTGGTCTTGTGTTGGTCTTTCACTTTCACAGTAGCTGCTAGCAATATTGTTGTTACACCCTCTTATTTTACAGGTGAGAATATAGAAGCCCTGAGAAGATATGTTACTTCTATAAAGTCAATAGTATATAGTAGAGCTGGGATTTGAGCTCGTCTTCTGACTAAAAATCTGATGTTCTTCTCACTATATGATATTATGCTGCCTCTTCACATTTTCTAGGCCTCAGAGGGATCTGTGATAATCATGGTCATAATGTACTAGCATTTCTTTTCAAGTGGTAGAAACATAATAGTTGGTGAAGAATGGAGAGGTGTGTCAAACCGATTCTGTCAGTAACCTTGGTGATGTTGAATGGGCTAGACAAAAAGGAAGAACTGGGAGGCACATTCAGTTTGGGCATGACCAAAGCAGCAGGACCCATTATAACTAACTAGCTGTCTTCCTCCTTTGCTTCCTTCCTTCCTTCCTTCCTTCCTTCCTTCCTTCCTTCCTTCCTTCCTTCCTTCCTTCCTTCCTTCCTTCCTTCCTTTCTTCCTCCCTCCATAGGAATTAAACGATTTGCCCAGGGTCACACAGCTAGTAAGTGTCAGAGGTCAAATTTGAACTCAGGTCCTCACGATTTCATTGCTCTATCTGTTGTGCCACCTAGCTGCCTGTCCCTGCTTTCCATTGTAACTTTCCTTAGCCAGATATACTTTTTCTCTTTCCTACTCAGGATTCATATTCTTTGGTATTTTTAAAGGTTGCACTTACAGTCCACTAAAGCCTACATCTTTTTTAGACCTTGGGCAAGTTGTTTTACCTCTGCTTTCCTCAGTTTCCTCATGTGTAAAGTAGGGATAACAACCTATGAAGGATCAAATAATATTTGTAAATTGATAGGTAAAGTACCTGGCACACAGACGGCTCTCTCTCTATAAATTCTTATTCTCTTCCCCTAAGTCCTAGCAAGGCCTGACTCATCCATGAGCTTGACTGTATGTAACTGTGACTTTTCCCCCAAACTACAGACAGAACTTTCCCCAATATCACCATGTCCAGATTGATAAGGTTAAAAGAACCTTTATTCCTAGATGAACTATTCACCAAAACATCAATGTATTCCTTAAGAACATGTTTTATTGTTGAAAAAGAAATCACAAATCTCAGGAAGATTGCTTTCTAGTAGTAACATTCTAATATAGAAAATGGTGGTTATCTCTTGAATACCATTTCAAGATGAAGGATGCTACATATGTACTTATTACTTCTTTTAAATAAAAGAAGGAATAAACTTTATTTGACTCCCTTCTAAGTCAAATTGCCAGTACAATAATTTTGGGATAGTTTTCCTTCTGGAGGTAGTATGATATGGTAGTAAGAGTGCTAATCTTGGAGTTAGAAGGGTTTGAATCTCATCATTTAAACTTAATAATTGACATAGAATTTTTAATGAGTACTTTTTGAACCAGACCTTTCAACCATATTAGAATCCATCTAGATACACCATTTTTTAGCCCGCATCTCTCCATATTTCATATGAGAATAGTGGATACTTAAAATCTAGGTAACTATACATCATTCCTAGTCTGTCTACTAATCAATCAATCGGTCACTCAGTCAAACAAACAAAACAAACTACAAGCAGTTGCTACACCCTATGTTCCAGACTCTGTGCTATATGTGCTGGGGAAACAAAGAAAGGCCATTTAGTAACATTCTTCCCCTTAAAATAATCTCACATTTAAATATCTATTTACAAAAAATTATAGATTTTAAATCATCTAGTTCATTCTCCTCATTTCATAGATGAGGAAAGTGAATTCCAATGAGGTTGCCAAAGGGTGTATAGAACATCAGAGCTGGGATTCAAAGACAGGTCTTCTGAGTCCAATTCTGGAGAATGGAAACTCCATGAGGGCAGCACTCATAAGACCATAGATTTAGAATCTGAAGGTTCTTTGTTGGTTATGTAGTCAGTTTTTTCTTTTTTTACCTTTGTATGTCCAGTACCTAGCATAGTTCCTTCCATGCAGTAGGCATTTAGTGTTTGTTGAAACTTCTGATTTTATAATTTTATCTTAGGAAAACGATTTTTCTATTGAAAAGGAAAGCCTTGTGCAGACTACTTGGTACAGTTCTTTCTGCCAAGGGTATCTCAGATTGAAAATGAATAAATATTAACATTTTTGTGTATACATCATTCTCTTCATCATTCTTGGTTTGTCTGAATGATCACCTATGGGTGAACTGAAAAAAACTGTACTGCAGAAATTGTGAAGCTAAATATTAGGTTGTGGCCCTCTAGTGATTCCCATCAGATGCACTTGCTCCATAGTCAAGGCCCAGTTTGAGAAAGATGCATCTTTAACAGCACCGTAACTATGTAACACCATACACATAAGGTGCTTAGATATTCTTTGACTGGTTCTTGCACTTTATAACTCTGCTGTTAAATTATCTATGTAACCTTAGACAAACTACTTTAGCCTTAGTAGAGCCCTTTTCTTCCTTTAAGATGTAGCTCAGTTCAGCATAAAGCTTTTCCAATTGTTATACTTGTACCCTCCCTTCAAACTACCTTTCATGTAACCGCTTTGTATTTATGTGTATTCCCTTTATATTTATTCTACATATATTTTTATATGTACTTGTCGTCTTCTGCATTAAAATGTAAGTTTGCATGTAGGTAATTTTTATTGTGTGTTTTTGTTTCCCTGGTTCAGCACAGTGCCTGGCAGATAGGATGCACTAGTACTAAGTACTTGTTGGCTGACTGACTGATAAAGGTGCTTGAAGTAGGTGATCTCAAAAGCACCTTCCATTTCTAAAATTCAATGATTATATTAAAATTATTTAAATGCTTAGTACTCAGGACAAGTCCTTCAATGAACTGGGTAGTATAATTTACTATATATGTTGTATAGACTAACCAATCACAATCTATGAGATAAAGAGACCTTAGAGTCCATCCAGTTTAACTCACTTGTTCATCTTGTATTTTAATTACCTATTAACCATTTTTCGTTTCATACTTCCCTGTCCAAAATTAGTTATCTCTGGTAGAATAAATTGAAACAAATTATTTTTCTTCATTGACTGTTAGCATGATCCCATTTAGTACAAATAACTTTTTTCTCCATTTATTTTCCTCTAGATCCCCAAGTGGCCTTTAAAAAAATCATCTTTTTCATTCTTCTTTATATTGGTAATGAGTTTTAGTTTTTTGGTCGTTGGGGGTCTTGACATTCTTATAGGACCCGGTGTATGAGATGTCAGGGACAACTAGCCAAAGCCCTTTTCAGGGCTGCTCATCCACCTTTGGTGTTCACCTTCACCCAACTCTCATCTGTAGCTTCAAGAAAGTGTAGCATGCACAGTGGCCATACCCTGGTAAAACTGTCTCAGCAGATGGGATAAACCAAGTTGAGGATAACCGACAGGCCTCAAACTCATCAGTGAGTTGGGAGGATGTCTGCCCCAAGCATGTGAAGACTTCCCCAAGCTGAATGGGCAGATGAGAACAATTTGTTTCAAGGGCCATGAAGACCCTTGAAGTAGGTGTTGTGGAGTGCTTAGAGTTTGGTCAAGCATCAAAGGCACCAAGGTCATCCACTGCATCCTGGACTATCACCAGTCATCTTGACTTCTGTCCTGCTACTGGATTTTGATGACTCAGGAAGAGAGAGTGGGGCTGATAGCTTTGTGCAACTCTGCTTCATTTAAATCCAATTCACTCCCCAGTCAAGACATCACCTGATAATATTGTTGATTCTCTTCGAAAACAAAGAATGAGCAACACACACACACACACACACACACACACACACATACACACATAGAAATCAATACATATATGTACATACATATGGAGAAACTTTATATATATATATGTGTGTTTTTCTGTAAATATACATATGGCCATATACACATATACACATGTATACATGTATGTGTATATAATTGATCTCCTAGTTTCAAATCTCTTCCTTCTCCAATCTCTCCTCCACAGAACTGCCAGAGTGATTCCTAAGTCATAGCTCTGATCATGTCACTCCTTAGCAGGTTCCAATGACTCTTAATTACCTCTAGGATCATATAAGAACTTCTCTGTTTGTCATTTAAAGCCCTACACAACCCAGTTTTAGTTCACCTTTTCAGGCTTACAGCTTATTACTTTAATTCGTGGATTGCATGGTCTAGACAAACTGACCGTCTTGCTGTTGCTCATTCCTGATACTCCATTTCCTGTCACTGCCTTTGCACTGGCTGACCTGTCCTGGATGTCTGCAAAGCACTTTCTCCTTGCCTCTGCCAAGTCTGAGTTGCCCTCAAAGCTCAGCTCAAATGTTAATATCTTATATGAGACCTTTTCTGATCCTCTAGGTGCTAGCTCTCCATCCCTTCCCCCCCGACCAAAATTACCTTGCATTTACTTTGTATATATTTTATATGTATGTATATGTATATTTGTTATTCCCTCTGCTAATATGTAAGCTTTTTAAGGACAATGATTTTATTTTTGTCTTTATATTCCCCAATTGCTAGTGCTTTCCCTTCAAAACTACCTTGTATTATATATGTATATATGTGTGTGTGTGTATGTGTGTGTGTGTGTACTTTATATATATTTGTATGTATTTACTTTATATTTTGCTATATATATTTATATATGTACTTGTCTCTTCCAATAGAATATAAATTCCTTGAGAGATTTTTTCTTTCTTTAGAATGAAAGAAGGCCAATGTAAAGGGGCTTTCTCCTTTTGATAATCAATACCAAACTGTGAGTTGTCCCAATCTAGTTTAGTAACTTTGCTTTTTGGTTTTTATGTGTTGGATCAAACTTTATAAATGTTTATTGCTTTTTTCCACCATCCTTCACAGGCCCGTGCTTTAACACCCCAAACTGCAGAAACGGATGCCATTCGATTTTTGGTTGGGACACAGTCTCTTAAATATGATAATCAGGTAACTTTTTGAGTAATCTATGCATGTTAATTACTAAACTTTTTCTTATATCAATGTCTTGCTTCTGTCTCCCCAATGTAACATTTGAGAATAAGGTTTTTTTTAAAGTTATAGGAATAAAGCATAATATTGGCTACTGTGGATAGTGTGCTGGACCTGGAGTCAGGAAAACCTAAGACCTAAGTTCAGATTTGGCCCTCAGACATTTACTAGCTGTGAGACCCTGGGCATATCACTTAACATCCTTCTGCCCCAGTTTCCTTATATGTAAAAAGGGAGTAACAGTACCTACCTCACACTGTTGTTGCTGTGAGGATAAAGTGAAATATTTGTAAAGAGCTTTGCAAACCACAAAAGACTATATAAAATGCTGTTATTACTATTTTTATTATTTTTTATTTATTCTATTATTATATGTTTATTTGGGCTTAAATCATTTCAGTTTCTAATAAAATAGTAACTGATTATTTAATATATTTTTGAATTGAGGCAACTTGGTATAGTGAAAAGAGCATTTGATTTGGTGTCAGAGAAAATGGACTTAAATACCAGCTGTGGTAATTACAAGCTATATGACTTTGAGTAAGTTTCTTTCCCTCTTTAGTCTTCAGTTTTCTTACCTGCAATCACATAGCAGGTGTTTAATAAATGTTTTTTGACTATTATTATCTGAGCTCACTCTCCCATTTCCCCAAAGCACTGGCAGGTTCCATGTCAGAGGGCAAAGACAGTTCTAGGGCTAACCCTGAAGGGTTGAGCTTTCTAGTATTTCATGAACCCATACTAATGTACTTCACATTGATTATCAGGCAGGAACTTCAGTTAGCTTGTAGGAAAGAGCATTTACGGAGGTAGTGTAGTAAGAACAGTTGATTCAGTGTACTAAAGACGTGAGTATACATATAATAATTTAAGGAAGTAAAGAACACTAATAACTATGGGAATCAGGAAAAGCTTCCTTTAGAGGTGGCACATGAACTGGGTTTTCAAGGAAACCATTGAAGGCATTGTAAGTGGCAGAGGTGAGAAGGGAATGTGTTCCAAGCATGGGATAACCTGTAAAAAGGCCTGAGTGTGAGAGATGGAATGCTGAGGTGGGGAACATTCAGTAGTCTAGTTTGGCTGTAATGTGGAACGCATGAGGCACAGTAATGTGTAATGTGTCTGGAAAAGTAGACTTTAATCATATTGGAAAAGCTTTAAATTTCAAGCTGAGGAATTTATTTTATTCTAGAAGATTCTTAAAAAGAGAAGTGTCATGTTCAAATTTGTGCTTTAGGAATATTATTTTAACAGTGTATGTGAGAAATGGATTGGAGAAGGGAACAGAAGCTAAGAGCCAATTCAGAGGTTGTAATACTTCAGGCTAGAGCTGATGAGGGCCTAAATTCGAGTAATACAGAATGAGGAGAAAGAGGGCAGATATTATGGAAATAGAATTAATAAGCCTTGTCGACTGATTGTATACGAGGGAGTGAGTGAGAATGAAGAGGATGACTCGTAGTTTCCAGACTTCAGTGACTAGAAGAATGATGATGCCTTTAAACAGAAAATAGGGAAGTTTAGAGGAGAGATAGGAATGATAATGAGTTCCCTTTGAAATTTATCAAATTTGAGATGATCGTAGGGCATATAGGTGGAAATGCCCAACAGTTGGTGGTATGGAGTTGGAGCTCAGGAGAGTAGGATTGGATATATAGATTTGGGAGGTACATAGAGATAATTGGGTTTGTGGGATCAGATGATCTTCCTCAAAAGAGAGAAGACATAGGGAGAGAATAGAAGATGGTCCAAACTAGAGCCTTGGGGACACCCATGGTCAATGAAAAGGACTTGAGTTTAGCAAAAGAGACTGAAAAGGAGCCATTTAGACACATAGGAGAATCAAGAAAGGTCAATTTCTTGAAAGCACAAAGTAGAGAATATATCTGGGAAAGGGAGTGGTTGATAGTACCACATGCTGCAGAGAGGTCAAGAAGGCCACTGGATTTAGCAATTAAATTGTTGAAGGATTGAATGATGAGGTTAGAAGTCATACCTTAAGGGGTTAGGAAGTGAGCACTAAGGAAGAAAGTAGAAGCAGCAATTATTGATGGGCTTTTCTAGGAGTTTGGCTTTGAAAGGAATAGAGGATGATAGCTCGAAGGGATTAGAACCAAATGAAGAAGTTTTATGGATGAGCATATCTATAGATAAGAAGGAAGGAGCCTGTTGGAGGAGAAGGAAAGAGGAGATGACCAGTGGAGATCTGAGGGGGTAGGATCAAGAGCACAAGCAGAGAAGGGCCATCTCTTGGTCAGAGATGGGATGAAGGAAGAGAGAATGGGAGATGACTCTGCGTGGTCTGAGAGTATAGGATAAGGGAGAGAGGAAGCTAATAAGTCTCTATTTTCTTTTAAAGTACATAGCCAAGAGTCTTGGTAAGAAAAAGTTCGGACATCATGGGCTGTGTAATAGTCAATCAAGGAAGAGTGAAAGATTGTAGTGCAGTTGTGAAAGTCCATTTGAGATTAGGGAACACACAATTTTTTGTGAAACAAGCTAACTGGCATAGTTGTGTGACTTCTTTCAGTTGCACAAATACAGGAGCAGAGAGGGGGGATAAAAGAAATAACCCAAGGTTGGAGAGAGAGAATAAGCATTTATATAGCATCTACTATGTACCAGGCACTGTACTAAGTACTTTAAAAAAAAAAAAACACGTTATTTAATTTGATTGTCAAAACACCCCTGTGAGGTAGGTGCTATTATTATCCCCTTTTTACAATTGAGGAAATTAAGGTAAACAGATTAAATGAATTATCCAGCATCCCATAGCTGCTAAGTGTCTGGATTTCTGAGGTCACACTTGAACTCAGGTTCCACACTGTAGGCTCAGCGCTCTTTCCACCGTACAACTGGCTGCGTCTGTGGGGCTTAGCAAGGTATGAACTGTGATTTGACAAGGGAGCGAGGAATATGAAACTTGAGTGGAGTGTGAAGTTGAACTGGTCAACTAGAGGGTGGTGATTTTGAAGGAAAGAAAGCAAGGCCATGAGCAGGTGTTATGGAGTGAGAAAGGAGGGTAGGATGAGTCCCCACAAGATGAAGAATAGGTTTAGGAATAGTAAAGCATAGGAAGAAATGGAAAGAAAGGAGATCAGATAAAGACATTTTAAACTTCTATGTCATGTATCTTATGGGTCATGGGGAATCTAGAGTACAGCCAATTTGGGGCGGTTGGAGAATAAACACCACTAAGAGATACAAGAGAGTGACCACATGTCTTGAAGAGCTAGCACCATGACAACCATGGCTGTATCTCCATCGCTTGACAGTTGTGAGTTGATCATTCAGGCAGCAAACATTTGAGGCAGCTAGGTGGCACAGTGGATAGAGAGCTGGACTTGGAGTCAGGAAGACCTTTGTTCAAATCCTATCTCAGATACTTTCTAGCTATTTGACCATGGGGAAGTCATTTGGCCTCTCTGTGCCTCAGTCTTCACCTTAAAAGTGAAGAATTTGACTTAATGACTTTTAAGATCCCTTCAGATTTTAAATCTATGATCTTATGACCTTATTTAGTATGTACAAGTGTGCTTTGATATAAAGAGAATGAAATTCGAGATATAAAGAGAATGAAATAATCCTTACTCTCTTACTTTTTTCATTTATCAAACAAGATATCAAATGATTTACCCAAGATCACTTAGGTAGCAAGTAGCAGAGCTGAGAATAGACCTACGGCCTCTGCCTCCTAGTGCATTATGCTTATGTAGATAGCACCTAAGCAGTTTCCAGTTTGTCCTCCAGACGACTCACTCCCTAACCTCCCCACATACAGCGGGCTAGTTAGTGATTTATTTTTGTCTTGTTGAGGCGGCTTATTTCTTTTATCTTTAAAACAACTGGCATAATTGAATCCCGAATTATCCAAGATGATTTTTTAGGCTGTGTTCTTAGGCTTCAGGTCCTCTTGTCTCTTTCACATAAAATCTGAGTGGTCTTTCCAGTTGCATTTTATTGATAATAAAGCATTTTACAACTGATTGATTCATACTCAAAGTTCTTTCAAAGACATTATCTCTTGGAAGATTTAAATATGTAAGTAATACACCAAGCTCTTTCCTTTTATCTTGCGTCACCCCCGAGCTTTTGGATCCTAAAAGCTGGTGTTCCTGGTGTTGCCAACCCAGCCTTGTGGTCAGTTGCTGTTTCCTCTTTAAAGGAGTGATCTCCAACCTTGATTCCCAGTGTTACCAGTTATCTTAAAGTGTTGCGAAATTCTTAAAATGAAATAAAGTTTTGATTCATTTAATTGCTACAGATTAGTTTGATGTTGCTCGGTATTCAGTTTCCTCAATCAGAATGAGAGTTTTGGACCAGATTAATCAGCTAGTCCATCAGCAAACGTTTAATAACACTAGAAGAACTGGACTTTAGAATACTCTGAAGGACCAAGTTGAGTCTGTTGACAGTGATTTTTAAAAAAATGTGTTAGGCAAAGAAAATAGAGATAGTAGGGTTAAAATGTTTCAAAACAAAATTACATTATTTTTGCATCAGTTGATGCGCCTGGCCCTTCTAGTACAGGTCTTGTGCTAGGTGCTAATGCCTAAGCTTCCTTCCAGTTCTAAATTCTATGAACTTATTCTGGCTCTTTTGGTCTTTTTTTTTGGTATTCAAATTGTATGACTCTGTGACATTCTTTATATTTGAATTCATGTATTTGTGTGGTGGCAGAGGTGGCTTAATAAATACATTTTTGGATGTAAATGTTGAATTATTTGAATAGTTGAGTTTTTTATCCAATCAAAGTTTTCAAAAACTTTCTAGTCATTTAAAAAATTGGAAATCTATCTAAAATGGATAATATTTCCTTGCCTTCTTAAACCTAGTATATGGAAAGTTTCCTTTTCTTGATGATTTGAGGTCATGATCTTGACCATCACTTACTATAATGTATTTGTAATACAGTGGTGCTCTTAGGATCTTTTAAGGTATCCGGGACCATACTAAGTGGCCCCAAAGTGTTGGGCTTTTTCAGATAATTGGATAATTATTTTAAAACTGGAAGAGATCATAGATGTTTTGGAGACCGATCCTTTCATTTTACAGAAAGGGGAACTGAGGCCCAAATAGTATAAGTGGCAAAGTCAGGATTCAGACTGGGTTATTATATTTGCTTTCTCTTTCCTTCCTCATATCATTTATCGCTAATGTCAGTATACTTGTCTGTAATAGCCAGTATCCTTTGCTTCCAAGTCCAAGCTTGTTTGGATTACATGAGTAAATAGCTTATAGAGAGGAAGGGCCTTCAAGATTTTCCTTCAGAAAGTTCATAAAATTTGATGCATGGACTTTGACACCTATTTTGGTTTCTTAGAGAGACCTTCTTATGCTTGCTTTCTGTGTCTTGAACTGATTCATTTGATAAATAATTATTGTCTGAATATATATGTGTATATGTACCCATGTGATATACTGTACAGTTTTTTTTTTAATTGGGAAAGTGGAAGTGTTGCAACATATGATAGAATGATGTAGCTCTAAAATGTCACTTGGGACACATTTACAAAAGATTTCCTTTCTTTTAGTGGAGTCTTCCTTCATCTTCCTGCAATTAATGTTTTCTTCAAATTACCTTGCGTTTATTTATTTGTGCTGTAGAATCTAAGTTTCTTAAGGTCAAAAGCCATTTCTTCTGTCTTTGTATCTCCAGTGTCTGGTGTAGTGATTTTTCACATGGGTTAATTTGGTAATTGGTACCTTATGATAAATCATAAAATGTGATAATTGATATTGAATGGAATGGAATCTGGGGCTCATTGTGTGGCTCTCTGTGGTTTCCTGTATTTGGGTTAGTTTTGAAGCTCTTTCTCCCCAACCAAAGCAGACCACAAAGCAGTATGATGCCAAGAATGGTATTCACATTGGTTAATGTGCAGGGACACTACAGGTGCCCTACATATAATCATCAAAATGGCATCACCTCTAGTAAAACTCCTTAGTCCTTCCTCCTCCATCTCTACAATTTAAGTTTGTAATAGTGGCACAAGGCTTTTCCTGGGGAATTAATGACTGGCTGGTTGGGGTTAATGGCCCTTGGCTTTGCCTCAGGCCATCAACTCCTCCCAGGCAGTCATTAATTCCCCAGAAAATGCTTGGTACCTGAGTCCTTACTGCTTAATTCGGCCATGCCTTCTAGAAATTTCAAAAACTGTCACAGTTGCCTGACCTTTCTTTGTGAGATGAGCTGCTTTATTTTCTGTGCCCTTAATTTTACCTGTGGCTCTCTCAATCAGCTAACTCTCTACCAGGAATAGGAGCTTCCTGAATTTCTGGTATTCCTTTCCATCTGGGGCTCCCCTTTCATGAGGGAGAGCTGTTTTTCGTCTTACAAACCGATACTTAGACTGATAGTTACAAAATAATAAAAAAAATATACAGAGAGAAGGGAAAATGACTTGGAAATAGTTGAAATGAATCTTAAATTGAAGAGTTTTTAGTAATTTTTATAAGTTTATAAGTCATTAATTTGTGTATTTTTTTAATGATTTCTTAACCTGGTCATCTTATCAAGTCTTTGAGAGACAGGATCAGACAGTGGAAAATCCTTTGGAATTTTTATTTGGAAGAATTGAATGCTTCCATTTGCTACCTAGCTAATGTTGGCCAGTCATTTACTCTGTTTTTACCTCTTTTTCCTTACCTATAAAATGAAAAAGATGGATTAGATAATCTCAGAAGACCCTTACGGCTCTAAATCTCATGATGAAAGAGAACTGGACCAGAAATCAGAAGATAAGAGTTTGAGGTTTTTGACTAGGTGTAGGGTTCAAGCTGGGATAAATTAGGTGACTAACCTCTTTGAGCCTTAATTTCCTTATCTGTCCTGTATACTTCATAGAGTTATTGTGTATATCAAGGAGAGAATATATGTGAAAGCAATTTGTTAATTGTTAAAGGCTGTACAAATATAAAAAAATTATTATTTTGATTGTTCCTCCCTTCCCTTACTCCTGCTGGAAACAGTAGAAGAGCTCAGCTTTGATGGAGGGGGAAGGCCCTGAATTTGACCTCATTAACTGCTCCAGTGGTAATGATCAGTGAAAAGGCTTATGTCACTGAAAAGGGAATGACAGGATAGAAGCTGTTGTTAGAGAAGAATTGTTAAGAAACAAGGACTATTGAAGTCCTTCAAATGACCAAATGTCCCAACAAAATTAAGTTTGATGAGCTTGAGGTTATTGAAGAGACTAGACGAAGGGCATATGAATTTCAGGAAAAAAGAAACTAAAAGTAAGAGCTTGAGGCATTGTTTTGTAGAAAGAATGATGACTTTTTCCTGAGATCAAGAAAAATGATAAAGTCCACTAAGGAAACAAAAATTGGGTGATTGTATAGAATAGAGTAATTTAAAGACTAATTTGATCCTTTGAGGTGCCAGGAAAAGATTGTTTATTGTTGTCCTCAGGGCCGGTTCTGGGAAATTTTCAAATGAGTTGAAGTTGTCTTTGCTTTCTTCTAGTCTCTGCTTTCCCTTTTCTCTTTTATATCACCAGGAGCATTTTCTTTTTTTAGAATGGAAAGAATGATATGGCCCAAAAGGATGTCATCCATGAATTCTAGAGATCATTGGAAGAGATTTGGGGTGTGTGTGGTGGGGAAACCTTCCTTGGATTGCAAAAATTATGCTATATGGCTGACTACCTATTCTACCTACTCATAACTAATCTTGTCTAAGTTTTTTTGACTCTCTAAATTGAAATTCATAATATTGTGGTATTTATAGCTGAAAGGGAATTTAGAGTTCCAGTTCCCTTCTTTTATAATTGAGGAAATTGAAGCCCAGATTTATGAAGAGATTTAATTTACATATTACATAGGTTAGTAAGTGGGAAAGCCAGAGTTTAACCCAGATTTTTAAATTCCAAATAATAATCTATTAGATATGCAGCCTCCCTAACTTTTGTAAGGGAGTTGTAGAAATAAAATTCTTCCTTTTTTTAGGGGAAGTATTTTCTATGTTATCCTCTACTCTCTGAGACTAAAGATGGAGAAGGGAGAAAAAATGGGGACAACCAAATCTATTTCAAGGTGTCCCATTACAGACCCTGATGTTAGACTGAAGAAGATGCAAACAGTTGGCAGAAAGATTAAACTTTCCTAAGCAGGATTTTTTGCAAATATAGACATTAACAAGCACATTGTACTAGAGATTAGGCTTAATATAAAATCCCATTCCTACTTTGTCACCTTAGAATCATTTGGAAATTGAGGCTTGGCATTGGGTTTTTTTGAACTTACTTCTCACTTCTGGCTACCAGCTACTTTTCTCTCTTTAAAAGTGACAATTTGGGGGCGGGGCAGAGCCAAGATGGCAGCTGGAATTCAGGGACTTGCCTAAGGCTCTCCCCTAGATCCCTCCAAACACCTGTAAAAATGGCTCTGAGCAAATTCTAGAACTGCAGAATCCACGAAATAGCAGAGAGAAGCAGTGATCCAGCCCAGGACAGCGTGGATGGTCACTGGAAGAGGTCTATCGCAGACGGAGCTCAGGGCTGAGGACAGGGGAGCCCAGTGTAGGCGGTGGCAGGACCAACCAGACCAAGAGCTGGGCAGAATGGGCCCTAGCACCCTGAATCAGTGAGCTGTGGCAATTACCAGACA
>CM053625.1:189538460-189555146 GCA_028646595.1 Phalanger gymnotis
TCTGATCAGCTACTTAATTCCTCCCCCCAGGTGGGCCTGGGGCCAGAAGCAACTGCAGCCGTAGTTCTAAAGCTGCCCCACCTCCGCTGCCCCAGGGGCGGTGGCCGAACCGCAAACTCAGTCAAGCAGCTTTTCCCACTAACCTTCTCTGATGTCTTTGCTGTTTGTGGGTTGTGAGGTCTGGTAGATGCCACAGCTCAGTAATTCAGCATGCTAGGGCACTCTCCGCACATCTCCTTGTCTGGTAGGTCCACGTCTGGTCTGTTTGCCCTGTGCGCGCTGGGCTCAGCTCCGCTCCCCTCAGCTGGGGGCTGGGAGCTCCGTGAGGGACAGACCTTACCCAGAGACCATCCAGGCTGTCCTGGGCTGGGGCCCTACTTCCCTCTGCCACTTTGTGGGTTCTGCAGCTCTAGAATTGGTTCAGAGCCATTTTTTTATAGGTTTTTGGAGGGACTTGGTGGGGAGCTCATGCCAGTCACTGATTCCTAGCCGCCATCTTGGCTCCGCCCCCCTAGAGTTGAGATTTTTAACATGCGGTCCATGAAGTTGTTTTTAAAAAATATTTTGATAACTTGTATTTCTGTACAATTAGTTTCATTTGTAATCTTATATATTTGCTTAAAAGTATTTTTCTGAGAAGGGGTCCTTATGCCTCAGCAAAAAGATCCATGACAGAAAAAAAGATTAATAACTCTCGGTCTAGGAGTGATGGGTGTTTAGTGGTCAGAATGTGAAGAAAGCTGGTGCCTGCGTAATTAGCAAGCTCTCTATGAATATATAAAAAGTGACTTTTGCCTCATTTTGTAGGTATGTTTGTGTATCATATATTGCAGTTAGCAGATAATGAGAGTGCAGGACCGTTTTAAATACTATTTAGTAATTTCTTTAAAAAAAAACTTATGCAGCGTTTATGTTAACATGCCCTAAATATGCCTCTTTTCCCTCTAGCCTATTGTTCTCTGTCTAATTTTTTGCTTCTTTGGGATGTTTCCCAATAGCGTCAAACTAAAGTTTTGTGAGACTAAGCTGACCATATCTCTTCCTTAATTCTCCTTTCTCTGTCACTGTCAATAATACCAGCTATCAAGCTTTTGGCTTTGGAAAGAAAATGTCCTTTAATTATATTTTCTGCTATAATTATGCCAGGGCAAAGTCCTCGTGTTTCTTTCTATTCATGGTCTAAAAATGTTTTTTCCATTTCACATGCCATCCAGAGGGTTTTTATATGTACTGTTTATTATCTATCCTGTCACTTTTTCTCTTTTACACTCTCTAGGTCCATTAAAATATTATTATAGGGAGTGCTTTCCTTTCCTGCCAATTTAGCCAACCTTATTCTTCTTTGCCTAAATTGGTTGCTTTTGAATTTTTAAATTCTCTGTTATTAGATTTTCTATTTTCTGTAAATCCTTCCACAACTTTGCCTCCACTTAGCATTTTCTTTGTCTTCTTTGACACTTCTGTTTTTCAGGACCAAAAATTCATTTCTGAAAGAACCTTGCTGGCATTTATTTTTACTGTTGTCAAGCACAGGATTTCATTCTGATCATCTCATCTATTAGAATATCCTCTCAATGAAGGCTGACCAAGTTTCTTCTTCCTCTCTTCCTGTAAACACCTTATACAAACTATGACATTTAATGATATTTCTTGGGCTTATGTTTGTGTGGATTTATTTTTCAAAAAAAATCAGCTCACGAGGCAATTTATTTCTTGCTAAGCACCTTTCCCTTCAGGTAGGGTAAGTTGTTATCAGGTGGTCAAAACATCTTAACTTTCCAAAGGTATGATTAATTGAGAGAAAGAGAAAGAGGAATATTCTTTTCTACTCAAACAAATCTTATTAAAATAACTAAGTATTAATTTAAATAACTAATATGTAAAATAACTAAGTATTAATTTAAATAACTAATATGATATTTTCTTTAAAATTAAAAAAATACAAATCAGTTTTATTTTTAGTTCCAAATTTTCTCCCTTCCCTCATTAACTGAGAAGTCAAGAAAAAGAAAACAACTAATAATATGTAAAGTCAAGCAAAACAATTTCTGCATTAGCCATGTTCAAAAAAAAGAAAGAAAATATACTTCCGTATTCACTTTGAGTCCCTCACCTCTTTATCTGGAGGAGATAGTATGTTTTATCATGAATTGTCTGAAATTGGCTGGTCGTTGTGTTAATCTGCGTTTCTAAGTATTTCAGAATTATTTATCTTTACAGTGTTGTTATTGTATAAATTGTTCTTCTGGTTCTGTTCCCTTCACTTTGTATCATTTCATACTGATTGCAAATCTTTCAGAAAACATCACCTTCATCATTTCTTTCAGCTCTGTAGTACTCCATCACCTTCGTGTACTATAAGTTGCTTAGCTATTCTTTAATTCGTGGGCATCCCCTCAGTTTTCAATTCTTTGCTACCATAAAAAGAGCTGCTATAAATGTTTTTGTACTACAGGTCTGATCCCTTTGGGAACATATATCTAGAAGCAGTCCTGCTAGATTAAAGAGAAAGCACAGTTAGTGACATTTTGGATGTAGTTCCAAATAGCTTTTCAGAGCAGTTGGACCAGTTGATAGCTCTACCAAATAGTGCATTAGCGTGCCTATTTTCCCTCAACCCCTGCAATATTTGTCATTTGTCTCATCTGTCATCTTTAACATCTTTGGGTGTGAAGTGAAACCTCAAAGTTGCTTTAATTTTAATTTCTCTAATTATTACCTTGTCTTTCATTTTTAATCGCTTCAATTTAATTCACTTCAGTTCAATGTACTAGTCTTATCCAGGTTTAAATAGAATTTTTCCTTCAATTTGCCTTGAATTTTTTAACTTAGAATCATAACCTTCTCAAGACACATTGATAGTTTTGGTACTTTTAATTAGCTTTGTCCATAAATCCTTAAAGGCATCTTACTTAATCTTCCCGTAATTTTCTTCTGTTTTTTGATCTTTTATCTGGAAGATTAATCTGACTGCTTTTTAAAAAAAGCATGAAAATGGCTTTCCTAGAATATATAGTTGAATCCAGGGGTGCTAAGGGCTCCTCTCTCTTTTAATATCCTAATTTGCAAGAGACCTTAGAAGTTATTAGTCCAGGACCTACCTGTGGCATGGTCACTGGGTAGAAATAACAAGCTTTCTGAGCCTATCATATGCAGCTTCTGGAAGAGGAAGATAGACTTATTCTCTAAAAGTATACTATTCTGTCATGGGGAGAAGCAAAAAGAGAAATCAGGTTAACATTTCCTCCACTTCCTTTTATGGCGGGGGGGCAGGGAAGGAGGGCAGATTGTGATACCCCTTTGATTCTTTTTCAAATAGAAGAGTGCTGCCTTAGTTTTTTGGCCTTTGAATATCCAGAGTCACTATGAGAACGTTTATATGGCGCTCAGGTTTTGAGAGTGCTTTTCACAAATTATCTCATTTGATCCTCGTAACACTTCAGGGTAGGTAATGTTACCTTCGTTTTATAAATAAGGAAACTCAGCCTTTGAGATGTTAAGCAATTTGGCCAAAGATATGTGGTTAATAACTGTCAATGCTGGAATTTGACCCCGAATATTTCCTAACCCTAATTCTAATACTCTCTCCACCACGCCATACTATTCCTCTTCCTGACCTGTATTCATTAAACTCTTGGGAATTATCTTACTCATAGTATTAAATAGAGAAGTTCCCTCTAATACGGATGGACTTTTAACAAAGACTTAGAACTCCTTAAAAGCAAAGACAAAAACAAAACAATATTAAGAACCATTTATTTAACTTCATTTTGGGTCTTTATCCTTCAAGTAAATTTCTTGGCTCACAGTTCAGTAAATTAAAATAGGAATTAAAATGCATGCAACTATGGTGGAAATGGAAGACCGTTGAATTAGACTAAAATTCAGGTTAATTTGTCATGCCATTAAAAGATATTTGGAGAGACTGGAATTGTCCTATGTGCTACCCATCTGTCAATTTGCATTTCTTGTGGGTTGTTGTTTTTCTAATGACATGTAGACTAGAAGCAGGCTTTTTGAATGAAGACTTATACCTTTTGCATGGTCTATTTTTTTTTTAACAGGGTTTTTTAAGCACTACTGAAAGTTATTCTTTGCAGGTTACAGGCCCAAAGAGTTAGAGCCAAGAACCAAAAGACACATTGATGCTGTTATTACATTGACCATAGTAGCTTTTTTCTCATCTTCTTGATGATTCTCTGCTAACTTTTTTCCCTTCCCCAGTTGTTACTTCCTGTCTTTGGTCCCTAATTGCTAAAGGCAATTAGAAGTAATGTAAGTGTCACATGTAATGTCACATGATCCGCAGACTAGCAGACTACGTCCTGGTGAGGGAGTGGTAGATAATGATGGAATAGGACAGGTAGGTGGTACTAAGGCACCAATCCCTAGAGACATATCCCAATAATCGTTATGTAGTAAACTCACATAGTATTATACTTTTTTTGCTAACCTGTGCCTTTTCCGAGTTTGCAGGGGCTTTTGTTTGTTTCATGGTCAGGAAGTTGGCAAGAAGGGTAAAGAGTTGGGTCTTCCCTTGTGAAATGGCAGTCCAATTGAAGAAGCTTGCTAATTCTTTCCCAGAGATCTCCTGATATGGCTGCTTTCTGGGAGTGTTTACCACTTGTTCATTCTGAAGCTCACTTAGCTCAATTCTAGGATATATGTCTTGCCACAATATACTGCCATTTTGTGTATCTGGTCAGTATTTACTCAATCTAAAAAGGTAGACTTTTGAATGATTTGAAGTAATGTAGGGTTTTTCTCTGCCTTCAAGAACAGAAGTAGAGAAAGGGCTCTCATTCTTTTTTCCTTACTTATAGTCCTGCTTTCAGCATATATTAGAATTCTAGGCATTAGGCACTGTGATTTATTTTCTGCTCCGCTGCAGATTAGGTTTAAACTAAATAGTGATTAGTGTTCATCAAGCCAGTTGAGTGTTTTGTTTTTGTCTTTTTTTTGGCAGGGCAGTTGGGGTTAAGTGACTTGCCCAAGTTCACACAGCTAGTACATGTGGCACGTTTCTGAGGCGAGATTTGAACTCAGGTCCTCCTGACCCTAGGGCCAGTGCTCTACTCACTGTGCCACCTAGCTGCCCCCAGTTGAGTGTTTTGAATGATGTTTCAGAGATGTTAACTTGTTATCAACTGGGTCAGATACGATAAGAAATAGATGGGGTACAAAGTTATTTTCTCAGTAAGAGAATTCCTATGCTTTTCTAAGACATCAGAGGGATAAAAGACAGAATTTTTTGACCCATCTAATACTTAAACTAGTTTTGTTTGAGATTTTAGTTTTAAAATGAATTCCTGTTGTGTTTTAAAGTTCATGGTTTTAATTTTTGCTCCTTTCCCCAAATTATAGATTTAAAAAATTCTAACATGTTTTTACTAAATACAAATTTCATGACTATGGTTTTACTGCATATTCTTAGTTTTAGTATTTTATTGTTTTGGAAATGTGAATCATTTCACACTTATATTACTTCCCCAAATAAGCCAGACTACCTTTTACTGAAATACTATTTCATTGTAATGATATAAAGTCAACAGAGGGCACCAATAGCCTGTTTCTACATTATGGAAGTCACTTTTGAGATTCCTTTGATTGTGTTACTTTCAGTTCTTATCATAGTTGCCCCTGCTAAAATCTTTATTCATTATGTAAAGGAGATTTAAAATGCTTTTGTCAATTTTTCAGAGATTTTTGTAAATATTTTCATAGACACTAAAATCTTGTTTGAAAACCACATTTACAGAATTGGACTGGAATAAGTTGTCAATTAAAAAATGAAAACATTCATTTATGACATTTATTAAAAGGGAATATCAGGCTAGTGCATATTATAGTGGCATATTATACTATGATATAGTGATTTCTTTTTTTGAATAGAAAATTACTATCAACTTACTGTCAAAACTAGCTCTGTGTGAAAGGAATTTAGTTTAGCACATTATTCAGTGAATTGTTCACCTTCTGTATGTCCAGTACTGTGTTGGGCAGCAAGCAGAGATTCAAGAGAAGCATCAAACAAAAGACTGATTCACACACAAACAACCTGTTAACTGTCCTGTTTGAAATTATATTTAATTTTGTAAGCTATCTTAAGTGTAGAAGTAGACAAGGTACACATCCTAAGCTAATTTCTTAAAAATATAATTAGAGAATACAGTACTTAAGACTTGTATGTATAATCAGGACTTAATTAGTACTGCTTCAGGTTGAAAAAGGAGATGGGAGAAGGGAGAATGTAAATCAAAACATTTGAATGCCCATTGGGTTCAGATTGTTGTAATAGATAATAGGGAAATAAAAAGTTTAGAACTTAGTATCTGTAAAATAATGTGATTTTTATGAAAGACTTAGAAACAGTATTCTCTTCAAGTCCAGAGTTCAGCTTCTTATGGAGAAACCTTCATTTTGCTTCTAAAGAATGAATTTATCAGTGCCCTCTGTACAAATCTAAGAGGGAAGAAAGAGACAGAGAGAGACAGAGACAGAGGGACAAATACATAGACACAAAGATGGAGAGAGTCATTTATTTCTTGAGTACTTACCATGTGCCAGGCAGTATGCTAAAATCTGGGCATACAAAAACAAGAAAACAAGATGACCTCTACTCTAAAGGAGCTTACATTCTGATAAGGTCCTTGAGGGTTACTGAGGGGCCTCAATCTTATTGGTGCGTTAGGTGGGTGTACTCTAAGCACATGAAGACTTCCCCAGTGGAATAGGTGAATGTGGACAGTTTGTTTTAGTGGGCCATGAAGATGGTGGAAGCAGGTTCTGTTGAGCACTTAGAGCTTGGTTTGACATCAAAGATGCCAAAGTTGTCCACCGCATCCTGAACCATCACTAGTTGCCTTGACTTTTGTTGTGCCACTAGAGTCCTCTGACTCTGGAAGAGAGAGTGAGGACAATCACAACTCTGCCTCACTTAAATCTTATTTATGCACAAGTCAAAATACATCACCCATTCCATTTTACCATTTTTACCTACCTTGAAGTCCTTTGGTGACAAGCAAGTGATGAACCAGTAGGTACAGATACACTGAGAACTGTGGCCCCAATCCTGCACACAGGTGGCCCAGGTCATAGCTTCATCACACTGTACTGAAGTTAACAGTGGGATTCAGCAGCCCTCAGATGTCTCAGCAGCCTTTTTAAAGGACTACACTGCTCACCTTCTGGTGTGAGGAAAGGGCTAGAAAAGGTGCGTTAAATATTGTCCACTTCACTTAACCTAACCCTACCTTGCTTACTGTGGCAGGTGGGGATCCTACCTGGTGGTTGAAACACAAAAAAAATGTACAAAAACTTTTGCAAAGATGATTCCATTCACCATTGGTATGTGGACAAACAGCTTTGTTCTGAGAGAACTCAGCAGATAAAGCATCCAAATAGCCCTGAGTGAAAAAAGTCTGGCAAATGAAGGCCAGCTTACTGAAGTCAGTGTTGGATACCCATTTTTCTGGAGTGGCAACAATGATAAGTAGTGCCCTGAAGCTGGCATAGGTTCTGCAATCAAATCTAATTTGGTCAACAAGCCTGTATGCCTCCCAAAAGGAGTGAACAACAGGCTCATGACAGTGCAAATTGCAGGAAAATGCCATGCTACCATCATTAGTGCATATGCCCCCACCATGATGAACCCGGATGAGGTTAAAGAAAAAATTTATGAAGACCTGGAGATCCTCATCATCAATGTGCCAAAAGAAGACAAGCTTGCAATTCTGGGTGACTTTAATGCCAGAGTAGGCACAGACTATCAGATGTGGCCGAGAGTCCTTGGAAGGAATGGAGTTGGAAACAGCAACATCAGCGGTCACTTAGTACTGAGGACTTGAGCATCTCGTGATCTTTGCATCACCAATGCTGTCTTCTGTTTACCAAAATACAATAAAACTTCGTGGATGCACCCTCACAGCAAACATTGGCATTTAGTAGAGTATGTCATTGTCAGGAGAAGAGACAGACAGGATGTGAGAGTGACAAAGGCAGCGTGTGGCACAGAGTGCTGGACTGATCATCTCCAAGCTAAATATTCTCATTCAACTGAAGTGGAGGCTCCAAGGCAAAATGACAACCAGAAGACTTAATGTCACAGATTAGAGTGCTTCTCTATGTGTGAACAGTTTTGTTGCTAACTTGAAGGGAAAGCTGAGCCAAACATGATTGGCAACAGTGGACCAGAAGAGGAATTGGCAGCTTTCAGAGATTTGTGTTCAGCACCATGTTTACTCATCTGAGCCAGAACACTAGCAAACATCAAAATTGGTTTGATGGAAATGATGGAGAAATTCAGAAGCTGCTAAATGAAAAACGAGAGCTCCACAGGTTAACCAGCAGGATAGCTCATCTTTCTCTAAGAAGGCCCACTTAAGTCCATCAAAAGTAAAATGTAAGCAAAGCTTAAAGAGATGCAAGAATGTTGGCTCAGTAAGAAGGCAGATGAAATTCAGTTTTATGTTTATAGTAACAATCCACATCACTTTTATGATGCCCAGGAGACCATTTATGAGCCAAAGACCTGTAGTACATCTCAACTACTGGTAACCTGGTAATCATTGATTAATGATGAGGACATGATGCTAGAGAGATGACCTGAACACTTTGATAGTCTTCTCAGCAGATCATCATCAATGATTGCTGAAGCAACCTCAGATTGAAGTCAGCCCCTTTCTAGCTGAACTTCCAACTGAAGAAGAGGTTTTGAATGCCATTAGACTCCTCTCTTGTGGCAAAGTGCCTGGTGCTATTCCAGCAGAGATTTACAAGGTAAGGGCTCCACTGCTTGTACAAAAGCTGATTGAAATCTGGGTTATATGGCAAGAGGAAGTTATCCTCCAAGAGTTCAAGGATGCCTTCGTTGTCCAGGCTGATCCTTCGCCTGGAAGACAGTCTTCTGCCCTACAGCCAGTGTGGCTTCAGAAAGGGCTGAGGAATAGTTGATATGGTGTTTGCTGCCTGACAACTCCAGGAGAAATGCCAGGAGCAGAGCAGAGGTCTGTACACAATGTTCATCGATCTGATTAAGGGCTTTGATACTGTCAGTTGTGAGGGCTTGTGGAAAATGATGGCAAAATTTGGTTGCCTAGAGAAGTTCAGCAGTATCATACACTAGCTTCATGGCAGCATTCTTGCACAGGTTTTGGATGATGGACAATGCTCTTGCACTTTCCCACTCACCAGTGGAGTGAAGCAAGACTGTGTGCTTGCTCCCATACTTTTTACCATGATTTTTCCAGTGATGTTGTTGGATGCCTTTAAAAGGATGAAATCACATCAAGATCAACTACTGCACTGACAGTAAATTATTTAACTTGAAAATGTTGCAAGCCAAGACTAAAGTGGAGGGAGAGTTGGTGCATGACTTTTTGTTCACAGATGATTGTGCACTCAGTGCAGACTCTGAGACTGAGATGCCACAGAGTATGGATTGATTCTTTGCCACTTGTGCTAATTTTGACCTGATGACACCAAGAAAACAGAGGTTTCCTACCAGCCAGTATCATGCTATCCATTGTTATAGCAAATGGAGAAATTTTGAGTACTATAGATAGGTTCACTTACCTTGTCAGTATACTTTCCAGGGCTGTACACATAGATGATGAGGTTCACGCATGCATTATCAGAGCTAGCTCAGTGTTTGGGAGGCTTCAAAGGAAAGTGTGGGAGAGAAGTATTGGGCTACCTACCAAAGTCAATGTGTACAGAGCTGTTGTGCTTACCTCATTGTGGTATGCCTGTGAAACTTGGACATTATACCAGTGCTATGCCAGGAAACTGAATCCTTTCCATTTGGATTGTCTTAGGAAGATTCTGAAGATCACTTGGCAAGATAAGGTACTGGACACTGAGGTCCCTTCCCAAGCTAAACTGCCAAGCATTCAAACTTTACTGCAGAGAGTGCAACTCTGATGGTATGGCCATGTTGTTCAAATGCCAAATATAAGTTTGCCCAAAAGACTATTTTACGGAGAACTCACACAAAGGCAAGCACTCACATAGAAGTCAGAAGCAATACAGGGTCACTCTCACAGTTTCTCTGAAGAACTTTTGATTCAGTTGTGAGATGTAGGGGACACTTGCAAAGGACCACCCAGCATGGGTGGGCTCACGTCAAAGAAGATCCTGTGCTCTATGAGCAAAGCAGAGTTTTAGTAGCCTAAAGGAAATTTGAGATGCCCAAATATAGAAACATCTCCATTTCAAATATTCATATGGATTATTTGTGCCCAACCTGTGGTAGAGCCTTCTGAGATCATATTGGTCTGATCAGCCATAGTTGGACACAGTGTACCCTAACCCTGACATGGTGATGTCATTTTGGTCCTTTTCAAGCAGGAAGGACAGCAGCCAAGATTCTAACAGGGGAAAGTAGCACACAAAGGGGAGGCTGAAGGTTGGGGGAGGATTGTGTAAGAGGTGGCTGGTGTGTAAGAGAAGTAGACTGAAGGGTGAACAGGAGGTAAGTGAGAAGAAACAGAGAAAAGATAACTAGGAGACCTGTATTATACTTTCTTTATTGAGCACAATTTACTAATCTGTGTGATTATAAAGGAAAGAGCATAAGACTCATGAGGTTTTAGAGCCTAGTCCTGGTTTTCCTGCCAACCTGCAGTTTGGGTTCCTCAGTTCCCTTATCTGTCAAATAGAGTTGCTAGTAATTCTTCTTTTCACAGGCTTATTGTGAAGGTTTTATGAGACAGTAGACTGATTGTTTTGAAGAATTTAAAAGAGCTATACAAGTGAGATATTCTGTTTGGAGTACTCCATTGCCTCTGTGACCTGTATTTCCACCAGAGATACTGCTCAGAGCCCATTCGTGCCTTGTTGTTCTGTGCATCTCATGTTCATGTTCTCCTGTAAGTTCAACACAGTGCGGCATGGGGGGGGGCAGGGTGTCCTCATTTCATGACCAGTCCTTCTTCTTTCTGGTTTATATATTTCATTGACATTCTTAATACCACTTCTCCTCACATCATTTCTTGGAGGCTTTTGATGTAGGATCTTTGACTTTGTTGACATTTCTCTGGCTGTATGTTTTGATCTTCTTTGTCACCATGGTAAGATTCTATAGTCTGAGGCTTTTTACGCTGCTTGCTCATTTTCCCAGGCAATTACTTGACTTTTTAGCACTTTGCCAAGGAAGAACTCTGCTTCCAGAATGGAGACTACTCTGTCCCAAGCTTCAGGGTTTTTGCACTGCTGTTTTCAGAGCTTCTTCTATGCACCTATACATTTTCAGTTCTTCTGAGGTGGTATGATCCAAAGAGAGGTGTTTAGTCCTTTCCTAGCCTGTGTTCTGGTCTGTGAGTAATCTCAAGCACTCTTCTCTGCTGTGTAACCACCGGAAGGACTCCCTCTCCACGGCAACCACAAGCTCTGCCATACCAGTGCTCCTCCTCACCCCAGGACCACCAACCAGGACTGCAACCTAGATCCAAGCAGGGCAAAGCAAGAGAATCCTGCCTCAGTGCCAGCAAAGAGGTCCCTGCACCCCTGTTCTGATCAGCTGCTTGATTCCCCCCACGATCTTTGGGCCTGGCAGCTGCCACAGCTGCTGTTACAGCTACCTCCGCCGCCCCGGGGCTGAGGCCGGACCAAGCCCTTCTCTCACTCAGGTCCAACAGAGTTTTCCCACTGACCTGCTAAGTTGTCTTTGGCGTTTGTGGGTTGTGTGTGGAAGTTTTGTGGAAGGGTTTGTGGAAGGGTTGTTTGTGGAAGTCTGGAAACTTCCACAGCTCAGTGATTCAGGGCCCTGAGGCTTACTCTACCTGGTCTGCTCTGGCCTGGTCTGCTCTAGCCTGGTCTGTGCTGGTGCAGCCCACTGTGGGCTGTGCTCTGCTCCCAGCATGATGTGATAGACCCTTCCCAGCTACCATTCAGGGTTCCCATCTTATTTTAGGTGACCTTAACTTCACTTCTTTGGAGACTAGTTTACTATGATTGGCAGTCATAGAACATTATTGGAAGAATATTGGTGTTAAGAAGCTAGGCCTTTGTTTCAGGGAAAAACTTGTTGTCATTAAAAGAACTTTGTAATTTCCCAAGGTAATCCCTTCTGCTCACAGCCTATTCAGCTCTGGGTTCTGCTCATTTTCTATCTGCAGTGCCTTTCCAAGATTTTACAGATGAATTTATATTCTAAAACAGTGCTGTCCTTGGCTGCCATAGCATTTCATTTAGCAAGCAGATCAGACATTTGCTAAGGAGATTTTTAGACTTTAGGTCTCCTTGTTACGGCAATTGATTTATATGAGTTGAACTTCTTTATGATATTTGTTATGAGATGGTACTGTCATTTCATATGTGCACTACATTTTTTGAGAGGCTTACAATGCTTTTATTTACTGTTGCAAATCATCCTTGCATCTGTTTTGTTAACTTGAGTGGAAAAATAGATGTAATATCTCTATATTATAGAGGGGAGATTGAGGCAGTAGAGGGATTAAACTTCTTCTCTTTTCCTTCTCCCTCAATTTTTTTGAAGATTAAGTGTACTTATTTCAGAGTCAGAAATATGTTTCTTTTCTTTCTGAGACCACACTGCCTCTCAACTGGCATATATTCTAATATGCTAAGTATAGTATTATGAAACTTTCCTTTCCTGAAGCTGTAAATGAATATTTGAGCCTTCTGTTCTGTTTTGACTACACAACTTCAGCCCTATAGGAAGGGACCTATAGTGGAACATTGCTTTATTTGGCCACTCTTCTTAAAATATGGTAGATTTCTAAGCATTTAGTGCCATAATGTTGATGAACTATTTGTCTGTCTTCAAAGAGATAGTAGAGTAGTACAATTCCATTATAATCGATATCATAGCTAAAATAAATATACAATTTAAAATGTGTTTTGCAGAATCATGGAATTGCAGTATTCAAAAAGACTTCAGATGTTATCTAATCCAACTCCTACCTAAACCATACATCTCATCCAAAGTATCTCCACATTTCCTTACACTACAATGCTAAGTCAGTGAGCATTTATTAAATGCCTACTATGTGCTAGGCACTATACTAGGTGCTAGGGCTACAATCAAAGGCAAAAATAGTCCTTATACTCAAGGAGTTCAGACTCTAATGGGGGGTACAACATGCGAACAACTATGTACAAATAAGATATATTTATATTTATTATCTAGACACATGTATATGTATGTACATATACATATACATTTCTGTCTTCCTCTCTCTCTCTCTCTCTCTCTCTCTCTCTCTCTCTCTCTCTCTCTGTCTCTCTCCGTTCCTCCCTCACTGTCCCTCCCTCCCTCCCTCTCTCCCTCTCTCTCCCTCCCCCTCTCTCCTTCACTTTCTATCTTTTTCTGGAGGTAATCTCAGAAGGAAGGCACTACTATTGAGTAGAGCTGGGAAGGATTCTTGAAGGAAGCCAGGGAAGTGAAGATGATCTGGAAGAACATTTCAGGCATAGCGGACAACCAGTGAAAAAGAATGGAGTTGGGAGATGGAGTATCTTGTGTAAGGAAGAGCAAGGTGGCCAATGTCACTGGATCAGAGAGTACATTGTGGAGACTAAGATGCAAGAAGACTGGAAAGCTAGGTAGGGGCCAGGTTATGAAGTGCTTTAAAAGTTAAATAGAGGATTTTATTGATCCTTTGATAGTAAGTAGCCATTAGAGTTTATCAGATAGGAGGGTGGCATTGTCAGACCTGTGATTTAGTAAGATCAGTTTGAAAGCTGAGTAGAAGATGGATTGGAGTGGGAAGAGACTTGAGGCAGTGATTTTAACAAGTAGGCTTTCTCAGTAGTCCAGGCATGACGTGAAAAGGGCCTGCATCAGAGTAGTGTCTATGTCAGTGGTGAGAAGGGTGTATATATGGGAGATATTATGAAGGTAGAATCCATAAGACATGGCAACAGATTAAATGTAGGGTGGGGTGAGAGAGAGTGAGGAGTTGAGGATAACACCTGGGTTGTGAACCTGGATGACTTGGAGGATTATGATGCCCTCAATAATAATAGGGAATTAAGGAAGAAGGAAAGGTTTTTTGGGATAGATACCGAGTTCAGTTTTATAGGTGTTGAATTTTAAGATGTCAAATGGGATATCAAATTAGAGATGTCCAGTAGGCAGTTGGAGGTATGAGCTTGGAATTCAGGAGAGGGGTTAGTGCTAGATAAATATATGTGAGAATTATCAGCATAGAGATAATAATTAAGTCCATGGGAACTGATGAGTTCACCAAGAAAGATTGAATTGAGGCAGAAAAGGAAAGGGCACAGGACAGAGACTATGGCTAACAGTTACAAACTTGAAAGAATCTCAAGCAAAGGAGACTGAAAAGCAATCAGACAGATTGAAGGAGAACCATTGTCATGAAAACCTCGAGAGGAGAAAGTGTCAAATGGAAGAGGTTGATGGACAGTGTCAGAGGCTGTGGGTCAATCAAGAAAGATAAGGACTGACAAAAGGCCAGTAGATTTGGCAATTAAGAGGTCGTTGGTAATATTGGAGAGAGCAGTTTCTATTGTTCCAGAGTATCAGAAGAGAGGGGAAAGGAAATGGAGGCACTTATTGTAGAAGAAGGCCTTCTTGAGGAGAAAGGAAAGAGAGATATAGGAAATAGCTAGCAGGGTCATCCAAGTCAAGTGAGGATTTTTATTTTTTTGAGAATATGGGAGACATAGGCATGTTTGTAGGTAGCAGGGAAACAGCTACTTGTCAGGGAGAAATTGGAGATTGGTGGGTGTGAGAATGAAAGAGGGGGCAACTCAGTAGTGCAAATGTTACCATTTTCATCTTACCGATGAAGTAACTGGGGCTTAGAGATATTTTTGAGATCTTTGAAGTCTTTCATGCAGATTTTCTAACTTAAAGTCTGTTACTTTTTCTGTTCTACTGTACTGTCTCTTATAGGAAGTGTTATAAACTGTGGTGCAGTCTCTCTTCAATAGCATTGTTGAAGTACACTCATAGATAGCACATAAGTAGCAATTATCCTGTCATCTAATATGATGAATAAACTATCATGTTGGCTTCTTTGCAGTCCAGCTTCTGGAACAGTGAATTGGTACTGATACTACTCCTAATTTTTCCAGTAATTTTTTTTCTCCAATTGGATTTTTAAAAATTAATGCCTTTTGTTTGTACTTCTGATTAATATCTAGTTTATCCTTCCCTCATGCAGTGCACCTTCATTAGAATAGGTTTTTAAAAAACTGATATTTTTGTATTCCGTTATATTCATTTCTAAATATATTGCTACTCTAAACTTCTAGCTAGCAAGGTCTGTCTTGTAACGGAGTTGTTTTTTTTTTTTTAGGAGAGAAAAAGCAGCAGTTCAGCAAAACTAACTAAAGCATGTATTGTCTGTCAGTATATACTATCTTCCATAAAAATAGTTCCCTGCCTCTATAATGAAGAAAGTATGGCTTATTTTCTCAACTCTTCTTCAAGGCCAAGCTTGCTTCCTACAGTTCAGAGTGTTCAGTTTTGTTTTATTGTTCTTTACAGTTGTAGTCATTGTGTATATTGTTTTATTGGTTCTGCTTATGTCACTCTGGTTCTACTTAGAATGAGTGATATTGTGAAGGTAAAAACAGGACAGTTTGACAACAGATTGGATATATGGGGTGAGTAAGTGTTAGGATAATGCTGAGTTTATGAACTTGGGAGACTGAAAGGATGGTGGTAACTTTGACAGAAACAGAAGTTTGGAAGAGGATTTAGAAGGATAATGAGTTCAGTTTGGGGTATTATCAGTTTGAAAGATTGCCTCTGGGACATCCAATTTGAAATGTCCAATAGGCAAACAGTGATGTCGGATATAAATAGATTCAGGATGGATTAAGGGAACTTCGTGGATGTAAGCTCAGGAATGAGTTACTAAGGGAATCTATGATATTGGGGGCTAATCTGTAATCTTTTGAGGTTGGGAATATCACAAAACATCGCTTGGTGCCATTGCAGGAGACAATACTTGTTGGATAACTGTTTGGTCTCACTCAGTGTTGTGTTTCTCATGAACTAAAACTTTTGACTTGAGGATTTTCTGACATATACCTCTGTATTTTCTGCAATTATCTATGATATCTTTTTATCCAGGGATGACTTATGGTCCTCAGTGGCCGTGTCACTTTTTTTTTTTACATTCTTTTTTTTTTCTGCATTTATCTTTTCCTTTTGAACTTTTTAATTTAATTTATTTAATATATTTAGTTTTCAGCATTGATTTTCACAACAGTTTGAATTACGAATTTTCTCCCCATTTCTACCCTCCCGCCCACTCCAAGATGGCAAATATTCTGGTTGCCCTGTTCCCCAGTCAGCCCTCCCTTCTGTTACCCCACTCCCCTCCCATCCCCCTTTCCCTTCTTCTCTTGTAGGGCAAGATAAATTTCTATGCCCCATTGCCTGTGTATCTTATTTCCCAGTTGGATGCAAAAACCTTTTTTTTTGTTTGTTTTTAAACGTTCGTTTTTAAACGTCTGTTTTTAAAACTTTGAGTTCCAAATTCTCTCCCTTCTTCCTTCCCCACCCACCCTCCCTAAGAAGGCAAGCAATTCAACATAGGCCACATGCTTATCATTATGCAAAACCCTTCCACAATACTCATGTTATGAAAGACTGACTATGTTTTGCTCCTTCCTAACCCAACCCCTTTATTGAATTTTCTCCCTTGATCCTGTCCCTTTTTGAAAGTGTTTGCTTTTGATTAC
>CM053625.1:189555646-189592664 GCA_028646595.1 Phalanger gymnotis
GTGGAGGTAATCAAAAACAAACACTTTCGAAAAGGGACAGTGTCAAGGGAGAAAATTCAGTAAAGGGGGATACATTAGGAAGAAGCAAAATATAGTTAGTCTTTCACAACATGAGTATTGTGGAAGAGTTATATGTAATGATATGCATGTGGCCCATGCTGAACTGCTTGACTTCTTAGGGAGGGTGGGTGGGAAGGGAATAGGGGAGAGTTTGGAACTCAAAGTTTTAAAAAATAGATGTTCCAAAACAAAAACAAAAAAGTTTTTGCAGGCAAGAAGAAAATAAGATACACAGGCAGTAGGGCATAGAAATTTATCTTGCCCTACAAGAAAGTAAGGGAAAAGGGGATGGGAGGGTAGTGGGGTCACAGATGGGTGGGCAGACTGGGGAACAGGGCAACCAGAATATATGCCATCTTGGAGTGGAGGGAGGGTAGAAAATTTGTAAGTCAAACTCCTGTGAAAATCAATGCTGAAAACTAAATATATTAAATAAAATTTTTAAAAGACAAAAAAAAATAAAAATGATTAGACTACCTGAAAGCCATGATCAAAAAAAGAGCCTAGATATCATCTTTGAAGAAATCGTCAAGTAGAACTGCCCTGATATTCTAGAGCCAGAGGGTTAGATAGAAAATGAAAGAACCCAGCTATCACCTGTTGAAAAAGATCCCAAAATGAAAACTCCTAGGAATATTGTCTCCAAATTCCAGAGCTCCCAGGTCAAGGAGAAAATACTGCAAGCAGCCAGAAAGAAACAATTTGAGTACTGTGGAAATGCAATCAGGATAACACAAGATTTAGCAGCTTCTACATTAAGGGATCATAGGACTTGGAATATGATATTCCAGACGTTAAAGGAGCTAGGATTAAAACCAAGAATCACCTACCCAGCAAAACTGAGTATCATGCTCCCAAGCAAAATATAGACTTTCAATAAAATAGAGTACTTTCAAGTTCAGTGAAAAGACCAGAGCTGAATAGAAAATGTGACTTTCAAACACAAGAATCAAGAGAAGCATGAAAAGGTAAACAAGAAAGAGAAATCATCAGTGACTTACTAAAATTGAACTGTTATGTTTACATTGGAAAGATGGTGTGTGTAATTCATGAGACCTTTCTCAATATTAGGGTAGTTGAAGGGAATATACATATATAGACACAGAGGGCACAGGGTGTGTTGAATGTGAAGGACTGATATCTAAAAAACAAATTAAATTATGGGATGAGAGAGGAATATATTGAGAGAGGGAGATAGGGAGAGATAGACCAGGGTAAATTATCTTGTGTGAAAGTGGCAAGAAAAAGCAGTTCTGTAGGAAGGAAAGAGGAGGCAGGTGAGGGGGAATGAGTGAATCTTGCTCTTATCGGATTTGACTCGAGGAGGAAATAACATACACACTCAATTGGTTATCTTACCCCACAGGAAAGGAGGAGGAAGGGGATGAAAAAGGGGGTACGGTAGAAAGGAGGGCAGATGGGGCAGGAGGTAATGAAAAGCAAACACATTTGAAAAAGGACAGAGTCAAGGGAGAAAATTGAATAAAGGTGGACAGGGTAGGAGGGAGCAAAATATAGTGTTTCACAGCATGAATATTGTGGAAGGGTTTTAAATAGTGATACATGTGTGGCCTATGTGGAATTGCTTGCCTTCTTAGGGAGGGTAGGTGGGAAGGGAAGAAGGGAGAGAATTTGGAACTCAGTGCTTTAAAAGCATATGTTCAAAAAAAAAAAAGTTGTTTTTGCATGCAACTGGGAAATAAGATATACAGGTAATGGAGTATAGAAATCTGTCTTTCCCTACAAGAAAGTATGGGGAAATGGAATGGGGGGAAGTGAAGTGACAAAAGAGAGGGCTGACTGGGAACAGGGCAATCAGAATACATACCATCTTAGTGTGTGTGGGGGGTGTAGAAATGGGGAGAATGTAATTCAAAATCTTGTCGAAATCAATGCTGAAAACTAAAAATATTAAATAAATAAGTAAATAAAAGAAAACAATACCAGGGTGGGAGGGGAAGATCCTCAGGGTTTCTGTTCCAAAGAGAAACAGTTACCATTCACATTCTCTCTGAGCCAGGAGGGCCCAAAATACTGCCATTAATTAGAGCTTGGTCAGGGACCTATTGTGGCCCAATCTGTGAGCTTCAGAGTGAACTGTGAGGAAGGAAGGAAGGAAGGGAGGGAGGGAGGAAGGAAGGAATCTAGCCAAGGATGGAATGCATTTAGGAAGGGCTGGTAAGAATTTATCTGGAGTTACAAATCTAATAAAAAAGACTTTAAAATGAAAAGGAAGTACGTATGTGGGAGAGAAAAATGAACTCTATATTTTCTTTTTTTAATTTTAATTTTTAAAATAATGAAATTAAACACCAAAGATGAGCATTTCTATACATAGAACACAAAAAGATGATTGTCTATGAAACTATCAATCTCCATTTCATATCACTTGCTTTTTAAAAAGTATATAATGAATTTTCAAGTTACTTTGAAATCCATCCTGCCTGTCTCTGTTTCCTTTTAAGATTCTTTTCTTTTCTTTGCATTTAAAAATGCTTTCAGTGACCCTCTTTCTTTGGCATCACTATTGCTAATCTTTCTCAAATTAACCCAGAGAAATCAACAAAGAAAAAAATCCTTGTAATAAATAAGCATAGTAAAATGCAACAAATTCTCACAGTGGCCATATCCAAAAATGTATCCTTCTTCACCATCACTTCTTTGTCCCCAGAGAGGAAATGTCTTAAGACAAAGATAAAAGAAACCTCTAAAGATTGATCCCAGTACTGCCCCCCTCCCAGCTCTACTCCTGGTATCCTCTCTCTCTTATAAGCAGCTAACCTCCACCCCTTCCCCCAAAGTACCATGACAATGCAAAAAATAAAATAAAAAGGAAAGAATTTGCAAGTTTTCTTATTTCCCTTACCTCCCACCTCTGTATTTGATTTCTTTCTTTATTCATGTAGTTCTTGTAAAAAGTCCATTTTTTCCCTTTGAGTCTCTGGTTTCTGTTCTCTTTCCTTCTTGGGTTGGGGGAGGGTAAGATGAGGAGGGATCTTTATATTTGGAGTATAATTTTTTATACTTTTTAGTGTTTACTCATTTTTCTAGTTATAGTGCTTGAATAGGGGCTTTTTGTTGTTCTTCATTCTTTGTTGTGCTTTTTGGTGTAGTGGTTATCCTTGCTTTGGTCATTTCAGAGATCCCCTGTGTTCTTGTGCTGAACACTATAACCTAGTATTAGATTTTTCTGGATCTTTGAGATTCAGAACAGAAGATCCTCAGCTCACTCTATGATATTTCAGGAGAAATTGCTTACATTAAAACATGGGGAGAGGATGCAAGCCACTCTGGCTTCAGTGGACTAGAATGTCAGAAACCAACTGATAGCATTTATTACTGTCTATGAACCCAATCATTAGGTTTCATGGTGAACTCCTGCCTAATTGGACAAGGCCTGGGAGTAGTTCTATTATTTCTTGATGATCTTAAGAGAAGAATGGAAAGAGAGGCAAAGAGGAATATACTAGGGGAGCAAGGGAAAAGAATGTTAGGGGAAGTGATCTCAAATAATCAGGGTATGCAAAGAAATATCTATACAAACAAAAGGAGAAGGGTATAGGGGGGCACTGGCACTTCAACCTCACTCTCATTTGAACTGATCAAAAGAGAAGAATACACACACACACACACACACATGGGTAGAGAAATACATTTCACTCAATAGAGAAATAGGAGGGAAAGGACAGAAGGAAGATTTAGAGGGACCATATATTAATGCAAGGATTAGTACTAAGCAAAACAAAATATATTAAAAATGCATAAAAATACTTCTAATGGGGACCTTAGGGGCTACCTAAAAATTGGGGAATGACGGAACAAACTATGTTCTATAAATGTGATTGAATATTAAGTGTGTTGTAAGAAATGATGAAGGGGATGGTTTCAGAGAAACCTGGGAAGACTCATATGACCTGATGCAGAATGAAGTGAATAGAAGCAGGAATACAGTTTATATGACAACAGTATGGTAAAGAAAAATAACTTTGAAAAAAATTAGGAATTGTTATCAGTGTTATAACCAGCCATGATTCCAGACAACTAATGAAGAAACATGCTGCTCACCTCCTGATAGAGGGTGTGAAAGGACTCAGAGTAGAAAATGAGACATTTTTTTATACATGGCCAATGAGGAAATTTGTTCTGCTTGACAGTGCAAGTTTATACCAGGAGTTTTATTTTTCTTTTGTTCTCATTTAAGGGACAATGCTTGGGGTAAAGAGAGAAAAGGCAGAAAGGAAATAAAACATAATTTTAAAAAAATGTGATGCCCTGCATGGGGTGGTCCTGGTTCTATTGTTTGACATTTTCATTTGTGTTCTGAAAGGAACTAAGAACTGTCTCATCTTTGTGTTTTCAGATACAGCTATGCTGGTAATTATCTTGAAATTAACTTCAACACTGGCTTGAAAGTGGATCAGAATATCAGAAACCAACAGAATGTATTCAGTAAAGAAAAATACAGGGTGTTCTACCCAATGAGATAAAACAAACAGAAAACAGAAAAAAATTAGTTTTCTGAAGTCATCTGTTTTCCCCTACTGTTTATAGTAGTCTTTCTTTTTCAACTACAGTATCCGAGGGATTAAATGAATAGAGTGTCTAGGGTGAATAAGACTGATCTGGGCAAAGCCCAGTTCAGCTTGGAGATAATGCTGCCTTCAAAAAATTTTAGTCTCAGCCATCAGCTTCGAGACCTTTACCTCCTTGAGATTGATTGAGTGGGAGATGGGTTAGAAAAAATGCCTCTTCTATTTATTTCTTGCAATCCATATCATATCACCATAATAAATGTTACCTCCACTAAATTCTTTCTTCCTTTAATGATGCTACATTATGCCATCTGGATATTTTTCTCACTTCTACCTTTGTAAGACAAAAACATAATGTTCACAAACATCATACACATCTATAGTGTTCACAAACACATACAAAAGCGTAATTGGTTTCGCATGTTATTATAATTTGATCAGTATTCACCTAATGCCTACTGTGTGTCAAGACCCTGCTTTAGGATAGCTTCTTAATTGGTCTAGCAGCTTCATGTTCTACTACCTCCAATCTATTCTTCCCTCAATTGTTGAAGTAATTTCCTAAAAGCTTGAATCTGACCATGTAACCTACATCCCCCTTCCCACTCAATAAACTCTAGTTGGAATGGAGGTAGCCTCAGATTCTCAATCAATCAAGCATTTATTAAGCTTCTGTTATGTGCTAGGGACTTTCCTAGGCATTGGGGATTAAAAAACAAAAACCCAAAGTGATAATATCTGCTTTCAAAGAGCTTATATTCTAATTGGGGAAACATGTATTTACATAGAAAGGGATCTCTGAAGTGGATGAGATGATGTTAATTCCTGACAGAGAGAATAGCAAACTTTCTATTATGAAAGACTTCTATAAAGAGGTGATTTTTATTTTTGGCCCAACTGCCCTCTTCTCCTCTACGCCCCCCCTCAAAAAAAAAAAAACAAACTTGACAATATTAGCACGTAGCGAGAAACCAGGGAACAAATAGCACTTTGGGGGAGAATTGGAATGACTTTCTGTTACTAGATTTTGACTTATTCAGAGACTCAAATGAAGTAAAGTACTTTTCAGATCTTTAAGTGCTGCATAAATGTCAGCTACCGCAAAACCTCATTAATTCAGTTTGCACTAATTGAGTGTTTGAGATAAGTTAGTCCAAGAATGGGCTAGAATTTACCTTTTTACAGTCAACGAAAAACAGATTTGCTAAGCAAATTGGTAGCACAAAGGAGATTATAGGAGAATACTTAACTTGCTTAAGATAATATATTTTTAAAGACTTAGCAGTATAGTATTTATAGTTATTTGTAAATAAGATAGAGTGTAAAAGAACTTTTCTCTTCATTAAAACAGATTTTCTTGGGACTCTACCTTGCAATATTTTGTTAGCCTTTAATAGTTGTTTCTGTAAGCTTGAAAAGAATGATACTAACATTCTTTGAAAATACTCTGTTTAAAGAAAGGTCTCATCACCAAATATTCATAGCAGCACTTTTTGTAATACCTAAGAAACTAAAAACAAAGTGGATGCCAGTTGATTGGAAAAATTACTAAACAAATTTTGCTACATGAACATAATGGAATTTTACTGAGCCATAACAAATGACAAATATAAAAAGTTTAGAAAATCATAGGATGACTCATATGAATTGATACAAAGTGAAGTAAGTAGATCCAGGAAGATAATATACATAATGGAAAGAACAACAAAAGAAAATGAAGGGAATGCTGTATAGTTATAATAACCAAGGATGACCCTAATTAATGATACTAATGGCTAGCATTTATAAAGTATTTTAAAGTTTGCAAAGCACTTTAGAGGCATTACAATATTCAATATTACTGCATTCCCCTCCCCCCCAAACTCCCCAGTCCTGTCTGCTAGGTTTTCATTTTACAGATTGGGAAATGGAGGCAAACAAAGTTTAAGTGACTTGCCTAGAGTCACACAACTAGTAAGTGTCTGAGGTCAGATTTGAACTTGGATCTTCCTGACTCTAGGTCAGTTGCTCTATCCACTATGCTACCTTGCTGCCTATGATGATAAACACATCTCTCTCTTTGCAGAAGTAGGAAACTATGGTTTTGTAACATTGCATATACTATCAGACTAGACTGATATATTGATTAGTCGTGCTGAGCTACTTTTTCCCCTCCTTTTTTATTTGTTGTAAGGGATGACTCCAGATAGGGGAGAGGGAAGGAATGTATTTAGAAATGAAGGTACTATAAAAGCAAATATACACCCCCACCCACCCACATATCCATGTGTGTGTGTGTAGTTTTTAAAAGCTCTGTGCTATGAACTTTCCTGTAGAAAGGATGAAAAAAAAATCCTTTTCAGATTCTTTACAAATTGAGAAAGTAAAAGCCTTGTGTTCCTGATAATGGTTGACTTAATACATATGGATAGTGTTAGGTTTATTGTATTGAAAGAGTACTAAAACTGAATTTAGCTTTGCTACTTAATACTTGTGTATTCTTAGGAAGTCACTTATCTCATCTGTAAAATCCTCATCTGTAAAATCATGGGCTTTAACCAGATGACTTCTAAGGTCCCTTCAAACTTCTAACTTGTGATGCTGTAAACTCTGGCAGGTTCTATCAAGGTAGAAATATATTCTATGATTAAAGCCTCCTTCCTGGTATTTAGTGAGTTTAGGCCCTTGTGAATGTGGCATTGGTCTTTGAGCATAACTTTCTATTGAAATTTTATTAATTATTTTTACTTATTTCATTAAATATTTCCTACTTAAAATGTAAAAAAATTTAACAATTACTTTTTGAAATTTTGAGTTTTAAATTATCTCCCTTCCTGTAGTCCCTTTCTTATCTTTGAGAAAGTGAGCAATTTGATATCATTCGAAACCCATTTAGAGATGTAAATTTTCTCCTAAATTTCACTTTGGCTGTATCCCACAAATTTTGGAATGTCTCATTGTTGTCATTCTCTTTAATGAAATTATTGTCTCTATTATTTGTTCTTTGACCCACTCTTCTTTGGGATTGGATTATTTCATTTCCAATTAGCTTTTAACTTATGTTTCCACAGCCTTTTATTAAATGGAAATTTTATTGCATTATGGGGAAAAGGATGTATTTAATAGTTCTACTTTAATGCATTTGGTTGTGAGGTCTTTATGCCCTAGTATACATGATCAGTTTTTCTGTAGGTAGCATGTACTAGTGAGAAAAAGATATACCCCTTTCTATTCCTATTAAGTTTTTTCTAGAGGTCTAATGTTTCTAAGATTCTTTTATCTCCTTGACTTCTTTCTGATTTTCTGGTTAGAATTATCTAGCTTTTAGAGGGAAAAGTTGAGGTCTCCTACTAGTATAGGCTCACTGTCTATTTCTTCCTGTAATTCATTTGAATTTTCCTTGAAGAATTTGAATGCTATGCCATTTGCTGCACAAATGTTTAGTATTGATATTACTTAATTGTCTCTGGTTCCTTTTAGCAAGATGTAGTTTCTTTGTTATCTTTTTAAATTAGGTCTATTTTTGCTTTTGCTTTGTCTGAGATGATTGCTACCCTGCCTTTTTTGTTTCAGCTGAAGCATAATAGATTTTGCTCCAGGCCATTATTTTAACTCTGTGTATGTCTCTCTGCTTTAAGTATGTTTCTTGTAAACGACTTATTGTTGGATTCTGGTGTCTAATCCATTTTGCTATCCCTTTCTGTTTTATGGGTGAGTTCATCCCATTCACATTCATAGATATGATTACTAACTCTGCATTTTCCTCTAACCTGTTTTCTTCTGTTTATCCTTCTCTCTTTTTATCCTGTCCCTCCTTTTAAGTCTATTTTGCTTCTAACCACAGCCTTCTTTTATCACACCCCCTTTCTCTTATCCCCTTGCCTTCCTACTTCCCTGTTGGATAAAATAGATTTCTATTACCAATTGAGTATGTAGATATATTTTTCCTCTTTGATCAAATTTAGGTGTGAATAAGTTTCAAACACTGACCGCCCCTCCCATTTTCTCCTCCACTATTAAAAGCTCTTCTTTGCACTCTTCTTTTCTGTGAGACAATTTCCCCCATTCTTCCTTTCCCTTCTCCCCTTTCCCAGGGTGTCCCTCTTTCTTGCCTATCCATTTTTTAAAAAAAATATCATTCCAACATAATTGACTCATTCCTGTGCCCCCTTTCTATGTGGAATCCTTCTAACTTCCCTAATAATGAGAAAGGTCTTATGAGTTACAAATATCATCTTCCCATATAGAAAGGTAAACAGTTTAACAATAAGGTTAAACTGAGTCCCTGATGATATATCTTTCATTTTACCTTCTTATGCTTAAGTCTTGAATTTGAAAGTCAAATTTTCTGTTCAGCTCTGGTCTTTTCATTAGAAATGTTTGAAAGCCTTCTCTTTCATTCAATATCCATTTGTTTCCCTGAAGGATTATATTAAGTTTTGCTGGGTAGGCAATTCTTTGTTGTAATCCCAGTTCTTTTGCCTTCTGGAATATCATATTCCAAGCCCTCTGTTCATCTAATGTGATAGCTGCTAAATATTGTATTATCCTGATAGTGGCTCCACAGTATTTGACTTATTTCTTTCTGACTGTTTGAAGTATTTTCTCTTTGATCTGAGAGCTCTGGAATTTGGCAGTAATATTCCTGGGAGTTTTCATTTTGGGATCTCTTTCAAGGGGTGGATTCTTTCATTTTTATATTATCCTCTGGTTCTAGGATATCAGAGCAGTGTTCCTTGATAATTTCTTTTTTTCCCCTTTTATTTAGTATTTACTTTTCCCCCCAGTTATGTGTAAAATCAATTTTTAACATTCATTTTAAAAATTTTGAGTTTTAAATTCTCTCCCTTTCTCCCCCTCCATATTGAGAAGGCAAGCAGTTTGATATATTATACATACGTAGTCATGCAAAACATTTCTATAATAGTCATGTTGTGAAAGAAAACAGACAAAAAAAAAACCTCAAGAAAAATAAAGTAAAAAAAAGTATGCTTCAGTCTGTATTCAGACATTATCAGTTCTTTCTCTGGGGATGGATACGATTTTTCATCATAAGCCCTTCAGAACTGTCTTGGATCATTGTATTGCTGAAAATAGCTAAGTCGTTCAGAGCTGATTATCTTACAATATTGCTGTTACTTTGTACACACACATATATCTTTTGGGATACAGACCTAATGCTGGTATTGCTAAGTCAAAGGGTATGCATGGTTTTATAGCCCTTGGGGCATATTTCCAAATTGCTGTACAGAATGGTGTAGTAGGAAGGCCGAATTTATAATCTCAAATATAATCATGTATGTGTTTGAATGGTTCGAAATCGCAAGGTATGAGAGATTCTCTAAGTAGAACGCAACAAAACATTTATTTAGGCCCCACCGCAGCAGATCTGTGAACCAGCCTCCCCATTCCAACATCTTGACAAAAAGACTCCAGGGCCAGAAAACCTGCCTCACAAGAGTAACCAGGAGGCCACAGAAAAACAAGATAGTATTTAGCCAAATCATATTTACTGGCCTCAAGTCCTTGCTCGCACTCCTGGGTCTACACACGGGTCAGCTCTGCTTCCGCAGCTTCCTGCTTCCGCAGCTTCCTGCTTTGGCTTCCGCTTCCGCTGCAGTTGTCTCTTGGCTCACCTTTCCTCGCAGCCAAGCCTCTGGCGTTCTCAAGCCCAGCCTCAACGACCAGAGACCACTGGTTCTCGAGTTGGCCCCTCTTAAGTCATTAATCTGCACCCACACAGGTTCCACACTTGACAGGGCCCTGGGCCTGGGGCCCAGCACTTAACAGCTGAAAGTACTTTCACTCAAAGTAAACAAAAGCCAAACTTCCGACATGCAAAAGAGCCCATTTTGCCTTACCGACACAAATGGTTGAATCATTTCGCAACTCTACCAACAGTGCATTAATGTCTCATTTTTCCCACATCCCCTCCACCGTTTGTCATTTTACTTTTCTGTCGTATTAGCCAATCTAATAGGTATGAGATAGTACTTCAGAATTGTTTTAATTTGCATTTCTCCAATCCATAGAGAGAGCATTTTTTCATACGGCTATAGATAGCTTTGATTACTTCATCTGAAAACTGTTTATATCTTTTTGTCATTTATCAATTGGTGAATGGCTCTTATTTTTATAAATTTGACTCAGTTCTCCATATGTTTGAGAAGTGAGGCCTTTATTGGAGAAACTTGCTTCAAAACTTTTTTTACAGTTACTGTTTCTATCTGTTTCCGTCCATCCTATTTGCCTCTCTGTTTATTCTGTTTGCTCTCACTCATTTCACCCTGTCCCTCCTCAAAAGTGTTTTGCTTCTGACTACTCCCTCTGCCAATCTGCCCTCCCTTCTATCATACCCCTCCCCCCTTCTCTTATCCCTTTTCTCCTCCTACTTTCCTGTAGGGCAAGACAGATTTCTATACCCAATTGAATATGTATGTTATTGTTTCTTTGAGCCAGTTCTGATGAGAATAAGATTCACTCACTCTCCCTCACCTACCCCCTCTTCCCCTCCACTGTAAAAGCTTTTTCTTGCCTCTTTTTTAGTGAGATAATTTACACCGTTCTACTTTTTGCTTTCCCTTTGTTCCAGTACATTTCTCTCTCACCCCTTAATTTTATTTTTTTTAGATATTGTTCCCTCATATTCAACTCACACCTGTGCCTTCTATCTATATATGCTCCTTCTAACTGCCTAATAATGATAAAATTCTTATGAGTTACAAGTATCATCTTTCCATGTAGGAATATAAATAGTTTTATATTAAGTCCCTTATGATTTCCCTTTCCTGTTTGCCTTTTTAGCCTTCTTTTGAGTCTTGTATTTGAAAGTCAGATTTTCTATTCAGTTCTGGTCTCTTCATCAAGAATGCTTGAAAATCTTCTAATTCATTGAATGTCCTTTTTTTTTTTCCCCTTGAAGGATTATTCTTGCTTTGCTTGGTAGGTAATTGTTTGCTGTAATCCTGGCTTTCTTGCCCTCTGGAATACCATATTCCAAGCCCTGCAAACCTTTAATGTAGAAGCTGCTAAATCTTGTGTTATCTTGATTGTGGCTCCATGCTACTTAAATTGTTTCTTTCTGGCTGCTTGCAATATTTTCTCCTTGACCTGGGAGCTCTGGAATTTGGCTATTTACCGCAGTTTTTATTTGAGATCTCTTTCAGGAGGATTGGTGTATTCCTTCAATTTCTTTTTTGCTCTCTAGTTCTGGAATACCAGAACAGTTTTCCTTGATAGTTTCTTGAAAGATGATGTGTAGGCCTTTTTTTTGATCATGACCTTCAGTTAGTCCATTAAATCTTAAATCGTCTTTCCTCAATCTGTTTTCCACGTTGATCGTTTTTTCAGTCACATATTTAACATTTTCTTCTATGTTTTCAACTTTGTTTTATTGTTTCTCATGGATGTCTCATGGAGTCATTAGCTTTGACTTGCCCAATTCTAATTTTTAAGGAATTATTTTCCTTTGTGAGCTTTTGTACCTCTTTTTCTATTTGGCCAATTTTGCTTTTTAAGGAGTTATTTTCATAAGTGAATTTTGGTACTTCTTTCATTTCGTCAATTTAATTTTTTAAGGTGTTATTTTCTTCAGTATTTTTATGACTCTTAGCAAGCTGTTAATTATCTTTTCAGAACTTTCTTCCTTTGCTTTCATTTCTTTACCTAATTTTTAATCTGCCACTCTTATTTTGAAAATATATATTTTTAGTTCTTCCAGGAATTATTGTTGGGCTTGTGTCCAATTCATAATTTTTTTTGAGGCTTTGCTTGTGGCTGTTTTGACTTCATTGTCTTCTTCTAAGTTTGTGTCTTGATCTTCTCTGTCACTGTATTAGCTTTCTATGGTCAGGTTCTTTTTCTTTCTTTTTTTCTTTTGTTGTTTGCTCACTTTTCCACCCTATTTTTTGATTTGAGACTTTATGTTAAAGTTGAGCTTTGTTCCTGGCATGAGGAGGATTGTCTCAAACTTTAGGTGTTTTGGCAGTGCTATTTTCAGAACTAGTTCTGGGGGTTTGGAAGTTTTTGGTGCTTCTAAAGTGGTGTGATCTGGGAAGAGGTATTGTCACTACTTTCTTGGTCTGCACTCTGGTCCTTACTCAGGAAGGAACCCACTTCCTCACCCCACCAGCTGATCCCTTGAAATTACAGTCAATACTACTGCTTAGGCCTCCTCCTCTTTTGGGATCAGAAACAATGCTGTTCCTCAGGGTCCCTGATCCCTCTTAATCAGAAGTGATACTGCCCCTCAGGTCTCCCATTCTCTCTTGACTGAAAGTCCTCCTTGAAGCCCTTGAACTCTGACCCAAAAGCGGGTATATGCAATTTCTAATCCTGCATCTAATACTAGCACAACCCTGTGCTCTCTTTCTGAATGCTTGCCAGATCCCTTTACCATCTCTTTCTTGAAAACTCCCAAAGTGTTCTTGCTCCTGTTACCACCACCTAATCTTGCCCCTGGTGTTTCATCCAGCCTGTCTCCTTCCCCATGTCACAGGTTTCTTTTTCTGACCTCCTATGTTGTTTTGGGGAGGAAGGGTGTCTCACTCTAACCTTTTGGTGGCTCTGCCACTCCATTATTCAATTTGAGGTGTTATTTTTAAAGTTGTTTGGAGGGGAATGTTGGGAGAGCTCAACTGAGGGCTTTCTGTACTCTTGTTGTCTTGGCTGTACTCCTTGAAGTTCCCATCTTTTCTCTTAAAAATTTCACATCATTGTCATAAAATCGCCATCTGTTTGATGTTGCTCTCTAGAAGTCTTAGGTCTTAGCTAAAATCCCACTACTGCAAGAAGTGTTCCTCAGTTCCCCTTAATGCTAGTCCCTTGATATTATCTGCAGCTTGTCCTGTATGTATTTTTTTTTTGTATATAGTTGTTCACATGTTATTTCCTGTATTCACATCGTAAATTCCTTGGGAACAGAGATAATTTTTGCCTTCCTTTGTATCCCCAATGCTTAGCACAGTGCCTAGCACAAAATGAGTGCTTAATAAATGCTTGTCAACCACTTTTCTTGACTTATCAGACTAAATAGTCACAGTAATTTGAAAGTAGAAGCTGAGGCAGCTGTAAGCCAGGTCTCTTCCGCTTTTGCTTATTTTAAGAACCAGAAATGTGCTTCACCAAATTGGTCTAGACATATAGTGTACTCTCAAAATATTTATTAAATATAGTTTTTAAAATGAATTGATAATTTTTTATTTTGTTTATCCCCCTACTATCATTTGTTGTTCAATTGTTTCAGTCATATCTGACTCTTTGTGACCCCATTTAGGATTTTCTTGGCAAAGATACTGAAATAGTTTGCCATTTCCTTTTCTAGCCCATTTTACAGATGAAGAACTGAGGCAGTTGTGTGTGCTATCCCAATACAAATATTTTTTAATTTTGATTTTCAGTCAAATATTTATTTATTTGAGGACATTTTCCCCCATGAATGCTGCAGAAAGTAAAACTTCTATAGACATAGATGACCCAGGTTTACCAAAGGCCCTCTTTTGAATACCCCCTGTGAACTAGCACCCTCATCCATCTCACTAAGATTGATGCATGTGTTTCATGAACATGTCTCTTTAAATTCTGGAAAGAGAATAAATGTGGTTTTTTCTTTAGGTTATTCTCTAACTTGAATGTGGTGGAGATTTGGGAGGAGGGTATACTTGGCTTAGCTGCAATAACAGAGCATTTGAAGAGTATTGATAACTACTGAAAATAAAGAAGAGGTGTTTAAAGAGATATTAACTGCTCGATTCAGCTTCCTGGAGTTCTCCTAGAGTGTGGTGGGGGGCAGAGGTATGTGCAAATATTTTGCACCTAACTGTGAGTAAGGTCTCTGAGAGCAATATATCCAAATGAGCCCAAACTTATTTCTCTCCACTGTCATATCACCATTTGTAAGTCTTACTTTAAAAGAAGAAAAGTAATATTTTTAATATTTATAATCACTACTTTGGTTACTGAACATATATATGTAAGAACTGCCATGACTGTTAACTAGTTGTAAAAATAAAAGCAGAATGTCATGTACATTGGTTGTAGCTGTGATTGAAATACATGCACATCAGATAGCTCCATTGAACTATTTTTAAATTTTGCTTTTCCATTCCTTATGCCCAGCATAGTGCCTTGGTGCAAACTGGACACTTAAATGCTTGTTGAATTGAATAGAGTTGAGCTGTGATTTAGTAAATTCTCTCCAGGTTTTTCAGAACCCTCCCAGGTGCTAGAAGAACATTGTGACTTAAAGGCCAAGATTTGCAGGTTGAGAGAGAAACAAAGGTAGAAGAGGAGGATAGCAAAGGAAAGCATGAAAGACAATCAGATGAGCAAAGATGAACCCTGACAGATTAAGGAAGAAAACATCCTAGAGATTTGCCAATTAATATGAAAAAAGATTGCAATTCTCTCCTCTACCTCTAAACCAGTAGAGAGAAAGAAAGATTAATTTAGTAGTTCTGTTGCCTAGGAAGAAAGGAAAATCAGTAATTAAAACTAGAAAATTGAATTTTATGTAAAAGCCATGGTTTTAAAAGCCTGCATTTAATCAAATGAAAAGTATGGGGTACCCTTACAAAGTATGCAATTGATATTATTGTTAACAATGATCTGTATGTGTGTGTGTGTATATATATATATATGTATGCACATATATATATATACACACACATACACATATGTATATATGTATAGCTTTTAGATCATAGACCATAGCATTGGACCTAGAAGACACCTTAGAGGTCATGCAGGCAAACCATCTCATTTTATAGCTGAGGAAACAGTCCTGGAAAGATAAATATCTTGCAATAGAGGTAATAAAGGTAGAACCAGGATTTGAACCCATACTTCTAACTACAAATTCAGCATTTTGCTGTAACACACTGCCCTCCTGGGAAGCAGAAATAAAAAATAAATACTTACATCTCAAGAATAATATTGAACATGGCATGTATAGGATCATTAGACAAGCATTCACTAAGGTAAGTGAATAATGTAATTTATATTCCTTATCGTTTCATTGTTGCAGGATTAGTTCTTGAATCACAACTTGCCTTGAAATCTTTCTTTAAAAAATAGGATTTGTATATCTCCATTTGTTATTTTTCTTAAAGAAGGATACATCAGAGATAAGGCATATAGAATAGTTAAAATATGCTATGATAATGCCAATTGTAATGTACTTTCTGGAAGGAAGTTTGTCTCCAAGACTGAAAGGTCGGTCATGTCTTCTGGGATCTGCAATGTTTGGACTGAAGTCAAGTGGTTGACACCATATAACATTGGCTGACAGGTCAAAAAACTGACACCTGAAAAACCAACCAAAGGGTAAGGAGAGGAGAGTTAGCCTTGTTGCCTGGCAACAGGATTCTAGCTAGCATCTGTTCTTTCAGAGACTGGAATAATGATCTAGTTTTGTAATTGGTACATTATTATTAGTATTACCTTCTTAAAATCAATAACTTATTAAATGATTTTTATTTATGTAACATCTTTAAAATTAAAAGATTGAATGAAGTGAGGCCTCTCAAATCTGCTACTCTACATTTTGCATTAACTTAGTTGTTTATTCTATGATAAGTTTTGCGGTAATTGAATGGTATTTGTTCAGTTTGAGGTATTACAAATGGGTATCAAGATAAACCCAAGTTGGACTAATGGGCCCATCTGCCATCATGAAACCAATTGGCAGCACAATAGAAGGTCATATGTTCTATCAGCCTTGGACCTTAAGCAAACTCTGCAGTAGAAAGAACCATTAGGAATATGTTCACAACGGTGAAAATAATTGACTAATAGTATCCCTTTTTTGCTGGTGAACATAAAAGCAACCTTTTCCAAGTCATGATTTTATGATAAGATGAAAATGAATTCTTCATTCCCTTGGCTCCTGCCTTAACCTTTAGGCAATGATTTTTCACTGTCAGAATGCATCAAAAATAACATGTCACATTCAACATTCTTTATATTGGAGATGGGAGTGGGTAGGAGAGTTATATTCCTATCTATACATAGGAGTTGGTAATACCATTCCTGCCTGAATGTGCTAGGTATTAAAAGCACCACCTTCAAAACCATAATGGCTCACTCATAGTTAAACCATTTCACAAGAAGGAGTTTGCATGACAAGAAAAATTTTTGAAGAGTGACAAATAATAGATCGTAAGGAAAAAGAGAAAAAAATTTGAGGATGAATGGAGGCATAGTATAAGAGAAGGCAAAAAAAAAAAAAAAAGCTCATTCAGAATCCTTCATCGCCTGGCCTCATCTTGAATTTCCAGTTTTGTTACACCTTGCTCCCCAACATGTGATGTGACATTGGTCTCCTAGCTTTTCCAGGAACAAGATACTCATCTCTCAGCTCTGGGCATTTTCCTTGGCTAGCCCCCTTGCCTCGAACACTCTTCCTCCCTCAACTCTACCTGCTGACTTCCTTGACTTCCTTTAAGTCCCAAGTAAAATCTCACCTTCTATAGGAAAGCTTCTCTAGCCCCTTTTACTTCCAGTGCTATTCCCCTTTTAATTGCTTACTATTTATCCTGTATATTTCTTGCTTTGCATATATTTGTTTGCATGTCGTTTCCCATTCAATTTTTTAAATAATGTATTTTTTTCCACAATTACATAGCAAAACAATTTTAAATACTTTTAAACAAAATTTTGAGTTCCAAATTTTATCCCTCTGTCCTTCCTTTCTCCTTTCCCTGAGATGGTAAACAAACTGATATAAGTTATACATGTGCTGTTATGTAAAACATTTCTATATTACTTGAACAAACGAAAAAGAAGGAAAAGAAGAAAGCAAGGAAGGAAGGAAGAAAGAAAGAAAGGAAAACACTGTGCTTTAGTCTATATTCGGACAATATCAGTTCTTTCTCTGGAGGCAGATAACATACTTCATCATGAGTCCTTTGGATTGTCTTAGATCATTGTATTGCTGAGAATAGCTAAGCCATTCACAGTTCTTCCTCGTACAATATTGCTATTAATGTGTGCAATGTTCTCCTGCTTCTGCTCACTTGACTTTGCATTAGTTAATGTAAATCTTTCCAGATTTCTTTTGAAATTATCCTGCTTGTCATTTCTTATGCACAATAATATTGTGTGTGTGTGTGTGTGTGTGTGTGTGTGTGTATATAACATATAACCACACACACATATGCATGCACACACATATATAGACATCTATTTATCTTATCTATTTATGACCACACTATAACCACGACTTGTCCAGTCATTCCCCAATTGATGAGCATCACTTCAATTTCCAGTTCTTTGCCTCCACAAAAGGAGCTGCTGTAAATATTTTTATTCAAATAGATCCTTTTCTCTTTTCCTCCATTTGATTGTAAGCTCCTTGAGGGCAAGAACTGTCTTTTTCATCTTTTTGTATCCTCAGTGCTGGAATATAGTAATAAATATTTATTAATTGGTTAATAATAATAACTAGCATTTATATAGTACCATAAGATTTAAAAGCACATTATATGTGTTACCTCATTTTATCTTCACAGTACTCAGAGGTAAATGCTATTCTTATCTCCATTTTACAGATAAGAAAACTGAGGCTGAGAGAAGTTAAGTGATTTGCCAAGACTGAAGCAGGATTTGAATTTAGGTCTTTTTGATTCTAAGTCCAGCACTCTGTCCACTGTTCCACTTAGCTGTCTTAATTAATATGCTATTTCCAGAAGCAATGGTAACCTTATCACAGTTTCCACAACAAGGAGTTGAAGTGGTGTTTGAGAGTGTGAGTAAAGTACATTTCTATTTCTATAGATAAGTAGATGATAGGATATATGGAGTGGATTTCTGGAAGAATCGTCATCATTATCATCCAGAAACAGTTTGAAAAAAGGAAGTGTTTTTTATATGGATGCAAGGCTAGGTAACTGCTACCAGAAATTACAAAGAGCTTTTCCATGAGGAGCCTGAGCTCATTGATCAATGCATTTTTTTTTTTGCAAATAATTGGTAGAAATTATGCAATAAATATATCACTGTGTACTGTGATATTCAGAATTTGGCACTTATCAAATAAGTACAACTACAACATCAAATTGTCTTCAGGCTACATTCACAGCTTCTTCTACCGTGCCTCTGCTCCTCATCCTGAAGCCTCACTTTAGCCCTCAAATGCATATCAGAAATTCCTTCTTCCTCTGACTGGATGACTTCTCCCAGAATTGCCGTTTGAGGAGCGTGCCCTGACGAGCCATGTCTCCATCTTCTCCAGGACGCACTTAGGTCTCCTTCTACCATTCCTCCCTCTCCATGTACCTTTGTCTGCCCTCATCTCCCACCTCATTTTCAGCTTCCTTTTATGTGTTGTCTTTGAGTTTTAGAATTCCAGGTCCTTGAGGGCAGGGAATATCTTTCTGTTTGGCCTTAGCATGGTACTTGGTGTGAAGTAAGAGATTACTGATGTGAAGTAAGAGTTGACTGACTGACTGATCAAAAGCCTGTGGCAGCAGGATAAAGTATATATCATTTGCATCATCCTATCTGTTATTGAGTTACCCTGAAGATGCTTTTGGAGAACCTAGAGAAGTTAAGCTTGCGTTCTAATACTTTTATTCAATTGCAAAAAGCTATCATTTTATCCATCTGTGAAATATTTGAACAACTTGTCCTAGGACCATTTCTGTCTGAACTCTATCAAATATAAAATGAGAAGAACAAGAATTATAATGAAAATGTGTTATTAATATTATGCTATAGAATGTATTTTTTCAGGTATAGGTTGATTACCTATTTGCATCATCTATCCGAGAAACATGTTCTGATACACTAACTCAATTGCCTACTTATTTACTCTGATATCATGTGCTGGATGATAAGTATTTCTTGTCAACCTTGTTAGAACTAGCTCTTTCAAATAACCTTGGATCTCATTGTCAGAGTCCTGACCTATAGCAGGGATTGATGTAATTAGCACAATATCATAAGCAAACTAGAGCTTCTGGAGCATCTCTCCTATCAATAGGGCATCTCTTTTCATGTTCCAGCTCTGATTTTATTGGAAGAGATTCTAATTTATTTCCCTTACATATATTGCTAGCTATTGGTTTGAGATATGTTCTCTTTATCATCTTAAAGATCCATTTATTTCTGTTTTCTAGTGTTTTGAATGGAAATAGGTGTTATATTTTGTCAAAACCTTTTTCTGCACCTATTGATACAATCATATAATTTTTGTTGGTTTCATTAATTGATTTACTTGGGTTGTTTATTAATTTTATAGCTTTCCCAATATTAAATCTATCCTGCATTCCTACTATAAACCCAACTTGATTGTAATGTATAATGTTGATGATATGTTGTTTTAAGCTTTTTGATGATATTTTATTTAAAATTTTTGCTTCAGTGTTTATTAGGAATATTGGTCTGTAATGTTTTTTTCTGTTCTGATTCCTTAGTTTATTATATGCAAGAACATGTATGTGTCATAGAAGGAATTTAGTAGGTTCCTTTCTTTTGTTTTTTTCCCCAGTTTATGTAATATTGGAATTAATTGTTCTTTGAATATTTAATAGATTCACTTGTGAATCCTTTTCTTTTTCTCCTTTGTGCAAGATTCCTTTCATGATACTGACATGGTCCTTGTTTGAGCATCTCGCTCTCTTCTACCTTTCTCTTAATCTTATACTTTTTGATATCAGCCGTCACATCTCTTCTTTCTCTTCTTCTAGTCTCTGATAATGAAGTTGGAAAAGCAGGGATGGGAATAAGCATTTATAAAGTGCCTCCTGTGAGTCAGGCACTGTGTTAAATGCTTTTTACTAACATTATCTCATTTGATCCTCACACCATTTATTATCCCCATTTTACAGATAAGGAAACTAAGGCAAACAGAAGTTAATTGACTTTCCCAGGGTCACACAGCTAGAAATTTGAACTCAAGTCTTCCTGATTCCAGTGCTCCAGGTGACTGTGCCACCAGCTGCCTTCTCCTTGGTCAGGTAGACCAGGTTCCATATATATGCTCTTGATTTCATTCCTTCTTGTTCTCTCTAGCAATTTTCCCTCACAGTAATCCTCTCTATCTTTGTCTCTGTCTTGTCTACCTGTCTCTGACTTGTCTTTGTCTATTTTTAATGATGTCTTCTCTTACATTATCTTATATCTCTCATGTTTCCCTTCTCGTTCCCTTTCCAGAGAGCCATTCCATATAAAAAAATAGTATTTTTTAGAGAGTAAAAAAAAAAAATCACCCCAACTGATTGATTAATCTAAAGAGTCTGAAGACATGTGTGATTTGTAACACCTGTGGAGTTCTCACCTCCGTGGAGGGCTGTATTAGTCTTGTCCTCTCATATCTCTGCATTCAGGTCTTGCTGATCTTTATAATTTTGTTTCGTTCACTTTTGAATTTTTTTGTGCATAGTTATTCCATTTACATTGCTGTAGTTATTGTATATATTGTTTTCTTGTCTCTGTCTACACCCATGATCTTTTTAATTGTCAAATCTTTTCTCTTTTGGTAGTCCAGTCCACATTTTTTCTTGACTTCCCTGTTGTATTTGACATTGTTGATCACCTTATCTGCCTGGATACTCCCTCTTCTCTGGATTTTCATGCCATCTTTATCCTGATTTTCCTTTTATTTGCAGAGCTACTCTTTGGTCTCTTTAGCTGGTTCACTATCCATACCACACCCCCTAATTGTGGGTGTTCCCTAAGGCTCTGCCCTAGGCCTTTTTCTCCTTTTTCTCTAAACTGTACTCTCTCAGTGACCTCATCCGTTCCCAGAGGTTTAATTATCTCTATGTAGATGACTCCCAGATCTATATATCCAGTTCAAGCCTCTTCTTTGTACTTTAGTCCAGCTTCATTAACTACATAATAGACATCTTGAATTGCGTGCCCCAGAGGCATCCCAAATTCCACATTTCTAAAACAGAACTATCATTGTTCTGCCTGTTCTCAGCTCCTTCTCTACACGCATCTCCTGGATGCTTTGTGCTACTCTCTCCCCTTTCATTGTAATAAGGTGGGCCTTCTTCCTGCCACTTGTGATTCCATTTCATCATCTTTTCTCCAGCAGATTACCCCACTGTCATCCCTACTCTTTCTCTTATCTTCTTGTCTACTGGCTGCTTTCCTATTGCCTACAAACATGGCCATATCTTCCCCATCTTCAGAAATTCCTCACTTGGTCCATCCATCCCTGATAGCTTTTTGTCTCATGGCTCTCCTCCCTTAGTGTCTAAACTTCTTGAGAAGGCTGTCTACAATAGGTGCCTCCATTTCCTTTTTTCTCATTCTTTTCTATATTCTCTCCAGTCTGGCTTCTGACTTCTTCATTCAAATGAAACTCTTCTTTCTATAGTTACTAATATTCCTTAATTGTCAAATCTAACAGCCTTTTCTCAATCCTCATCCTTCTTCCCTTCTCTACAGCATTTGACACTGTCGATCACCCTCTTCTCTTTGATCTCATATTTTTAACTCTTTCAGATATTCTTGAACTTAATGTCCAGTAGATATCTTAAACTCACTTTGTCCAAAATAGACCTCATTATATTTCCATCTAAACCTTACCCCATTACCAGGGAGAGCAACACCATATACCCAGTCCCTTAGGCTCCTGACCTTGGAGTCATTTGGATTTCTTAGTCTCACCCCTCCTTCCCCATCCAAGCTGTCACCAAGGCCTGTGGATTTTATCTTTGTAACATCTCTTAAATACACACACTTCTTTCTTTTGACACTGCTACCATTCTAGTGGAAGCCCTAATCACCTAATGCCTTGATTACTGTAATAGCCTGCTGGTAGAGCTGCTTGCCTCAAGTCATTCCCCACTCCAATCCATTTTCCATTTGGCCACCAAAGAGATTTTCCTAAAATACAAGTCTATCATGTCACTTCCCTACTCAGTAAACTCCAGTGACTCCCTGTTGCCTCCAGAATCAAATACAAAATGCTTTATTTGGCTTTCAAAGCCCTTCATAACCTGGTTCTTTCCTACCTTTCCAGTCTTCTTACAACTTAATCACCAACATTTACTCTTTGATCCAGTGATCCACTGATCCCCTGGTTGTTCCATGAACAAGACATGCCATTTCTTAGCTCTAGCCCATTTTCCCTGGCTGTCCCCCATGTCTGGAATGCCATCTGTCCTCTGCTCCAACTGCTGACCTTCCTGGCTTCCTTTAAGTCCCAACTAAAGTCTATCTTTTACAGAAAGCCTTCCCTAACCCCTCTTAATTCCAGTGCTTTTCCTCTCTTAATTATTTCCTATTTAACTGGTTTATAGATTGCTTTGTATATGTTTGTTAATATGTTGTCTGCCCTCATTCTATTGTAAACTTCTTGAGGGCAGGAGCAGTCTTTTGCTTTTTTTTGTATTTAGCACAGGATCCAGCACATAGCAGGCACTTTATAAATGTATATCGATTGATTGAGGGCAGCTAGATGGTGAAGTGGACAGGGGCCAGGATGGACCCAAGAAGACTCATCTACCTGAGTTAGTTAAAACCTGGTCTCAAGACACTAGCTGTGTGACCATGGGCAAGTCACTTAACCCTGTTTTCCTCAGTTTCCTCATCTGTAAAATGAGCTCCAGTATCTTTGTCAAGAAAACCCCAAATAGGGTCATGAAGAATCAAACAGGACTAAGAAAGGACTGAACACAATATTGGTCAATTGATTGGCTGTTGCTCTTGGCTGGAATACTCTTCCTCCTTACCTCTGCCTCTTGGCTTCTGTGACTTTCTTCTAGTTCCAGCTAACATCTCTTCTACAAAAATCCTTTCTTAGTTCTTCTCCACTCTAATGTCTTTCCTTTGTTCATTATCTCTACTTTATCTTTTATTTTGCTTGTTATACTTAGCTATTTGCATGCTATCTCCTTTAGACTGAGTTTCCTTGGAACAGAGACTATCTTTTGTCTTTCTTTATATCCCTAGCTCTTAGCACAGTACCACTTAATAAATGTTTAATGACTTAACTGACACCCCACTACCAACACCAACTGCTGACCAAATGTCACCAAGGGGCATATAAACTCAGGGAATAGCAGGGTACCCCAGAGACCACTGGCTCTGCCTCTAACCTGTGCTTCCTCTCACCCCCTTCCCACAGTCATCAGCCAGTTAAGCAACTCCTATGGCAAAGGAACAAGCCATGCCCACCAATTCCTGACCAGCTACTACCTAAGGGGCAGCTGTTTGAAGTAGCACAGCGTCTTGAAGTATGTAAGCCCAAGACTCCTGAAGTGGATTGCCCCACTGGCATCCTCACCCCTGACTACTGTTGCTGTTTCCACCTCAGCCCTCATTGCCATTATCCCAGGAAGTAAGAATTGTGAAGGTGTCACCTGGCAATTGCTTTTCTGGGTGTTACATTCCCACCTTCTCAGAAGCCACAGCTATTGAAGACCCAGAAAGGAAAATTTTTGCCACCAAAATCCTTGGCATTGTCAAATGGTTCAGTATCAGAAACAATATGCTGTTATCTATAGTCATGACATTAAATGAAGATGGATTATACCTGCTTTATTGCTGTACCCTAAGGATCATGTGACCTTTCCTTCTGACTTGCCACTGAAATCTCTTATCTGTGTTACCTCACCCATTAGAACATGAGCTTCTTGAAAGCAGAACTATCTTTTCTATCTTTATACCCAGTATTTCCTGCAGGGTTTGTAGTGTTTAATAAATGCTTTTTCATTCATTCAATTAGTCATTCAATGACATGTTTTGTACTGCTGGGTCAAATGCTTTTTTTCTGTTGAAGTCAATAAAGCTTAGAAATGGCATGATCTTATATTTGTGGTACAAAACAGTCATTTATGCAACGGTAGGTATTTGCTGAAGAAATATGAATGAAAACTAGCCTTTTTCCTTCTCTTGTTTATACCAAAGACCTGCTTGATATGTATATTCTCTATGAAAATATGACTACTCTCATAAGGATTTATGTAGATGGTGTAGTGGATCACGTAGCTGATAGTTGCCAATATCTTCTTAATCACCTTTTTGGGCAGAAATACCATCTTTCACCTTTTCTGTTCTTTTAAAATCTATCCTTCTTTGAGATTTCATGAGAATTAACCCTTTTTTTTTTTTTAAATTGACTAGCTTCTAGCTCAGATTTTCTGAAATTATTTGGTCAAGGTCAGGTGCTTTTTTCCAACTTCTCTTTAAGAATGCCACTTACTTATATTCAGTATTGAAGTGATAAAGTCTAAACACTGTTGTTCTACTCTTACCATTGATAATAAGTGTCTATTTCCCAACTGTTGTCCCTATTTCAGTTTCCTCTATGGATGCACTTGGAGTTAGCTGTATTACTTGGGTCTCACAAGAAGCTTCCCGTGGGATTAGTTTCCCTTCAACTACTTTTTCCTATTTTGTGAAGTGATATTGCTAGTAATTTTCCATTATCTTCAGTCTTAGTTTTTAGATGAATTTACATCTTAGACCTGTTTTTGCCTGTGGTTGTCACATCTTCCTGTGTGGCAAACAGAGTTGATGTTTGCTAGCTAAGAGGTTTCAGAGCTCTTTTGGTTTCTTTACTATGAAGAATGTTTCACATTGATTCATTTTCATCTAAGAAATGATAATAATCTGTCTTTCTTTTTGCCCACTTTCCATTTTGGGGAGTTTACAGCTTGTTTAAATTCATCTAGTTGGAACTGCTATAATTATGTGCTTTATTTTCTCATCTTTTGCCTGTTTATAACTTGGTATTGATTTTGACCTTTGCTCTAACCAGTCTATAACCAGTCTAAACTATATACAGACATCTGATTCTGAAATGACTATCATGTTAAACATTTCATGTCTGTTATTCAAGTGTTTTTGTTCATGTTATTGTTCCCTTCTGATGTTTATTTTTTTGAAGAAAATATTCACAATATTTCGACTTTTGAATCATACTAAATTTGTATTTGGTCTTTTTCATTTCAATTCTGAGAGTGTTTTAAAACAAAGATTTTGCTTTCTATTTTATTGCATGTTTATCCTGCCTCAAACTCTCATTTCAAAAATACATTGTAGAAGGAATTTTTAATCCATTTCTGGATAAGTGGTTCTCTGAGATCCACTTCTGTCTCTGAGATAAGCTAATTTGATGTTCATCTTTGTATTGAAATTACTGAGGGTCAAGGTGTATCTTGTGTGGGGTGCCAGACCCCTACCAATATGAAATAAAAATTCATAAAACAAAGAGGTGTCTAGAGGAGGAACAAGAAAGTATTTTATTCAGTTCTCCTGAGAAAAGGGCGTTGCCTCCACTAGGATGGACTAGTGGAAGGAGGCAAATTGCAAAAGGCAAGGGACCAATTTATATCCTAATGCAAAAAGATTCTTGCCTACCACTATCCCTCTTCTCCATTGTCTGGGAGGTGGGCTTACAATGATGGGTGCCAAAAGCTAGACAACGAACCAGGAAATCAAGCACAGCCAATCTAAGGTAAAGAGGAGGAATGAGGGAGGGGGAGGAGAAGTCTTCCTGGAGCAGGGAAGGAACAACCTGTATGCAGTCCTTTTTGTCCTTATTTGGTAACAACTCTGTGCTAGTGGAGGGGGGGCTGGGATGGGAAGAGGGAGGGGAAGAGGGAGAAGCAGAGGGAGAGAGAGAGAGAGAGAGAGACAGAGAGAGAGACAGAGAGAGAGACAGAGTCAGAGAGACAGAGTCAGAGAGAGAAACAGAGAGAGACTTATTGCCCTAGGCCCCGAATTCCTGAGAGTTAAGTAATCACATTCCTACAAGGTTAAATCCCAAGGTCTATTCCATCCTCTCACTGCCCCTGCTTATTCCAGAAATAATTCTTATATTTTCTCTCACTGTGAAGTCTTCACAAGAATTATCTCCCACTTGTTTTTATTTAGTTTGCAGGATTTTGATCTTCCTGTATAACAGATAATGGTGCATAAGTTTTTGCTTTTCTTGATATGCATCTTGAGTACTGCAAAGCTAGATGACCAGAGGCCCAAATTATGTTTCTTATTGCTTGTAACTGCAAATTGAATATAACTTTTTAAAGTCTTTTATTTACCTCCCCAAGGAGATCTTATATTCTCCCATTTGGCTATAACTTTCCTCCCATTACTTCTCCAATAACTTCATTTTCTTCTGTTTTCATTCATAGCACACATATCAATATCTTATTATTCCATTCCTTCAGTAGTGCATCAGCCATGTGATTTTTGGACGAAGAGTGTACAATAAGAGTACTAGTAGTTAAGTCAGTATTTCTTGACAGTTGGAGACCTCTGTGATTTTTTATTACCTTTTGAGTTTTCTGCTGCTCTGCCACTGTGGCTTTAAAAGCCAGAAGGGGCCACAAAAATACTGAGGGCCAGTTTGTATTTTTATCTGTTCCATATGTTACTATGACCAAAACATTCATTTAGTACCCAGGCTATGAAGTTGCTTGTTTCCATAATGACACATTTTACTGTTGGATCCATAGAAGTATTTCTACCTTTGAGACCTCCCAGAATTTCAGACATGGCCTACTAGCATACCCTTTGAGAAACACTATTACCTCTGTGCACAGTGACTCAGTGGCCTCATAGTAGGACTTCTTTAGAGGATAGGGAATAACATGAAATGAAAACAAAACTCCTAATTATTGGGAATTGGAGTCATTCTGTGCCTGAAGTGAGGGCACTTAATTGAATCTAAAAGCTATTGAAAGAGCAATGAGATTTGAGTTAAATGATGGCCTAGGGCAACATTTCTCAGCTGCACTTTTTTTTTTTTAACCCGTCCACAATGATAGCTTATAACTTTTGTCTTGAACTTGGAAGGGTTCACTATGGTTTCTGCTTCTTGACTTTACCCCTTTGTGTTGGTAAGCAAAATGGGCTCTTAGCACTCAGTTCAACCAAGTGCCCTTGAAGAGTTTGGCTTTTGTTTCCTTTGATTAATTCAGTGTATTTCATTGAGTCTTACTAGGTGCTAAGCCCCAGGCCCAAACCCCTATTAGGTGCTAAGCCTGTGTGGGTGTGAAGCTCCCAGGGTACTAAGGGGAGGTGCTAACTCAAGAGCCAATCATAGCAACCTAAGTTCTGGTCATTCAGATGATGTTTGATGATGATTGAAATGGTATAAGAAGAGAAGACTGAGCTATTTGCTCAAGGCTCTCACTCGTGGTGGTATGCTGATGCGGAGACTCTGGGCAGCTGTAGCTAAGAGCCCTCCAGCTCATAACGGATGTTGGGACTTTGTTAAGCTCTGGTAACTATGTATTGGGATTTGGTCGGTTTCTAATATATCTTTGTATTTGTATTTGCTCTGAAGTTCAGGGTGCTGGCTTTTTCCCCTGAACTGAGTGACTGATGTCTGTTCGTTGGATTGAAATAAAGTTGTTAACCCCTTAACATTGATTTAAAGCAGATCAAAAGAACCTGGGCTTCGGCAGCATTCTTATTGTTGGGCTTCTGTTGGTTTTTTACTCCCACGGCAGCTGCTAGCCAGATTGTTGAAACACCCTTTTAAGACTTTTCCAAAGTTCTTGTTTAGAACCTTCTTTCTTCCACTCACAGAAGACCAGGCAAATCAAACGATGCAAAGTTTTGTTGGTCCTTCTAGTGTTAATTGGCACTGGGACCTGTTGTAAACAGAAAATATGACTAGTTGAAGGAGCATCAATGCTCAATAGTTTTTTTTATTATTTGTTTTTTAAAAAGCTCAGAGCTATGCTCAAATTCTTGAAAACTTGGTCTTGGAAATTGGATGTCAGGAACCTATCTTATTTTTGGTAGAGTACACCCCATTCCACATAGGTTATCCTCCTCCTGAAAGAAGCTTATCTGCTTCATCAGTAGACCTTGGATTAATGACATCCTGAGAGCTGCTCCTGCCTCTCTCCTTCTAGACCCCTTTTCCATGGCCACCATTTTATTCTCTGACACCTCATAGTTTGATTGGTTTCTAATCTACCAATATGCTATGTACTTTCTGCTACTGTTCCCAGGTATTATCTTGAATTGAGTTCTGCCTGATCCTTATATTGTGTTCACAGACCTGCTTTGCTTCTCCTTGCCTTGGTTTCTTGCCCTAAAACCCAATGACTTCTCTTCTTCCTCAGCCCTTAAATGACACAGAACAGATTAGAAAACTTATTGGCTTTTTCTAATCCTTTTCTCTCTCCTTTTCTAAAAGAAAAGAATGGTAGAGTATTGTCCAGGGAATGAAACTTCCATTCTGTCCTCCACTTCCGTTCTTGAGAATATGACTTGTGATTCATTCACTAGTCCATAAAGTTCTTGATTAAAGTTTTCTATTTTGCGCAGAGAAAATATTTAGGAAATTCAGACATGAAAAACCTGGCTTTTCTGCTGACTTTTTTCTTATCACAAAAAATCAAGTATGAATTAAAAGTTTATTAAACCCTTATTATGTACTAAGCACTGGACACATAAAATCAAAAGTGGACAGTTCCTATTCATAAGAATCTTTCCTTATTACATCTGTCCTGAGGACCCATTTGAGTAGCACACATAGGGCAAACCATCTCACCCCAGGTCACACCAGAAGGAATTGGGCTGACTGAAACAGCCAGTGCTGACTTGGCCTGATCCCTGATCTAGCCTGTCTTTTGCCTAGATTCCACTGAGATTTCCTGTGTAGCTTAACTTTCTTGAACCTAGGTATACTTGATTCCATAGCAAGAAAGAGAGAGATGAGACAACAAAGGGGGTAGGGGATAGATGCTAAAGGTACTAAAATCACATAGGTCTACAATGGTAAAATTTGATTTTACCACTAGCATTCTTATTGTGTAGTATTTGAAGGACTAGAATGATATCCATATTATCAAAAGCAAGGTTAGATGGCAAGCAAATGTCAAGGATATACTGTTGGATGGTATGTGAAGCATGGTCTGAACTGTGTGTAAGTGCATGCACACTTATCAAGACTGCTTATGTAATTGTGGGCTCTAATAGGCTTAAATATCATAACAAGAAACATTTAAGTGCTATTTACAGAGCATTATGCTCAGTGCTGGAAGTATTAAGATCATACTGCTGTAGTATGCCTGGTGCTTATAGTCTAGTAGGGAGATGACACAAACACAGCTAACTGTAATGCACTTATGTACTTGTATACTATACAAAATGTATGTGAGGTCTGAGAGGGAAGGCTGGGTTGGTAGAATCAAGGAAGTTTTCCTGTAGGATGAGAGAGAGAGACAGAGACAGGGAAAAAGAGAGAGACAGAATGAGACAGAAGGATAAATAGGGGAGAAAAGCAGGGTAGAGGGAGTAATCATAACTGTGAATGTGAATGGGATGAACTCACTCATAAAACAGAAATAGCAGAATGAATTAGAAACCAAAATCCAACAATATATTGTTGTTTCAACAATCCGGCTAGCAGCTGTCGTGGGGGTGAAAGACCAACACAAGCCCAACAACGAGCATGCTACCAGCATGCCACAGAAGCCCAGGTTCTTTTGATCTGCTTTACTTAGGAAAGCAACATTAAGGGGTTAACAAGCTTACTTTAATCTGGCATACAAATACTATTCACTTAATTCAGGGGGAAAAGCCAGCACCCTGAACTTCAGAGCAAAATACAAACAAATTAAAAATGTCGACAGACAGACCAAATACAATTCATAGTTACCAACATCCAAGTTCAGCCTGGGAAGTTATAACAAGGCCGGCCCAGAGTCATGCACACCACCACAACTGTGGGTAAGAGCTCCGAAAAAGAGAAAGCCAACCCCTGGTTTTATACCTTTTTCAGGGTCAAGGGTGAGTCACACATGCGACTCATCCATGTGACCTGAAATCATCACAAAGAGGCGACTTAAACCCACATGGTCTAAAAGCCTCTGATGTCCCAAACAAGGCACTCAAACCCATGTAAACTAGGCCCTCCCCTGAGGCAAGGAGGTCACCAAAGACTCCCAATCTAATCAAGGAAACAAAGGCCAAACTCTTCAAGGGCACTTGGTTGAACTGAGTGCTAAGAGCCCATTTTGATTGCCAACACAATTGTTTACAAGAAGTACACTTAAGACAGAGAGACGTATGCAGAGTTAAAATAATGGGCTGGAGGAAAAGCTGTTATGCTTCAGCTGAAGTAAAAAAGCAGGGGTAGCAATCATGATCTCAGACAAATCAAGAGCAAAAATAGATGAGGTAAAAATAGAGATAAGCAAGAAAACTACATTTTGCTAAAAGGTACCTCAGACAATGAAATAATATCAATACTAAACATATATGCACCACCTGGTATAGTATCCAAATTCTTAAAGGAAAAGTAAAATGAGTGCGGGAAGGAAATAGACAGTAAAACTGCGCTAGTTGGGAACTTCCTTTCAGAACTATATAAATCTAATAAGAAAAAAAAAACTCAAGAAAGAAGGTGAGGTGATAGAATTTTAGAAAAGTTAGATGATAGACTTCTGGAGAAAATTGAATGGAAATGGAAAGGAATATACCTTTTTCTCACCAGTACATGCCACCTACAGAAAAATTGACCATGTATATTAGGGCGTGAAAAACTCACAATCAAATGCAGAAAAGGAGAAATATTAAATTCATCCTTTTCATATCATAATGCAACAAAAATTACATTCAATAAAGAACTGTGGAAAGATAGACTAAAAATTAATTGGAAACTAAATAATCTGATCTTAAAGAATGGGTAAGAGAACAAATCATGGAAGCAATCAACAATTTCATTAAAGAGATTTAACAGTAAGACAAGATACCAAAATTTATGGGTGTAGCCAAAGTAATACTTAGGGGAAAATTTCTATCTCTAGATGCTTACATCAATAAAATAGATAAAGAACAGATCAATCAATTGGGCATGAAACAAACAAAAAAAGCAAAACAACACTAGAAAAAGAAAAAATGAAAAATCCCTAATTAAACACCTAATTGCAAATCCTGAAAAATCAAAAGAGAGATTAATAAAATTGAAAGTGAGAAAAGCATTGAACTAACAAGCCAAACTGGGAGCTGATTTTTAAACCATTGGTTCATATGATTTTAAAAAGAAGACCAAGTTAACATTAGCAAAAATGAGAAAAGGGTGAATTCGTCACCAATGAAGATGAAATTAAAGCAATTATTCGGAGCTATTTTGCCCAATTATATGCCAGTAACAATATAAGTGAAATGGATGACTACTTACAAAAATATAAATTGCCCAGATTAACAGAAGAAGAAATAGAATGCTTAAGTAACCTTGTCTTTGAAAAAGAAATTAAACAAATAATCAATGAGCTCCCTAAGAAAAAAATCACTAGGACCACATGGATTCACAAGTGGATTCTACCAAACATTTAAAGAATGATTAATGCTAATACTATATAAGTTATATGGTAAAATAGGCAAAGAAGGAGTCCTACCAAATTACTTTTACAACACAAATATGGTGCTGAAACCTAACCCAGGAAGAGCAAAAACAGAGGGAAAACTATAGATCAATTTCCCTAATGAATATTGATACAAATATTTTAAAGTACTAGCAAGGAGATTATAGCAATATATCACTATATTATATATTGTATATAGCACTATGACCAGGTGGGATTTATACCAGCAATGCAGGGTTCATTCAATATTGTCAGTATAATCAACTATATTAATAGCAAAACCAGCAGAAATCATATGAACATCAATAGATGCAGAAAAAGTTTTTGACAAACTATGTCATTCCTATTAAAAACACTAGGAATTAATGGAACTTTTCTTCAAAATGATAAGTAGTATCCACCTAAAATCATCAAAAAGTATTATATGGGGGCAGCTAGGTGGCCCAGTGATTAGAGCACCAGTCCTGGAATCAGGAGGACCTGATTTCAAATCCAGCCTCAGACACTTGACATACTTACTAGCTGTGTGACCTTGGGCAAGTCACTTAACCCCAATTGCCCTGCCTTCCCACCTCCAAAAAAAAAAAGTTTATCTGTAATGAGGATTAGCTAGAAGCCTTCTCAGTAAGCTCAGGGGTGAAGCAAAGATGCCCATTATCATCACTATTATTTAATATTTTACTAGAAATGCAAGCTATAGCAGTAGGAGAAAAAAAGAAATTGAAGGAATTTGAATAGGCAATGAGGAAACAAAACTATCACTCTTCACAGATGATGATGGTATACTTGAAGAATCCTATAAGAGCAACTAAAAACTAGCTGAAGTAATTAACAACTTTACCAAATTTGCAATTTGTGGGTCTATAAAATAGACCCACATAAGTATCATTTCTACATCTTACCAACAGTGGCCAATTGGAAGAGATAGAGAAATTCCATTTAAAATATCTTTAGACAACATAAAATACTTGGGAGTCCACCTGCCAAGACAAACCCAGGAACTCTATGAATACAATTACCCAATGCTTTTCACACAAATAAAGTCAGACCTAAATGATTGAGGAAATAATCAGTTGCTCTAGGCTAGGCTAGGCTATTATGATAAAAATGATAATTCTACCTAAATTAATTTATATATTCAGTGTCATACTAATTCAACAGCAAAAAATTATTTTATAGAGCTAGAAAAAATAATAACAATTCATCTAGAAGAGTAGAGGTCAAGAATATCAAGGGAATTAGTGAAAAAAATGTGAAGGAAGGTGACTTAACCATACTAGATCTCAAATTGTATTATAAAGTAGTAATCATCAAAACAGTCTGGTTATGGCTAAGAAATAGAGTGGTGGATCAGTGGAATAGATTAGGTACACAATACACAGTAGTAAATGACCATAGTAATCCAGTGTTTGATAAACTCAAACATACAAGCTTTTGGGACAAGAACCCACTATTTGACAAAAACTGCTGGAATAACTGGAAAACAATTTGGCAGAAACTGGGTATAAACCAACATCTCATACCATGTACCAAGATAAGGTTAAAATGGGTACATGAGCTTTTAGATATAAAGAGTGATATCATAAGCAAATTAGAGGAGTATGGATAATTTGCCTCTCAGATCTATGGATAAGGAAAGAATTTAGGACTAAACAAGAGATAGCATTATGGGATGTAAAATGGATTAATTTCGATTACATTAAATTAAAGGTTTTTTTTTTTCACAAATAATACCAGTGCAGCCAAGATTAGAAGGAAAACAGAAAGTTGGAATTTTTTTTTTTTTACAGCAAGTCTCCATACAGAGAACGTAATCAAATCTTTAAGAATACAAGTCATTCTCCAATTGATACATGCTCAAAGGATTTAGTAGGCACTTTTCAGATGAAGAATGAAAGCTATGTATAACATGAAAAAAGGTTCTAAATCACTATTGATTAGAGAAATACAAATCAAAAGAACTCTAAGGTACCACCTCATATTTATCAAATTGGCTAATATGATAGAAAAGGAAAATGATAACTCTTGGAGGGGGTGTGGGAAAATTGTGGACACTAATTCCCTGTTGGTGGAGTTGTGAACTGATCTAACCATTCTGGAGAGCAATTTGGAACTATGTCCAAAAGGCTATAAAACCACATACCTTTTGACCCAGTGATACTGCTACTTTGTCTATATACCAAAGAGATAAAAAGAAAAAGGAAATGGTCTTATATGTATTTAAGTATATATTAAATATTATGTAAATATTTAAATATAAATTAAAATATAGCAGCTCTTTTTGTGGTGGCAAAGAATAGGAAGTTGGGGAAATGTCCATCAATTAGGCAATGACTGAGAAAATTGTGGTATATGATTGTGATGGAATACTACTGTGCTATTAGAAATGACAAGCAGGATGCTTTCAGAAATATCTGGAAAGAGTTACATGGACTGATGTAAAGTGAAGTGAGCAGAACCAGGAGAACATTATACACAGTAATAGTAATATTATACACTAATCAACTGTGAATGATTTAGCTAATCTCAGCAATATAATGATCCTTGAAAATTCTGAAATATTCATGATGAAAAATGTTATTTACTTCCAGAAAACATGGTCTGATGTAGTCTGAATGCAGATCAAAGAAAGCATACTTAATAAAAGAAAAACAAACCAAACTTTATTTTTCTTGTTTGGTTTTTTTTTTTTTGGTCTGTATTTTCTTTAACAACATGACTAATATAGAAATATATTTTGCATAACTGCACATATATAACATATTAAATTGCTTTCTTTTTCAATGAGGGGTGAGGGGAGGGGAGGAGGGAGAAAATTTGGAACTCAGTGTTCAAAATAAATGTTAAAAGTTTTTTTATATGTAACTGGAAAAAATATTTAAAATGAAAAAGAATTCCTGTAGTCTTTGAACAAACTGCCCAGTGAAATTTCATGGTTTGATTGACTTTGGTGACCTCCAAGTTGGAAAAGGTTTGAACACTTCAAGCCTCTCTTGAAGAGTACTGTAAATATAACATGGTATTATGCACCAGAAACAAAAATTTCTGTGTTTTTTGGAGAAGTCCTAAATTTCAAAACAGTTACACAGAACTCATGTTGTTGTTGTTGATAATGGAAGAGTTTTGTTTAATTTTTTTGTTTGTTTTTGGGATCCTGGATAATTTTAAAAAAGTACATCTTGCATTTTGAGTCACTTAAAGCAAACTAAAGGTAAAGCAGAACAGTTTACATTAAATAAATATACATTTTTACATTATAATACATACATTTACATTACATTACAATACAAATTTACATTAAATAAATAAAAATAAATTATTCTGTATGCATTTGGAGATGGGTGGAACTTTCTGCAGCTTTGAGGATACAGCTTTTATTTCCTTTGATAAGCTAGAGAGCCTGATATTTTTTAAAAGAATACATCCTTGAAATGATTATTTTATTTATACTTTTTCCAGTTTACTTAGGCGTGTGAGGGATGTTCTGCTCATTAATAAGGGAGAGAGATCAGCCTGTTTGTCAATGGGAAAAATAAGGCTTCTCCATGAAGCTTCTGTGCCTGTCATAGCGGGAGCATTAATGGGCACCAGCTGGGCTGTTGCTAGAGCAGCTCGGCCACTTCAGCTTTGCACACACAGAAGGTGCCGCAGTGGTGATGGGGCAGAAGTACCTCCTATGTAGATTGAGGAAGTCTGCACTTCAGTTGTTCCCTGGGCAACAGAGTAACTGCAGCCAGCTGGCTTTGCCCCACCTGAGCTGATCAAAGAGCAAGTCCTGTCAGACCCTGAAAATGAAGCTCCTGCGGGAAGATCTGTAGCCAGTGATGTTGGGAACATCTTCCATTGGATTTCAGGGTTAAACACCTGGGAATGAAATGAAATGACTAAATAGACAGGGACTGTAATTTCATATTTGTCTAGACTTTAACTTGTGTAGCAGATTTGAGGCTAGGGGAACAAAGAGAACAGAAGAAATTGTTTGCTAATGTATAATGGCAAGGTTTTGGTTTACCTTGTATTCCCAGCAAAAAGCTACAAAGCACTGTTGTTTTTTTTTCCTCTGTCATTGCCTGAGAGCCAAAGGACAGTGCATGTTTAGTTTAAAGTAGCTCAGCCCATTTTTACAGGCAAAGTTTCAAACATGAAAATCTGCAGTTTACAAAATGACAGAGGCTAGACATATGGAACATCCACTCACCTCTACCTAAATGTTGGGCCCTGCTGCCATAAGTCATCAAGAACATGGCAGATGTGATCCACTTCTCTCGCTGTGTGGGTTTTATTCAGCAAGAGGCCATAAAAGCATGACAGGTAGAAAGCTGGACAGCTGTCAGGAGTGATGCGGGCTGATAGAATGAGTTAAATTGAAGCTAGTATTTTCTGTGATTTATTTCCTTTTAATTCTCTCCAACTAATTATTTTAGCCTTCCTGGGATTTCCCCTTTAAATCATTGCTATTCCTACTGGTAGTCTTCTGCATTTCTACTTCTAGAACCTTCCATTGTCATGCAATTCACTATTTAAAAACCTACCATTCTGCACCTTGGCATTTTGATTCGACATGGGCATATTTATGTTGCGGCATCTAGCTCAGGATTTTAGTGAAAGTACTCTGCTCTTCTCCACAAGTCTTTTTCAAATTCATTTTATACTTTAAAAATACTTGTAGTTTCAGTCTCTTCTCTTTTCATCAATGGGAATTTGAAGTATACATTATGTCTTTGAAGTGTGAAAAGTTCAGACAGAGGTTTTTCAGTCTTTCCGGCTAGAAAAAGCCTTAGAGATTTTCTAGGCCAGAACTACAGATGAGAAACTGAAACTCAGACTAGGAAAGTCACTTGCCTAGACTCACCCAAGCACTATTCATAGATTCAGGATTCAAACTCAGGCCCTATGATTACAAATACAGTGTTCTTTCTCCATTACAACTTAATGCTTTTACAAAGTATTTCATTTAGAAAGCAATGTTGACATTTAAAACTGAAAAGTTTGTGGGCATTTTATATGGGAGCGGGGTGGGGGATGTAGTAGGAAGGCCGAATTTATAATCTCAAATATAATCATGTATATGTTTGAATGGTTCAAAATCGCAAGGTATGAGAGATTCCCTAAGTAGAAAACAACAAAAAATTTATTTAGGCCCCACCGCAGCAGATC